>JBAIZL010000004.1:202592753-202640253 GCA_036971475.1 Prosapia bicincta
ACTGGAAATTCAAACAGCATAAACCGTTGTAAAAATTGAACTCTGATTAATTGAAATACCATTAATGGTGAACAGAACGTCTGTTGTTTAAAGAAAGTAGATCGAGGAAAACGGGACTATTTTATCAACTGCAAGAGAATACAGACGGGTTTGGGATGGCTCACAAAATTAAATTCGAATTACCAATAGGGATTAGTTAAATAAGGGAGGTTTGTAAAGTAAATGAGAAGAGTTTTAAGGAAGTTTTATTTAATTGAAATTGTTAAGAGAATTTTATAAGTAAATTTAATAAAGATTAAGGGATTTAGTAAAAAGTTAAAGAAAGATCACTGTGCAGATCTTCGTGAGTTAAGTGCGACAAATTAACATTCTAGCAACGGCAAAGAGCATCTGGAGAATCTTTAACTTCTGGAGATTTAAAGCAAACTTTGGGTAAATTATATTTCACAAATAAACACAAAAGATTTTAGTTATTAGTTAGTCATTTGCCTTTGATTTCGCATTTCATTCCCTTTTATTAATTCAGTTAAAAAAAAAAAAAGATTTTTCGTCTGATAACTATAAAAGATTCCAGTAAAGGAATCTATGAGATTGAAAGAGTAAACTGCTGTATTTAATAGGGTTTTATAGGACAACAAAAAGTATCAAGATTCCATAATTTTTTTATTGAGATTTAAAATATTATTCATTAGAATATCAGTATATTGTATTGAGCCATTATAAGATTATTTATACACCATAATATGTGAATTGTATCTCAATTAAATGCAATTATTAGGCCTTTTGTTGAAATATAAAAAAGTTTGATTAATTTTATTTAGAATCGAAGAGATGCTATAACTGTAATAGAAAAGCGATCTAATAATTTACATTCATTAAATTAATCCATGCACCAAATGTATAATTATTATCGCATATTGAATTATTAAAAATAGAAATTTAGTTTGTACTTAGTTAATAATAAGTATACTTTCTAAAATTATATGTCACTTAATACATATCTATATTATATATATATATATATATATATATATATATATATATTATAACATAAATTCCCTTGGGCTTTATCTATGTTATTTCAAGTTTGTTAATTTAATTGTTATAGATTAATTAATTTGTTTTAAAGTGTTGGGCGCCAGTTTACCTATTGTTCGACTGAAGTTCTAATTAAACATTTTGCTTATATTGTATAATTTTAAATTATGCTTCTTATTACTATGACCTACCTTTATTTTAATTATTTTGATTCCTTTTTCTTTATAAGATTTCAACCAAATTTCTTAATTAGAGTAGGCCTTACAAAGAAATACAAGACTTTTTAGTTATAACAATTGCTTTAATATTTTAGAACATTATTAATTCCTGTTGCCAGTTAAATACAAAGTATACATGTTAAATCTACATTTAATTACAAATTATTTCAGACTATAATGTCGAACCAAAATCTTATACGGTAAACAACCTGTTATTTATTTCATTCATTTTATTTATTATTATTTAAATTTGACCAGCTAATAAATTAAAGACTTTTGGGGCGTGTTTAGGTTCTTGCCTTATGAAATTACTTTTTTTTTTTGAAATTTAGAGTTACTTGTATATTAGAAAAATTGTTTTATTGACCAGAAATTTATTTTTTTTAAATTAGTTTTTAATTAAAGTTTTTACTTAAGTGCAGTGACGTTCTTTCCTTTATTCCGTTAACCCTTGGTATTAGTTGGACGATTTTTTTTTTTTATAACACTTCACTTCACCACATTTATCGATAATTAATTTACTTATATATTTTTTTTTTAACAACTTCACACACTTTCTTTAGGAACATCCACACACGTCCATCTACTTTTTTGGTCGCAAGAAGACTGCCCCTCTTTTTCTGCACTTGAATTTGTTTACCGCGTATTTCCCCTTCTCGTTCATTTTCTACCCAATGAAAAACATCTATCTTGGCTTCGACCAATCAAATTTGAAATTCGTACGTTATACTTTTTTTTTAAACTATCCGTTATTTTTGAAAGTGTACGTGACACATCTGTCATTCTCTCCCGTCCCTTTCAACTTTCTAAAACCTAACAAAAAACTCTACCCTAGTTCTCTAAGGGTTTTACAAATTGTTTATTGCCTTAAATATTTTTTTTTTTTAACTTTTTTTTTTTTTTTGTTTAATGTATTCCTTTGTTGGCTTTTACTAAGTCAACTTTTGGAAGTATTGTTTACTGTTAATGTTTAGTTTTTATTATTATTATTATTATTATTTTTTTTTTTAATATTTATAAATTTAATATTATAATTTGTCCCCAACAAAAATTTTCTGTGATTATAAATCAAAAAAATTCTATTATTTGCTTTTTTTTTGATTTAAATGAATGAAAACTTTTTGTTTAAACCCTTTTTTAAATTTTTAAATAAGTTAATCTAGACATATTTACTAACTTATTCTAATTTCTTAAAACACTAATGACATGAAACTCAAACTGCTACAACTCTATTGCTGTCACTAATCTACCCATAAAGTCCCTTTTCATTGTCTCTTACACAAAGGCTCCTTCTTAGCTACCTGTTTCTTATTGTCTCTTTCCGCAACAGAAACCTTTTTTTTCAAAGTCCTTCTACTGCTGACCCTCAACATTTCTGTCTCCTTAAATATTTACAACCTTACTTACACATGTCTATTTCTAAACAAAATATATAACAGTTTATTATAGTTAATAGTCTAACAGATTTTATTGGAGTTTATTTAATTCTAATCCACTATTTCTGATTTGATATATTTTTTTAAATTTCTAACATTAAATTTTCCTTTTACAACATGGTTTTCTAGAGTGGCAACTAGGTAGCTAGACTTCCCATATTTCCCAATTACCCTATATGGTCCCTTGAATAATTCTAAAAATTTCCCGTATATCCCCTTTTCCACATTAGATGTATTTAGCTTCCTGATCAACACTAAATCTCCTACTTCATATTCGGTTAACTGGTTTTCTTGATTAAACTTCTTGGCACAGTTTTCCCTTTTCTTTTTCATTCGTAAATAAATTTCGGCGGTGTCGACAATTTTTTCACTTTCTTTCTTTGGCATTTTTATAAATTCGTCCCATATTCTTTTCGGTTTTCTTCCAAATTGTGCTTCATGTGGAGTAACCCTAATTGTTTCTTAAAAGGTTTCGTTGATTATTGTTTGTACGTCCTCCAATAGTAATTCCCAATTTCTATGATTTTCTTTTAATAATATTCTGAAAAGTTGATTCAGTTGTCTCATGGTTCTCTCAGCTCTGTTACTTTGTGGATTCCTCACCGAAGTGTTTAGTGTTTTTATTTGAATTCGTCGGAGTTCCTCTTTCCATCTTCTTGCAGTAAATTGCGTCCCATTATCCGTGATAATAGCCTGCGGTTTTCCATATCTATTGCAGTAATCTTGCAATCTCCTTAGTGTAATAGTCGTTGTAGGTCTATTGACTTTATAAAGCTGTACGTATTTAGTGAATACGTCAATGATAACCAAAATATATTTTGCACCACTTTTTCCTTTTGGTAAAGGACCACAGTAATCCATAGATAACAATTCTCCTTTGTTTTTTGGTATGATACAATCCATTTCCCCAACTCTATGTCGTATGTCATGTTTGCATTTCTGGCATATTTCACATGATTTGACTATTTGTTCGATGTCCTTACTTAGATGATCCGCTGCGAAGTCTTCTTTAAATGTTTGATAACTCTTGTTAATACCTAAATGGCCAAAGTGAGTATGTATTTCCGTGATTAGATTCCTTTTGATATTGTCTGGTATGTATAACTTGAAATGACCTTTATCTCGACGATATAACTTGCCTTCCCATAATTTGTAATGCTGGTGTAATTTGTCCGATGAATTCCTTAATTTATTAACTATAAGTTTTGTTTTATGGTCTTTGTCTTGAAATGTCTGTATTTCAACATATCCAAAACTTTGTGGTCAAATTTATTACGTATTGTTGCAATTTGAATGAAATTACTGTCTTGATTTATTTCTATGTTGTCTTCACCAGGGTGTCTGCTTAATGCGTCGGCTACAATATTATCTTTTCCGTTGCAATGTTTTATTTCAAAGTTATACTCCTGTATAAGTAACATCCAGCGGGTCATACGAGCGTTTAACAGTTTACAGTTGTTAATGTATGATAGGGCCTTATTATCTGTAATCACCGTCAAAGGGTTCCCCAACACAAAACATCTGAATTTTTTGAGATTATGCACAATACTCAGAAGCTCCTTCTCTGTCGTACTGTAGTTCAGTTCAGCTCCTTTAAATGTTCTACTTGTGTACCCAATCACGGCAATACGTTCTTCTTCATCATATTGGAATAATTGTCCGCCTAAAGCATATCCACTCGCGTCACACTGCAGGTAATACCGTTTATTTAGTATTGGATGTGCTAACATAACCCGGTCTAAAAATATCCTCTTTATTTGTATAAAGCTATCTTCTTGTTCTTTAGACCATTTGAACCTACATCCCTTCTTCAACAGTTGTTGTAATGGTGCGGTAATTGATGCGCTGTCCTTTACAAAACGGTGATAGAAATTTATGAGCCCGAGAAATCCTTTTATTTGTCTCGAATTTCTAGGCCTTGGAAATTGGTTTATGGCTCTGACCTTTTCTTCACTTGGCTGAATTCCTTCCACTTTTAAAGTGTGTCCTAAATATTCAAGCTCCCTTCTACAAAACTGCGACTTATTGAAATTGACAGTTACGTTTGCATCTTTAAAAATCTTAAAAATTATCTCTAGTTGTTCTAGGTGTTCATCGAATGATTTAGACAAACATAAAATGTCATCAACGTAAATAATCAAAAATTTCCTTGCTTCCTTTGTTAGTATGGAATCTAAACTCCTTGTAAGACTAGCTAGACTAGAGCTTAATCCAAATGGTACCGTTTTGAAACGATAACACAGTCCATTATGTAGGAATCCCGTAAAGTCCCTGCAGTTGGTTTTTAATGGGATTTGCCAAAAGCTACTGGTCAAATCGATAGAAGACATAACTTTATAACCACTACATTTTGTCAGTAGATCTTGAATCGGTAAGTTTCCTTCATAGTCTGGTAACGATCTCTTATTAATTTCTCTAGCATCTAAGCAGATCCTGACTGTGCCATCCTTTTTAAACACAGGTACTATTCTGTTTACGTATGGACTATTGGCTCTTTCTATAATATTTAATTTCAGCATCCTTTCTATTTCAGTGTTGACTGCCTCCCTAAATTTAATTGCCACAGGCCAACTATTTTGCTTGTATGGTCTCGTATCAGTTACGGTGAATTCATGCTCATAGGTAGTAATTAACCCTGGTTGCTCACTAAAAATTTGTTCATACTTATAGATAATCTCTATTAACTTCTTCGTTTGGTCGGGTTTTATATTCTCTAATTCCAACATTTTTTTTTCTATTATTCCTAATCTTTCCTCCTTATAGTTCATTATGACATTACAATCCAATTTTGTTTCTTCATTATTATAAAACTTAATTATTTTTTTTTCTTTCTTTAATCGATCATTACATTTGGCATTAAATTCGACTGTTCTCTCTACAAAATCGATAATAGTTTCATTTTTTATTAAAAAGTTTATGCCTAATATGCAAGTTTTAATCAGACCTGGCACAATTATGAAATGTGTTTCCACTTTATATTTCCCTATCCCTACAGTAGTTACTATTTGATTTTTTATAGCTTTAGACTTCTGACCCAACGCTCCCATAACTCTTATGTTTGACATTCTCCAATCTGACGAATTCTCTAACAGCTCCTTGTTCTTACTATAAAAATCTTCTGACATTACATTAAACTGACTTCCCGAATCTATCAAAGCAACAGTTTTAATATCCCCTAATCGGATTTCAAGTTCAGGGCAATTTTCTAATTCTAATGATGGTTCAACACAAACTTCGTCTTCATTTAAAATGTCTCGTATTTCTGCAATAAGTGTCCTACAGTTGGTTATTTTACTAGAGTTAGGTACCTGGCTAGGGTCAGCGTCCTCGTTTCATGCATTTGTAGAGGGCTTGGGTTGGTAATTTATGACATCACCCTTATGTTGTCTACCCTTGTCCAGCTGTTTACTCCGATAGTCGTTCTGACAATACCCTGTCTCCCGGCTATTTTCGTTATTCCTTAGGTCAGGTCGTTGCTCTCTTGACAAATTCCTGTCCCGACTGCCGTTCGCTTGTCTTTGTAGGTGCAGATAATGAAACTCTGTTACCAGGTCGACAAATTCGCCATTAGTTTTAATTCCCCTCGTCACCAGTGCAATCGCCATGTTAGGATCAAAATGTTTGGCTAGTTTACGTATAATTAGATCATCTGGAAGTCTCGGTTCGAGTCCTTTAAACCATAATAAATTTCGTTCTACATATTCTACCATGTTCAACTGCCCCCTGTAATTATATTTTCCAAACTCCAACTCATCCCGAACACGCCCCTGTATTAATTCACTCCAGAATTTTTGTTTAAATGCAAAGATAAAATCCCCGAACTGTTTAAAGCTTTCTGAATGTAATCTAAACCAATTGGCAGCTGGCCCGCGTAGATGTTGCATTATCCATTCTAAACCTGTTCCCTGGTAATACTTTTCATGTAACCCCATAAGCTCGTTAAGAAACGCCATAGGTATTCTTTCATCTCCCGAAAACATTATATTCGTGTTTATTGGTGTTATAAGATTATTATCTCTTCGGTTTTCTGTCGAATTTATTTGTTTTCTTATCTGTTCAATATTTTCGTCTAATTTTCTCAATTTTGGCTCTAATTCTCTGCTATTATCTGTTATTCTCTTGTCAATTGCCGTTTTCAAAGTTTCTAGGTAACCCGTTTGTCTGTTATATTGCTCTGCGCATGTTTCTTCAATCGTCACGATCTTTCCCTGCGTATTTTGAACTTCACGGTTTATGTTGTCTAATCGGCTATCAATTTTTTGTGCATACTCTTGGTGTAATCCTTGAGTATTTTGGCCTGATACTAATATTTTTTTATGTAGTGTTTCTAGCAAATTGTTTTCGGTTACCATTAACTTGTTATTAAGTGTTGCAATATCTCCCCTCCTGTCTTCCTCCAGTTTCCTTAATTTGTTGTCAAAATTCTCTCCCATTTTTGTGATTTCCTTATTCAAGTCTTCCCTATTCTTTTTTATATTGTCATTTATTTCTATTAATTTATTATCCATGTCTCTTTTATTTTGGTCAATATTTTCATTTGTCTTTGTTATATTATCATCAAGATTCTTTAACTTTTTTAATATTTCCCTCAAAATATCATTGTCTCCTAGTGTTCCTACTGTGATCTCATTATTAGTCCCCATGTCTATTGTGCTCTCTGTCCCCAAAACCCTTATCTCTTCATTCACATTTTCTGTTAGTCTCACCCCTTCTACGTCTCCGAACCCGTCTTCCGTATGCCTCATCTGTCCTACTTGTGTTTCTTGTGTATTTTGATGTTCCATTTTGAAATTTTTGTCGCGTATTCTTATACTGCGTCTAAGCGTGTAGCTATCTATTTGCCCTCTTACAATATTTTCCTTACTCATTAATTAATATAACAACTTACGCTAGACAATTCTTATTAATACAATAATACACTACTAGGTCTGCTGGTCAATACATTTAAATTTTGATGCAATTTCAAAATAGCCCCACGTTCAGTAGCCAATTTATAACATAAATTCCCTTGGGCTTTATCTATGTTATTTCAAGTTTGTTAATTTAATTGTTATAGATTAATTAATTTGTTTTAAAGTGTTGGGCGCCAGTTTACCTATTGTTCGACTGAAGTTCTAATTAAACATTTTGCTTATATTGTATAATTTTAAATTATGCTTCTTATTACTATGACCTACCTTTATTTTAATTATTTTGATTCCTTTTTCTTTATAAGATTTCAACCAAATTTCTTAATTAGAGTAGGCCTTACAAAGAAATACAAGACTTTTTAGTTATAACAATTGCTTTAATATTTTAGAACATTATTAATTCCTGTTGCCAGTTAAATACAAAGTATACACGTTAAATCTACATTTAATTACAAATTATTTCAGACTATAATGTCGAACCAAAATCTTATACGGTAAACAACCTGTTATTTATTTCATTCATTTTATTTATTATTATTTAAATTTGACCAGCTAATAAATTAAAGACTTTTGGGGCGTGTTTAGGTTCTTGCCTTATGAAATTACTTTTTTTTTTGAAATTTAGAGTTACTTGTATATTAGAAAAATTGTTTTATTGACCAGAAATTTATTTTTTTTAAATTAGTTTTTAATTAAAGTTTTTACTTAAGTGCAGTGACGTTCTTTCCTTTATTCCGTTAACCCTTGGTATTAGTTGGACGATTTTTTTTTTTTATAACACTTCACTTCACCACATTTATCTATAATTAATTTACTTATATATTTTTTTTTTAACAACTTCACACACTTTCTTTAGGAACATCCACACACGTCCATCTACTTTTTTGGTCGCAAGAAGACTGCCCCTCTTTTTCTGCACTTGAATTTGTTTACCGCGTATTTCCCCTTCTCGTTCATTTTCTACCCAATGAAAAACATCTATCTTGGCTTCGACCAATCAAATTTGAAATTCGTACGTTATACTTTTTTTTTAAACTATCCGTTATTTTTGAAAGTGTACGTGACACATCTGTCGTTCTCTCCCGTCCCTTTCAACTTTCTAAAACCTAACAAAAAACTCTACCCTAGTTCTCTAAGGGTTTTACAAATTGTTTATTGCCTTAAATATTTTTTTTTTTTAAACTTTTTTTTTTTTTTTGTTTAATGTATTCCTTTGTCGGCTTTTACTAAGTCAACTTTTGGAAGTATTGTTTACTGTTAATGTTTAGTTTTTATTATTATTATTATTATTATTATTTTTTTTAATATTTATAAATTTAATATTATAATATATATATATATATATATATATATATATATATATATATATATATATATATATATATATATATATGCTGATATGTACGTTTTTCATCATCATATATATATATATATATATATATATATATATATATTATACTCGTATATATATAATATTTCATCATATATATATATATATATATATATATATATGCTGATATGTACGTTTTTCATCATCATATATATATATAATATTATACTCGTATATATATAATATTTCATCATCACCATATATATATCTATATATATATATATATATATATTTATATATATATATATATATATATATATGTGTGTGTGTGTGTGTGTGTGTGTGTGTGTGTGTGTGTGTGTGTGTGTGTATGTGGTGTATGTGTGTGTGTGTGTGTGTGTGTGTGTGTGTGTGTGTGTGTGTGTGTGTGTGTGTTTGTTTGTGTATGTATGTGTGTGTGTGTGTGTGTGTGTGTGTGTGTGTGTGTGTGTGTGTGTGTGTGTGTGTGTGTGTGTGTGTGTGTGTGTGTGTGTGTGTGTGTGTGTGTGTGTGTGTGTGTGTGTGTGTGTGTGCTTGACGCTTGACATTTACTAAAGGTTAATATATTAATTAGATGTAATTTATATTTATTTGTTTTTTAAAAATTATTTATATATATAAAATAGATATACTTATTAGAAAAGTTAAAATGTTATTCTGTTATTTGTAAACATAGCTGTAGGATAAACAATAACTTCAGATGTAGGATGCATCAACTGATAACAGTACAATACACTTTCATGCAAACTTTACTTAACCATTTAATAAAAGAGCTCTAAAAGAAATAAGAAAGGGTTTTAGTAGTTGTAAATGAAATTAATATAAGTGATAATGTTAAAGTGAATCAAAGAAAACAGTTCTACTACATGTGAATTCTACAACACATAAAATAATAATAAAAAAGGAATTTGGATCAATTAATATTGATATATAAAACATTTTCTCTAATAATAGTTGGCTAAAAATTCCCCTTGAAGAAGATTTCTACTTTGCTTTCTACAAGTGATTTTATCTATTTTACAATTAATACACTATTATTTCTAAACAGTATGGATTGGGAGCAATAATATTACAGAGCTCATGTATTTTGAGGGTTTTTATTTTTTGCGGTCTCCAGGAGTGGCTGCCCAAATTCATTGCCGTAACAAATTAGTCTGGTTTGTTTATTTTTTTATTTGCCTAATAAAAGCCTCATAATTAAAAAAAAGTTAATGTTGCTACAATTGTAGTAGCACAAAATTACAATTTCAATGAGATTAAATCAATATTCACAGGATAAACTAAAATAAGAAACTAACTGAACACACACACACACACTCAATTTGTTTCTACAATTTATACTATTGACATAACAAAAACAATATGAAGTGTTAAACACTTAAACAAGCCTATTTTGATTAAATAAACACATTTGTTTAGTGTTTAATAAGAGAACTGTCTTCAGGATATCATATGTATTATATAATATATTTTGAATTTTACTTTATAAACGTTGAATTGGATCCACATAAAGTAAGTTATATGAAAGTTTAGATAATTCTTGTTTATTAGACGTTGATAAATCTTACCATTTAGTACTTAGAGACAATTTATTCGCTCTTGAACAATTCTTAGACTAGGGTGAAAGTTGACCCTTTACGGCGTCGGCTAAATCAAGCAATTTATAATCAGACGCCCCGGTTTAATTCATTAGATTTACTGACACATAGTTCAAATATTCATACTTTCATTTATTTCTTTAAATGAATATTTATTAAATGCGGAGAGTGAGTAAATTTCTTTTAAAGGTCATCTAATAATTTAGTGAACATTATCAGTCAAATCTAATAGCGTAAAAACGTCCTTATTAGAAATAGTCGTATTATTATTAGTGATAATAGAAAATTGTATAAATTAAAAATTCTTCATCAATGAAATTGCTCCATTGCTACGAATATCTAAAATAGTTAAATCGTTTTATAAATAATAACATAAATTCAAGAAATATTATACTGCAAAAAAGATCTGGATACTAAAATATCTATAACGAATTCTAGCTACTTCTATGCTTTCTAGCTAATACGAATTCTATCCGCTAAAGAATGGTTTTTTGGGGTAAAATTAAAAAGGTATTATTGCGAGTTGACATGTTAAGACTATGTACTAAAAGAACTTACTAAATAGGAATAAAGAAGAAAAAGGAAAGTTAAACTTGATTTTAAACAGGGACTAAAAAACAAAAAGGTAGACCCATACTTGTAAGATAAAACTAAAAAGAGTATACAAAACGATTGAATAGCAAAACAGAAAGGAGTAAATAGAAGAGAAAACAATGTTATTTACAGAATCTGATGAAATAAATAATTAAAAACTGAAAACTATATTGTACTAAACCTACTTTAAAATTTTTTTTTTAATTTTAAAAAGGTAGTAGGTTTAAAATAAAAGATGAGTTAAATTTATTAAACATTTTGAAGTACTGTAAAAAGGAAATGGCGCGGTGAATGGCAGTGGCTTCGTCCCTTTAAATTTTCTCGAAGTTCTTGCCACTTCGAAAATTATCCGACTCATGGCAGTCAAAGAAAATATTTTTGATTGCGAAGGTTCTTCCACAGAACTGGTATAGGGGTGGATCTTCGACATATCGAACATCATACGTTCACAAAAAGTATTTGATGCAAAGACAAGTAACCACTACCCTCTTCTCTACGGTTCGAATAAAAGGAAAACGCCCTTAATTTACCTCAGTTTATTGTGATTCACATATCGCTATTTCTCATTCTATGTTCAGCAAAGTAGATAATTTTCTATACATAAAACATAGGGCGCCAAAAACCATAGATAGCGTTATAGGCGCTATTTTCCTAATCTGGTTAATTTATCTTTGTCTTAGTGAATTTTATAGATATTTCAAACAAACCATCACCATAATACTCCATTTAAAGGTATTATTACAAAAAGTAGTATTGACCAAAAAGGTTTACAGCTAAAGGTATCTTTGTGTACATTTCTAATTGTTCGTGCGTCGTAACCTATAAAATGCGCATTCAATATCATTGACCTGATTTAAACAATCAGTGAATATAATATACCGTGGTGAGTTTTGTAAAGTTTCAAAAACTTCTGGAAGTATATAACATCAGGAGCTTTTTCAAAATAAATAACTGGATGAACACAAATAAAAATGTAGCATTTTTAACATATATAAATAAAACCTCTATACCACAAATGACTTTTTTCTTTTATTTAAAACCTTATGTACATTTTCAATTGCATAGCAATCATCCTCAGAGGTTTTTTAAATAAAAATACCTATTTTTTATTTAGTAAATTTTCTATTAGTATTTGTATTGTAAATTACCTCTGAGGATTATTGATATGCAATCGAAATGTACATAAGGTTTTAAATAAAAGAAAAAAGACATTTGTGCTATAGAGGTTTTATTTATTTATGATAAACCATACTCCACAGTTGTTTTATATAGTTATAGATTTTTTAACATTAACGGAGGAAGAAGGTTTCATGATCATTTCAAATTAGTTTACAAATCCAGGTTGTTGAGAACGTGAAATGTTCGTGTGGCGAATAGAGCAGTTCAGCGTTGACGCCCATTGTAATGATTTTTGTTGGAGCAGTGGAAAACGTCTTAAAATGACGGATCGTTTGATTACTTCGTACACCTTTATATGAAATATGTAACAACGTGAGTCGTCATAAATGTATTCCAATCTTGGCAAGAAAACTAGAGTTTGCGTTTAATCTAAAATCACCGTAAGCTAGTCTAAAGGAGAGTTATTCACTGCATCTAAACTTTTCAAAACTGTAGATAGAAAAAAGAAAACGCAATTGAGCGAAAGCGTAATAGGAACAATGCACACAAGTTCTGTCACCACCAACATTAATCAACTCAGGACTCTTATCCAATAACGTATTACATCGAACTTTCGAATCTTGCACTTAAGAGAACAGTAAGGTCTTTTTTCAGTAGTAAAGGAAAATAATAACATTAACTGAGGTTGGTAGCCTAAATGTATTAGAAAGTAGAATATACTTCTGGTGTTTGGTTTTCAAATGTGTTTTGAAAGCGGAAAATTTGTATCATGTACTTTTATGCTTGTTGATAGTGAGGCAATAAAGAGAGTAAAAACAATAGAGAGAGATAATGAAAGAGCCAGAGTCTGGATGTAATCTGTAACACTATTATTGGCAACGGTAAGTATTGTCATGCTTAGTTTATGAGCGTTACCTTGTACTCTCCATTGTTTCCAGGTATTTATTATACTCTTCTCTAAACTAAATCACGTTTTTCAAGTTCAATACAATATCGCGTGTTTGACGCAAAGGAAAGGCGTTTTGTATGGCTGGCTCTAACAAAAGCAACTGATCAACTAATGAACTCCATTGTCTGGAACCACATTGTTAGTTAGAAAGAAAGGCGTTTGTTTCCAGGTACCAACAAAACGGAGGTGTATTAGTTTTTCCAGCTGTTTGCATAGACTACTTATGAATACCACTGGTCTGTTGCTACTGGGATTCGTTTTCTCTTTACACTATTTGAGAAGAGTAAATTGTGATCGGGAAATATTGTACATACCATTAAATGTTGGTATATCTAAAAATGATTTTACTTTTCAAGATGATGGGAGATATTTAAAGATTGATTGTAAAAAATTTAATCAGAACCATTTCTCAGTCAAGATTGATTCTAGTATAGAGAAAAGAAAAATGAGTATATAAAAAATTGCCAGAGAGGACAACTGTGAAATTTGTAGCACTTTCCTGTTTGACGTGTATGAAAACGTTTATCATAAGTATCAGAAAAAAATAAAATAATGTGATGCAAGTTTATAACTTTTGAAATCAGACTTTCATCCTGTTTCCAGAGTTCTATTGTTGACAACGGAATTGAAACACCACAAACGGACCTTAATTTTTTCCAAACAGTAGATTATGGAGTTGTAATTTTTCCTCTTTACCGTGGCCTTGACTCTTTTCTGCTCTTCCAAATATTTTCTGCCCTTGGCGGTTGAATTTTCTTAAAGCTCATTTTTGTTAACTCACATGTGTGCATCCAATCCTTAATGGAACAGACTTGCTTTGATAAAACGATATATAGTTTTAGAAATTTAATTTTAGCGCTATTCAAAATTTGGTGCTAAAAATAATAACTAAATCAGTAAATGAAGCTAATAACCCATGTACAGCAGCAACGGATCTCTAGTGAAGAGACCTCTATTACCTTTCATCAGAAATGTCAGACATAACAGTGTAATGAGTCCTCTAGAGATATCGTTATTGGAATATAGTCTGGCAGTGTTAATGGGCTATGTTAATATTATAGCCAAAACAGGACTCAAAATTAACAAATAAACAGCTGACCAGCATTAACTCCCCCCCCCATCGATATACATAGAACCGTTAACTGGTTTAATTAGTCTACTAGATTATAATGTTGCGGAACGTAATGGGGGGGGGGGGTGTAAAGAGAATTCAGCAAATGGGGTTATAAGGGACAAATGTTGAATGGCTAAGGTTGTAATGAAGTTGTTAATTTAATAGAAGGAGCATCTATAAACTTTCGGGATATAATAGCTACAACTCTAGCTCCATTTTCTGTAACGAAGACTGATCCAAAAACTAAACACTCCCGTAGTTGTGGAAAACGTATCATTCGAAGAGAGTAAATATTGGAGCATCTCATACTTGCTTTGACATCTTCTATGTGTCATCTACACAAATAATGTTATATTGTACCACTGATTTGTTTATCACATGCATTACGAATTAGTTAAATGAGACTATGCGGATATCAACACCGTTGGATACAAATATACACCAACCCTCTAAAGATATTTGAGGCTTTTATTCTATCATTATTATTCTACTCATTATTTACAAAACCACCAGTTTTGTTTTTTAGAATATTCTTAGTTGTAATATTAATAATTTATATATTATTTTTTTAAATAGGTTAATTTTTTTTTTTTAATTTCTAACGCTAGACTTTGCTCAATGAACCAAGTTGACCAGAAGGTGTTTGAGTCAAAAGAAGTGTATATAAGTAGGCATTCTCCCCGTGGAACACTTAAAGTTAAAAATCAATGGAAGTTTTTAAACTTTACAGTAAATTCTATGAAACCAGTTAATACAAGAATCACATAAATTATTTTTAAAACACCCAATAAATTATTTTTTAAAAGTAATTCATGCATAATATAACAATGTATAATGTCTAGAAGACAATGTAATCCAAAATTAAAATCATAAATCAGAAAAACGGCGATGAAAAAAAATCTAGAGCTTTAAAGTATCAAGTACTGATAATCGAAACTGCCTCATTCGTCATTTTTATTTGTATAAAGTTAAATGTTTAGCTAAACGTTTTTCATTGTATTTAATTTATACGGGTTGAAAAATTATTTTTGCTAAAAATGAATAGATTAAACGTTTGTGAGAAATACAGACTTTTATAAAGAAGTATTCTATATTTCTTTGAAATGTATTGTGTATTGTGTAAAGATATCTCGTAAAGCTATAGTAGCCTGTGTATAATTTAAGCTAAAGTTTTTATTAAAATGGATTTAATCGAAAATTTAGGGATTCTAAAAGACATTTTTGTATAGTTGAAAATGAAAGTAAACCTATATGTTCAGTGAAATTTATAAGAGAAGAGGAAATGTAACATGGAAGTTATATTGGATGAGAGACAGAATTCTCTACAAGAGAGAAATCTTTTCTCTCTTAATTATCAATCGCATTAGATGCCTAATATAGAGGAGTACATGAAAAGTGTTTCAGTAAGGAAAAGAAGGTTTAGAAAAAATTATTTTAAAAAATCATTCAAAGGAGAAAGGCAGGCTTGAAGATGAAAGTGATATTAGTAAAATATGGGTGATATGTGTGCGATTGTTAGTCAACATGCATGTCGAGCAAATGCGAGACGTAATGTTGATGGGCCTGAGGCTTCCGGAGCTGAAAACATTTAAAATCGTGTCATCTAGTTCCCGTTGCTTGAGTAGGTCGTTGTCGTGTCAGACTGCCGTAATCATTACAGGCTTACAATCTAAAGCCTTTTCCTTTAAAAGCTAAAAAAAACTTCGCAAAATGTTTGGTAGTATAAATTTGGTGGTATAAATTTCGAAAAATTATTCGAGTTACTCGAGGCTTTGAATACACAAATAAAATAGTATTGTCGGTTGACTGTTGATGATGATTACCGTCCTGATCTACCCGTGCCATCAAGGATTCGGGAAAATATTTTAAAAAAAACCAATGAAGTGTGCCGAAAGACACGGTTCAAGTATTCGAATGATGACACTAATGAATAGCATCGACAGGGAAACTGTAAAAAAAGAGCTGTTAAAGATTAACAAATCAGGTAATTTTTGTAAGAAAATAAAATAGAGAACTATAATCACTGTGTTACTTGTTTTTACAAGATCTTTTTTAAGATCTGAGCGGACATATTCGTCACTGATGTATGTGTGTAGCTTATGGACGCCTAAACCGCTGAACAGACGTTAATGAAATTCAGCGGGATTGTTTAACATATTCCCAGGATGGTTCGTGTGAAGTTTGGTAGAGATTTATCAAAAGGGCTCCGCCCTAGAGGCATAGGATGATTCATGGTACAGCCTTTCATAAGTCTATGTTAAATTGTGTATCCATACTAGCGTTACTTAATTAATTGACAATTTATAAACAAAATGTAAAAATAAAATTACATCATTAATTACTATAATATTAACATTAGAAGTAGAGTCGCCGATAATACTCTTGCGAAATTTTAATCCACCAAAGCTGTGAAATAAAACCAGGCTGAAAAAACACCCAACTTGATTGAGGCAGAAATAATAAGTGCCGAGTTCAAAGGAGAGATGGTCTCAATTCGACGAATACCGATGATTTCATTCGATTTCAAACGATTACAATTTCCTTTGCGTCTTGCATTCAAAATAACCATAAACAAGACACAAGGACAATCACTGACCATTGCTGAATTAAATTTGGAACATTCTCGCTTTTCTCACTGAAAATCATATGTTGTGTGTTCACGTGCTGGGACACCTAAACATTTGTATGTTTTTTACGCCTAATGAAATAACGATAAACATTATCTATCCTCTGGCATTATAGTAAATCAAATACAATTATTTAGACGTTTGATTTGCTTTTCATATATGAAAATTAATTTAACGTTTTCCATAATAAAATTATGGTTTCAGGTGCAGCAACCCGCGTCGGATATCGCTAGTATAGTTCTAAAACTGCGAAGTAAGGAAAGGATAAAGAGAGTACTTAAAATGAAGTATTATTAAAAGAAGTATTGAACTTCATAAAATGATAATTAAAATGAAATGTCTATTATTTAGAAGAAGGGTTTGACATCGCAAAATAATGAACTTAAGGTAATTTTATTAAGGAATGAAACGGGAAAGCTAAGAAATTGACAAAGATGACAGTTAAGAAAAAACTGTTTCTGTTAGACTGATTAGAAAGGGCAAAGCATATTAGACTGATTAAAGGTGGACAAGTACATCAGTAATTATTCTGAACCCTATGAAGGTTAGAAATGGGTTAGACCCTATGAAGGTTAGAAAGGGGTTAGACCCAATGAAGGTTAGAAAGAGGCTAGACCCTATGAAGGTTAGAAAGAGGTTAGACCCTATGAAGGTTAGAAAGGGGTTAGACCCTATAAAGGTTAGAAATGGGTTAGACCCTATGAAGGTTAGAAAGGGGTTAGACCCTATGAAGGTTAGAAAGAGATTAGACCCTATGAAGGTTAGAAAGAGGTTAGACCCTATGAACGTTAGAAAGGGGTTAGACCCTATAAAGGTTAGAAATGGGTTAGAAATGGGTTGGACCCTATGAAGGTTAGATAGGGGTTAGACCCTATGAAGGTTAGAATGGGGTTAGACCCTATGAAGGTTAGAAAAGGAGTTAGACCCTATGAGGGTTGGAAAGGGGTTAGACCCTCTGAAGGTTAGAAAGGGGTTAGATCCTATGAAGGTTAGAAAAGGAGTTAGACCCTATGAAGGTTAGAAAGGAGTTAGACCCTATGAGGGTTAGAAAGGGGTTAGACCCTCTGAAGGTTAGAAAGGGGTTAGACCCTATGAAGTTTAGAAAGGGGTTAGACCCTATGAAGGTTTAGAAAGGGGTTAGACCCTATGAAGGTCATAGGCCATAAATAACTCTTAGCATTCTCTTGTAGTAATGTCTTGGTATATTAGTGATTAGGATAGTTAAAGTATACAATAAGTAGCTGTATTTTAAATTAACTAACACACACTAAAATTAACAATTCGACTGTATTAAACAGCATAGATATTGCTACCTATACAAAGTAATCTAATCTAATCTAATGCTTGAAAATTAATGTAATACTTTAAAAGTTCCTAAAAACATATAAAATTTAAAAATAATTACATAACATTTTTTATTGCTTGAAAAATAAATCTTGTTTCTGACTAGTAGTAGTTACTTTGCCACCATTTGAATTTGGAATTAAATGTACTTGGTTATTTTATACAATAAGTTCTGTGGAATAAATAATTAAATTACTAAATAAAGTAATTTTTATGATTTAACTAACTTTATTAATTATTTAATGAAATTACTATGTAATACTAAATATAGGATTCCATAGTTTAATGTAACACAAACACACACTATTTTTCTTGGTTTCGGATTGTTTGAGGAAGGCATGAAATTCTTTCATCAGTAAGTGAAAATAGTGTGAGTTAGACCACCTTTAAAAATATTATACACTCTTGGAAAGTCACCTTTATCAGTGTATTGGATCTCTCTACTTCCTTTAAACCTCTGTTTAAAGGTGTACAATTTCCAAACTATATGATCTCATGTGTAATTGTACAAAAGGAATTCCTTATTCAGTGCATTTAGAAAAGGAAATATTAAAGGATGATAACTGTTGTAAAAGGTTAAATATAATAATTATAATCAAGCCAATGCTTGGAGTGAATTAAATACATTTGTTAAATATATTTACCTGTGTAATGTTGATAAAATGTAAATGATTTTTTAACAACATAAGAAGTACAGTATTACGATATTTCTAGCAGTTCGCTCTTAGAATAACTTTGCATTCATGAATAAAATATAAAGAAAGCTTTCCACAAGAGATATTTTCCCAGTTCATTAAGCTCTAAAGAAACGACTTTTAATTCATAACGTTCCTTTTATAGTGACAAGGACGAAGCTATGAAGTAACTTGTCATATGTTTAAAGTCACTGAAGAGCTAGTGATGTACTTTCAAGCCTTTTAGTTATCTGAATTTCTTAATATTATTGTTTAAGTTAGAAACTGTTTGTTGATTTAAATTCCGGTTCTCGGCTTGTTATTTTAGTTTGGAGACGCTTAATCCTAACAATGATTACAGTTGTGCTCTCTGTAGATTTCGATAAAACTTTGCAACTTTTACAGAGAAAAGCTTAAACAGACAATTATCGCAGCAACTTTAATTGAACTTGTAAATAAAGTTATCTCTGGGAAAGTTAAGTTTAGAACACTACGACACATTGACTTTCAAAGGCTTAACGCTTGAAGAAGTTACATTTTCTGTTTCATAACGTAGTAAAGGGAATTACGCAATAATAATAAGCTTCCGTAGATTGATCGATATTTACAGGTTGGATTCAATTGGTGTGTTATCAGTTGATAATAAATAAAAAACGTCATTTTAATAAAAATTTAGAATATTTCCAATAATGTTTGTGAAACTATAAATTATATAGTCGAAGAAAAATTCGGCCGATACGTGAGTCAAGAGACCTTGATTTATAAAAGAGTCACCGTTTCTTGACTCACATATCAATCGAGTTTTTGAACAACAAAACTTTTTTTTGTGAGTGAGCACTTCATCATATAAATTATATCAATATAAAATATAAAAGATATTCATTAGATAATTTTAATGAAATAAATACATTTTTTTAAACGTAGTTGCTTTTGATATAAAAAAAAAAAATATTTTCCCTATCAGTATTTATAACAAATTCACGGTTTTCTTTTTTTAAAGCTATCGCCTCTTTTTTCTATTTTTGAATCTTATATTTCCTTTTATTTCATTTTTTTCATTAAAAAGACTATCCATTCCTTTATTGACAGTTCTTCCACAGTTTAAAAATAATATATTAAATATTATATATTTAATATTAGATGTTTGTTGTAATATTATCGATTGTTATTTAATTCCCTCTACTACCTCACACTCTTCATATAACACACTCGTATATATCTTGTACAAATTTTTAATCGTCAATAAAATACGTTTCTATCTATCCAATCAGTTCAAATAAAACTTTTAAACCTATAGTGGATGACAATCTTAATACAGTTTTTTTTAACGTTTATCCAATAATTAAATTAGAAACATTTAATCATTAGGCGAGTCTAGGTAGAATTCGAACTGAGTGTTTTCATGTTCAAAATCTAGCTCTTTTTCCAAAATATATATAAATTTTCGTTTGCCTTCATCTGGCTGTCGTCGAAACCTCCATTGCACAACTTTAATTTGTTGCCATGGTTACCATACAATATCATAAATAATGCTCTACGAATACAAATAAATAAAAAGGATTAAATAAACAAAAAAACTGGATTAACGGTATCGACCTTTGCTTCACAAACGGACAATGCAGAAGGAAAGCTAAAAGAAACTACAACATATTGCAAGTGACAAAAAAGAGAATAAAAAGTAAGTAACAAAAAAAGTCCAACAAGACAACTTAGAAAGGAAAATGGAAAATTGCAAGAAAATTATTTGCCTTTTATTATTAATATTCTGACATATGCATTTACATATTTATATTATTAGTAATTATAAAATAACTACAATAACATTCTTGTTTGTTGACTTAAGTATGAATTGACTTAAAACGTTTTTGTACATTACTTGTTTTCTAATAAGTTTAATTATATTTCGCTTTCGCACCCCTAACAAAACATCTTATTTTATCTTTGTAGGTAAATACAAAAAAATCTAGCTCCAAATCCAGTTTTTCAGTGCGTCTACTCTTTTCTGCCACTTTTTAATATTCCAGTCTTAGCTACATACAGTTTAAGTTACAGCCACTTACGTTGAGTGGTTGTCAAGCAACGTGGCACCAAATTGACATGCCTTAAATCATTGCTCTTAGAGCTTTATACAGGCGTACAATAACTGTTTAGAGCGATTTCTACCAGCCATGACAACATTCAGTTCAACTTATCCTTGCGGTTAACCTAAACTCTGAGATTGTTCATTGTAGTTGGACACATTGTATCTAGCAAAGTTAAAAAAATAACGGTACTTCAATTATAAACTATTTAAATTTGTAATATTACAAAAGAAATATTAAAAAGGTTTTCTGCACATCATGAACAACTTTCATCAAAATCCATTAGTAATAAGATTTTATTGGTTTCATTTTCGTATATTTTTAGCTTTTGGATTTTAAATTTTATATTAGTTTACCAAATGCTTTATTATTTTTCAAAAATCTTGTTTATTCAACATTAAATATATGTTTTTTTTAAATATATGTTTCTATACCTATACATATTAAATATATGTTTTAATATATGTCCATCTATAAAATATAAGTTATCAATAACTTACTTCACTTTAAATTTGTTAGTCAATTATTTAAATTGAATTTAGAGTAAATGATGTTTTAAAAAATTTAATTGATTTTAATGAATAATTTATTGATAATTTTTGAACGACTTTTGTAGTGGTAGGCAACAACAAATTCACTAACAAGTATTTCTCAAAAAATCTGAACAGCACATTTACAATTCTGATTTGTAGTACAGACTGAGCACATCAGGTCCTAAGTATATGTGTCACAACTAGATTATGTTAAATATTTATGTGTGGTCAAACATTTTTATGTATTAATCTAGGGATGAAATACAGATTTTGTTTTTTCTTTCAAAAATAATAGAAATGATTATTAGGGTTCTGAAACACCCTATATCCCTTATATTTATACTCTTATATAGCTGAATGAAGTGAAGTCAGTCCACATCAACTTCACAAATAAGGTACTAAAGGATACTCCGTTAATGGATGTTAACGGAATCATCATCTCTTATGAAAATAAAGTTTAATATCTAGGTGCTGAACCTAGATGCTAAACTAAGATAGAAACACTACATCAAGAAAAAGAAGGAGGAATTAAATATCAAATACCGCAAGCACTATTGGCTTTTGGGCAGAGATTCAAACCTCTCATTATGAAATAAAATATAAATGTACAATCAGATTTTGAAACCAGTTTGGATGTATGGCAGTCAACTGTGGGGATGTGCAAAGGAATCTAATGTAGAAATTTTTGAGATTTTCCAAGATAAAGTACTGAGAAATAGGGGTAATACCCCTTGATATGTAAAAAACAAAGATATTCACCGAGATCTAAATATTCCGACGATATCACAAGAAATAAAGAAGATTGCCGAAAAACATGGAAAGAGACTTCACCTTCATCGAAGTACAGTGGTTCTTCAACAACTCGAAAACCAGTCCATGGTTAGAAGATTTAGGATGGAGTTAAATGGACTAACCATTTAAGTCAGTGCAGTGTTGTGTTGTGCTGTGCTAGTTCTAATATAATATGTATTGACAATGTTCAGACAAGAATTAATTAGTCAATGGGCACTTTAGTTATATCAGTATTTAGGTTTAGATAATCCAAGGAAAGTTAATGGTTGGTCTAATAAGACCAGTTTTAATAAACACAAACACACACACACACACACACACACACACACACACACACACACACACATACACACACACACACACATATACATATATATATATATATATATATATATATATATATTCATATAGTCTTATAAGTTGTAGTTTTTGTCTTATTCAACTAATTTATATCTCGATCACAGATTATTTGGATATAGTACATAGCCAAAGAATTTTTATTTTTTCTGTAGTTCAATAGTCTCATCCCTGAACATCCAGTTTTCCACTTCCTCTGTTACTCCTGTACATTTGTCTTAATATACAGTATTAGCATAGTTACTATAGTCATGTAATTACAAAGTTCTCAGGAGTGAACTCTTTTTTCTGGTATCTAATACTGCCATTCCATCTGAAAATGCAATTTATCCAATTGATACACATTTTTTTCTAATTCTTAAAAGAAATATACGAGTTGAAAATTATAACAGTCTTACAAAACTTCAATGGTTTTAGTAGCGAGAACAACTTACTCAGGTTGCTACTTAACGAATAGTCCCTACGAAGGATTAGAAGATTCCTATGAACGCCTACATCCCTACCAAGCAATTACAGTCTTACAAAACTTTAATGGTTTTAGTAGCGAGAACAACTTACTCAGGTTGCTACTCAACGAATAGTCCCTACAAAGGATTAGAAGATTCCTATGAACGCCTACATCCCTACCAAGCAATTACAGTCTTACAAAACTCCAATGGTTTTAGTAGCGAGAACAACTTACTCAGGTTGCTACTTAACGAATAGTCCCTACGAAGGATTAGAAGATTCCTATGAACGCCTACATCCCTACCAAGCAATTACAGTCTTACAAAACTTTAATGGTTTTAGTAGCGAGAACAACTTACTCAGGTTGCTACTCAACGAATAGTCCCTACAAAGGATTAGAAGATTCCTATGAACGCCTACATCCCTACCAAGCAATTACAGTCTTACAAAACTCCAATGGTTTTAGTAGCGAGAACAACTTACTCAGGTTTCTACTCAACGAATAGTCCCTACGAAGGATTAGAAGATTCCTATGAACGCCTACATCCCTACCAAGCAATTACAGTCTTACAAAACTTTAATGGTTTTAGTAGCGAGAACAACTTACTCAGGTTGCTACTTAACGAATAGTCCCTACGAAGGATTAGAAGATTCCTATGAACGCCTACATCCCTACCAAGCAATTACAGTCTTACAAAACTCCAATGGTTTTAGTAACGAGAACAACTTACTCAGTTTGCTATTTAACGAATAGTCCCTACGAAGGATTAGAAGATTCCTATGAACGCCTACATCCCTACCAAGCAATTACAGTCTTACAAAACTTTAATGGTTTTAGTAGCGAGAACAACTTACTCAGGTTGCTACTTAACGAATAGTCCCTACGAAGGATTAGAAGATTCCTATGAACGCCTACATCCCTACCAAGCAATTACAGTCTTACAAAACTTTAATGGTTTTAGTAGCGAGAACAACTTACTCAGGTTGCTACTTAACGAATATTCCCTACGAAGGATTAGAAGATTCCTATGAACGCCTACATCCCTACCAAGCAATTACAGTCTTACAAAACTTTAATGGTTTTAGTAGCGAGAACAACTTACTCAGGTTGCTACTTAACGAATAGTCCCTACGAAGGATTAGAAGATTCCTATGAACGCCTACATCCCTACCAAGCAATTACAGTCTTACAAAACTTTAATGGTTTTAGTAGCGAGAACAACTTACTCAGGTTGCTACTTAACGAATAGTCCCTACGAAGGATTAGAAGATTCCTATGAACGCCTACATCCCTACCAAGCAATTACAGTCTTACAAAACTCCAATGGTTTTAGTAGCGAGAACAACTTACTCAGGTTTCTACTCAACGAATAGTCCCTACGAAGGATTAGAAGATTCCTATGAACACCTACATCCCTACGAAGCAATTACAGTCTTACAAAACTCCAATGGTTTTAGTAGCGAGAACAACTTACTCAGGTTGCTACTTAACAAATAGTCCCTACGAAGGATTAGAAGATTCCTATGAACGCCTACATCCCTACCAAGCAATTACAGTCTTACAAAACTCCAATGGTTTTAGTAGCGAGAACAACTTACTCAGGTTGCTACTTAACGAATAGTCCCTACGAAGGATTAGAAGATTCCTATGAACGCCTACATCCCTACCAAGCAATTACAGTCTTACAAAACTCCAATGGTTTTAGTAACGAGAACAACTTACTCAGGTTGCTGCTTAACGAATAGTCCCTACGAAGGATTAGAAGATTCCTATGAACGCCTACATCCCTACCAAGCAATTACAGTCTTACAAAACTCCAATGGTTTTAGTAACGAGAACAACTTACTCAGGTTGCTACTTAACGAATAGTCCCTACGAAGGATTAGAAGATTCCTATGAACGCCTACATCCCTACCAAACAATTACAGTCTTACAAAACTCCAATGGTTTTAGTAACGAGAACAACTTACTCAGGTTGCTACTTAACGAATAGTCCCTACGAAGGATTAGAAGATTCCTATGAACGCCTACATCCCTACCAAGCAATTACAGTCTTACAAAACTCCAATGGTTTTAGTAGCGAAAACAACTTACTCAGGTTGCTACTTAACGAATAGTCCCTACGAAGGATTAGAAGATTCCTATGAACGCCTACATCCCTACCAAGCAATTACAGTCTTACAAAACTCCAATGGTTTTAGTAGCGAGAACAACTTACTCAGGTTGCTACTTAACGAATAGTCCCTACGAAGGATTAGAAGATTCCTATGAACGCCTACATCCCTACCAAGCAATTACAGTCTTACAAAACTCCAATGGTTTTAGTAGCGAGAACAACTTACTCAGGTTGCTACTTAACGAATAGTCCCTACGAAGGATTAGAAGATTCCTATGAACGCCTACATCCCTACCAAGCAATTACAGTCTTACAAAACTTTAATGGTTTTAGTAGCGAGAACAACTTACTCAGGCTGCTACTTAACGAATAGTCCCTACGAAGGATTAGAAGATTCCTATGAACGCCTACATCCCTACCAAGCAATTACAGTCTTACAAAACTCCAATGGTTTTAGTAGCGAGAACAACTTACTCATTTTTCTACTCAACGAATAGTCCCTACGAAGGATTAGAAGATTCCTATCAACGCCTACATCCCTACCAAGCAATTACAGTCTTACAAAACTTTAATGGTTTTAGTAGCGAGAACAACTTACTCAGGTTGCTACTTAACGAATAGTCCCTACGAAGGATTAGAAGATTCCTATGAACGCCTACATCCCTACCAAGCAATTACAGTCTTACAAAACTCCAATGGTTTTAGTAACGAGAACAACTTACTCAGTTTGCTATTTAACGAATAGTCCCTACGAAGGATTAGAAGATTCCTATGAACGCCTACATCCCTACGAAGCAATTACAGTCTTACAAAACTTTAATGGTTTTAGTAGCGAGAACAACTTACTCAGGTTGCTACTTAACGAATAGTCCCTACGAAGGATTAGAAGATTCCTATGAACGCCTACATCCCTACCAAGCAATTACAGTCTTACAAAACTTTAATGGTTTTAGTAGCGAGAACAACTTACTCAGGTTGCTACTTAACGAATAGTCCCTACGAAGGATTAGAAGATTCCTATGAACACCTACATCCCTACGAAGCAATTACAGTCTTACAAAACTCCAATGGTTTTAGTAGCGAGAACCACTTACTCAGGTTGCTACTTAACGAATAGTCCCTACGAAGGATTAGAAGATTCCTATGAACGCCTACATCCCTACCAAGCAATTACAGTCTTACAAAACTCCAATGGTTTTAGTAGCGAGAACAACTTACTCAGGTTGCTACTTAACGAATAGTCCCTACGAAGGATTAGAAAATTCCTATGAACGCCTACATCCCTACCAAGCAATTACAGTCTTACAAAACTCCAATGGTTTTAGTAACGAGAACAACTTACTCAGGTTGCTACTTAACGAATAGTCCCTACGAAGGATTAGAAGATTCCTATGAACGCCTACATCCCTACCAAGCAATTACAGTCTTACAAAACTCCAATGGTTTTAGTAACGAGAACAACTTACTCAGGTTGCTACTTAACGAATAGTCCCTACGAAGGATTAGAAGATTCCTATGAACGCCTACATCCCTACCAAACAATTACAGTCTTACAAAACTCCAATGGTTTTAGTAACGAGAACAACTTACTCAGGTTGCTACTTAACGAATAGTCCCTACGAAGGATTAGAAGATTCCTATGAACGCCTACATCCCTACCAAGCAATTACAGTCTTACAAAACTCCAATGGTCTTAGTAGCGAGAACAACTTACTCAGGTTGCTACTTAACGAATAGTCCCTACGAAGGATTAGAAGATTCCTATGAACGCCTACATCCCTACCAAGCAATTACAGTCTTACAAAACTCCAATGGTTTTAGTAACGAGAACAACTTACTCAGGTTGCTACGCAACGAATAGTCCCTACGAAGGATTAGAAGATTCCTATGAACGCCTACATCCCTACCAAGCAATTACAGTCTTACAAAACTCCAATGGTTTTAGTAGCGAGAACAACTTACTCAGGTTGCTACTCAACGAATAGTCCCTACGAAGGATTAGAAGATTCCTATGAACGCCTACATCCCTACCAAGCAATTACAGGCTTTTGATTCAGCATATTCAAAGACGAAAATATATTACACTTGTTTTAAAATAAAATCCTTTTCGGTTTAAACAGCATTGAAAAAGCTACACATCGCGTAATCATAAATGATTTCCTCTCTACAAAACGCTCATGTTTTCATAAATGTGAAATTGTGAAATAAAACAAAAAATCCCTTGCTTGATGAAAACAACCATCCATAAAGTGTTTATATGAACCATTACGGCAAAGTTCATTATATGAAGTGTAACGATGTTATCGCGCATAGCATGGCGTGGTGGTTTCCTGCATGTGTTAGATTGGCTTGTTAGAGCAGGTTATGCGTTTTGCTTTGAAATTGCAATTAGGAGATACGCGTATAATGAAGTTCATAACTAGCAAATGTTCATTTTGCTATTTTAGGTTATTTTTATAGTCGGCCTATGCAAGAGTTGTAAACACAGTTCTGCTTCAATTGCTCTTTTAAATTACTTGTTTATAAATACTTTTACATTTAATTAAATAGAATTCAATTTATAAAGTAATCTTTTTAAAACATTTTGTTAATTATGTTATCGAAACAACAGTATGTTGATTACAAAACACAATTATTTTAAAAACAGTTTTACTAGATCGACTCTACATTATATAAATAAAAGGTAAAAACTTGACACAAATTTCGTCGTGTCTTATTTCTTTTGTTTTCAAATATGTAACTTGAAATCCGATTTAAATAAAGAAAAACGATTTTAAATGTTAAGAAACCTAATTGGTGGTTAAAAATAAAACAATTTCCTTCTACCAAAATGTTTAAAGCTGTGTAAAGTTAAAGTTTTTTTAATACATAGGCACTTTGCTATACCCCATTATTATATAGGTATATTACAAAATAGATACAAAGTATACGTTCAGGATTCGTTTATTTCTATAAAAACAGTAAAAGAAAATACAAAAACTGTCTTACAAGCTAATCCCGTCGCATGTTTTTGCAAGACTAAGCAAAAATGGACAATGGGTTGGTTTGCGAACAAGTCTTAATTTTTCTTTTTTTTTATTAAAATTTTCAAGAAGTCTGTTTCAGGGATTACTCCCAATGTCCTTTTTGATTACTGATTTTGAAAATACGTGTCGCGCAAAATTCCATTAGTATTTAACTATAAGGAGAATTTTAAAGGCAAAAATGAAATCTAAGTAAATAGTCGTAAATTGTTTACAATGCCGAAATAAAACTCGAGAACAGTTGAATAAAATTTAAAAGTTCAATAAAACTTTAGTAAAGTGAAATTTATTAAAAACCATATTGCGAGACCAATGAACTTTTAACAAGAATTTTAAAAAATTATCCTAAATTAAAACATGAAACTTCAAGAAAACAGACAAAAAAGTCATCCAGTGCAGCTAAACCCAAAAGATCTACGCGGAGCGATAGTCAGGGCGAGAGCGAGAGAGAGGGGGGCAGAGGGAGAGAGATGGAGAGAGAGAAAGAAGAAAAGAGAGGAAGGGAGATTATACACCATGATCAAGCACTAAACACCCGGGGCCAAGGACACCAAGGAATGATTCAGGAGAGGATTTCCGTTAAAAATAGACTGGGGAAAACATGTTAACACTGCCTTTGTTTATCTTCAAACCTTTAAAATTTTGATTAAATAATTTTAATTTATATTTTAAAAAAATTATAGTAAACCTTTGGAAATAATTTTTTTTAAATTCATATTTTTTAACCTAATGTAAATTTTAATTTAATATGAAATAAACTAAAAGGACTCTAGAAAATTTTAATGGATTTTAAAACCTTTTTAATGACTTCCATAAGACGAGATTTGCAATGTAAACGTAAATTTTCAAAATTGCTTCAACTACCAATATTAAATAAAATAATGATTTAAAATTTTAAAATAATACAAAGATAATGTTTGAATTGATACATACGGATGTCTAGAATGTTAAGTATGTTAGTTTATATATCATAATATTTCATATTATAACATATTTTTGTGGTTATTTACAAATCATTTTTGTTCATATGTGATGATTTGATGATATATAATTGATACAAATTAATTAAGTAATGTAAATTATAATTGAAAGTGGATAATTTAAAATGAAGTACAAAAGTAAATTAGGTTATGGTTTTGTAGTATTACTAGTTGAAATAGTTTGGGAATTTTTGAACAAAATTTAAGTTAATAATATTTTTGATTAAAATATTTAATAAAATAAAATATTTATTTAATATTATTATTATTATTATAAAATTTAATATTATTTTATGAAAGTAATTTGAGTTTTGATAATAAATGTGAAATAAAATATATGAATAATAATTGAGAAATAATTATTAAATGTAATAGTAAAAGGAAATAGCACCACGTTTGTAAAAAAAACTATTTAAAAAAATTAGGTTAATAATGTGAGGTTACTCTTTGTTTTGTCCTTGAAATACCTTTACAAGTTTTATTATTGATATATAAAATCTATTACAGGCTAGATTTAACAATTAACGTCAAATAGTAAAATTTATCAGTAAATATTTTTCTATAACTTTAAGATAAAATTAAATTGAAAATTAAATTTGTTTATATAATTAAATGAAAAATTTTTACGTTATCGTTTCACTTACAAAAGTCTTGATCTTTTTTCTCAAAACATTTAAACTATCTTTAATATCCGTATCTGGATCAGTATATCCCTCTCCTTAGCTGCTGATATCTGATGCATCAATATAATAGTTGTATTCAGATATAATATCTTCCTTCCTAAATAATTCTTCTCATTTCATTCATCAGTTTCTATAGTCTTCTATAATATTTAAAAGTTGTACTGAATCTCTCATTCTCAACAGGTAAATATATTTAACAAAATTATATAAATAAAGTAACACAGAAAACTAAAGTAAACCGTATACTGTGACCAACTATTTGAAAGTGAAACAGATGTTGCACAAAGTACGTAGACCGCTTAGATAACTAAAAGTCGTAACAGATGCGAACTGTAAAAGCCACTCAAATGCAAAAATTTAATTTTGAGATCAGTGCTCTTTGGCTAGACTACAATCCTTCTAAGGGTATTAAAATATTTATACTTTATGCTCTCTTCTGTATAAAAAAAAAGTATAAAATAATACCTACCTAAGAGGAAATTTTCATTAACAAAATTTATTTAATGTGTAATTTTTATAAGTAAAGTACCTATAAAAGAAGTGAAGGTGGAAACACAATTGCTATTAGAATAATATTTATAATTAATAACTCTATGGACAAAATTGTGAATAAAGTTGAGCCATTTAAGTTTAACAATTTAATAGACCTATCTGGAGAAAATACTGAATCTTTTGAAAGTAATGAAGAGTATTTAATTATTGACGAGAATCAGCTGATTTTTTAAACTAAAGTATTCATAAAAAATAAAATCCAAAAATGTTTTAAAATTGGGATTGGGTAAAAGAAAATCTAATATATTAAATTTTTTTTTTTTTTAATTAATAAAGCAACAAAAGATGAATTTTTATGTGTCTGAATGTGTGTGTGAGTGAGTGAGTGTGTGTGTGTGTGTGTGTGTGTGTGTGTGTGTATGCTTGTGTGTGTGTGCGTTTGGAATGTGCGTGTTTGCTTGTGAGTGTGCTAGCACTTGCGTTTACCTCTTACCTATGACAAGGTCAGCCACAAGCAATCAATTTTCCTACAATATATTTTTAGTGTTATAAGATTTTTATTTTAATCTAAACTCCAATACAGACAGACATGATTACACTTTACTGAAAGCAAACATTTTTTTAAGAATAGTGAACCTTAATTTAAAAAAATCATTACTTCTGAACATTTATGAACATAATTCTTTTGTTACCCATTGTTTAACAATTGTTAAAAATTTATAATAATTAGTAATTGTGTTACTTTCATCAATTATTTTGAAATCTACAGTGTGTGCACAACTTGAAAAGAAAATTAATTTATAGAGATGAAATATATACAATAGGTCTACTTTTTATACAAACTTAATTTCATCCGACATTGTTTGTCTGACTTTCTACGTCAATTGATTGTGTGGGTACAGTACATACATTGTTAATGCCTGCAGAAAGAGGAGAATTTGAAATGTGTTCAATAAATGCTCTCTGCCTTGCTGTGACCGATTCATCACTATGTCTGACACCGTGCCAGGGCTGCCAACACTCCGACAACATCTGTCACTTCTACATACCTTCTGTTGTCCTACGACCTAAACACACACACACACACACACACACACACAGGCAAAAATGGTTTACTTCTTTTTCATAATGATTGACTTATACACTTTGTAAGTTCTCAAAATTATAACAAAAACCAATTATTGACAAAATAAACTTTTCAATTCAAGAAAGCGTAGTTTAATAAGTATTGCTTTTTTTTCTTTTTACAAACTTATAATAAACTTAAATTGTTGAATATTTTTTAATTGTAAGCATAGGTTTGATGAATATCGGTGCAAACTGTTCCATTTCATCCATCTTCTGTTCTGTGACTCCAAATGGAGATTGTGATGTTGATTCTGTTACGTGACAAGCTTGTAACGTAGTACATGAATTTTATCTTCATTTGTTGAAATGTACGCCGAGCTCCTAATCTCTGCTTTAGACTCTGTGCTCATAGGTTGTCTGCTGCACTCAGTCACTTTACTAATGGTTTGCTTCGTGAAGAAAACAATATCAGTGAAAATCTCAGATACCTGATGTCGATAGCATTTATTTGGTATGAAGCCTAGGTAAGCACCGTATAAACGTTTCAAGAACCAATATATCCTCGACTATGCAAATATGAACAAAATGCCTTTTATTAAAGATATGCCTTTTGATTACTAACTGTAGCGACTTTACTGATTAGTCTTTGTCAACATATTCATTGCGGTTTTTGGGAAGAATATTCCAAATATAATCTAAATCCCGATTCTAAAAAACAGATGGCTGACATTATTTATTACTTTGCACATCTTTGGCTTCTTTGAGGGGCTTATAGTTGAGGTAGACAATCTCTGAAAAAAAATATATCGAAAAGTTTAATTCTAAAACGACTAGAAAGCAGTGCTCTCTCTCATTTATATACATAACAGGTAATAAACGACGCGAAAAGTGCCCTCAATTTATTCCACATTATTCTACCTGTGTAACTAAATCTTACTTTAATTTTGTTTTTTTGTGGTGAGATGGTGAGGCAGAATGACTGTTTCCCCTACGTAGGATAGGAGGGGAAAGTGATACAGGTAAGACTCTGGTAGGTATATAGGATCCCTGGGCACAGCATAAAGGGAAGATTTTTTGGCATCACTTGTGCCAAGTCGCGTACTTGAAATAGATCTACTCTTTATCGATGTCATCCCCCTTGAAACGAAAATCAAGGGTAGATCGAATTAGGGGCTAAAATAAGACCATGGAACTTTTTTTAATGGACCATAATACATGGACCATGGACCATAATACATGGAACTTGGAATAGGAGGAACTCATGGCATAGTAAAGGCAGAGTTACTTACCAGAATTAGACCTTTTCTCAACTAGGTCTACTCGCTACCTTTAAAAGTTGTACTTGCGGATAGAGAAGAACCAAATGTATTCGGTAATAAATTGATTAAAATACTTGAACAACTTTAATTTAAAGTTTACTTACTAAACTTTAATTTAAAAAATTTCAAATTAAATAACTGAACAGCCATTAAAATGAAATTGTATTGAATTTTTCCAAAGTTTAAATATATTGTGATAGTATCTTTCAGTTTTGAGAATTACCACACCTTCAGGAGATGCTAGGTGGCAAACATTATAACATTAATTAGTAATTCAGATACTGCCTTGTGCTATTCGATAGCATCTTGAATATAGATATGTAATTTATAATACTATCTTCATCTATTTAATTTATACACCGTAGAAAATTAACTACAATGACAAAATAATTAAATACCGTCTAGTAACAATATTTTCTATTTTAGTGGTGGCCATAATTTTAAAGGCTCTACACTGCTTTGAGCCCTCATCAAAGCTATAAACGTGCTGTTGACACGTTTTAGAGGTAGAAACTATCAGAGTATATCAATAAAACTAGCATTAACCGTAAACAATGCATTGCGCGTAAACTATTTGCGGACGCAGCTCGATGCTTTACTTTGGTACATTGCATGTTTCTGGCGTTTAAACTCAGAGGCAGTGTTCGAACAATAAATTCATTCTCTCGGCCCAACAATGCCACGTGTTTTGTAGCTATGCGTAATAAATCGGAATTTTACTAGCGTTGTGGACTTTTGGACTGATTTAATTAAAACGCTTTTAATTATTTAATACATTTAGTAAGTAAACTCTTCAAATATCATTGCCCATATTACAACATTGATCTATTTAAATCGTACTTTACTAAAAAAAAAACATTTGTTTCTCAAAAACAATTTTGTTTAGTAAAACAAAGGTTTTAAAATAGCAAAACAAGTTTATTTTACTTTAAATTAGTGACAAAAATAACGACGGTATTGGGACTAATAAGTGAAACTAATGAATGGAATTTCAAAAAAAATATTTATTTAGTAAATCTTAATAATATAACTTAATTTATAAATAAGACTTTTCATTAACATACGAGGGAGTTATATAGTTTAATTTAAACCTCCAATGTACAAAATGTGGCGAACCACGTAATAAAACGTATGTGTTATGAAATCATACTTTTTGAAATCTTCGGTATGTCTGAATACATAGAAAATTGCATTTGAAAATCATTTAAACATAACCTATGGATACGTAAAGACGAAAACAGCTGGCAGCGTTATCCTACTGCCATGTATAGCTTTAAAAAAATATTCGGAATATTTTATTAAAGAAACAAGTAAAATAATTTTTTAAGTCAATTCCTACTCAAGAAAACAAAGAAAAATTTTTTTAGCTTTTTTTTATAATTACAATTAATATAAATACGTATATACATTTAACAGAATAACAATAGTGCCAAAATAGAAATCAAATTTCCTTGCAATTTTCCATTTTCCTTTCTATGTATGGTGTTGGACTATTATTTTTATTTGTTACTATTTATACGCTTTTTTCATCGCTTGCATTTCGTAGATCCTTTACGCTTTCCTTTCGCATTGTCCGTTTGTGAAGCCAGGTACGATAATGTTAATTAATTTTGTTTGTTTATTCTATCCTTTCAATTATTTTTTAATCCTAGAGCATAATTTAAGATATTGTGTGGTAACCAGGGGAACAGTTAAAGGTTATTCAATAGTGGTTTTTCAAATAGATTATTGTGAAGTAGTGATGGAAGGTTGGCTCAGTGCCAATAACCGCTATACCTCGAACATTAAGATACTCAGTTCGAATCCGACCTAGACCCTAAACCTTTTATAATTTAATTATTGAATTAATATTTGAAAAAACTGTATTAACATCAATTGTCATCCTCCTTAGGGTAAAAAAAATGTATTTGAACTTGAAAGGATGAATAAAAACGTATCTTATTACGATTGAAGGAAGGAATTTAATAATAATAAGAAAAGCGACTCACTCGTATTATCGTATTATAGATGTTAAAATATTTTTAGTAATAAAAACTACTATTGCATAGCATTACTCGTAATCATCTAATATAGTGTATGATTTTTCTGAATATATTGGAAATTACATTTGAAATTATTTAAAACTAACCTTCAAATAACCATTAAGTCAAGACGACATCAGCTGTTAGCGTTTACTGATTGCATTATTATCCTCGTGACATTTCGTTCATCTTCGGAAATTTTGTTCTTATAACGCGAAATGAATGCTTTTCCATCTCAAAAGGTGCGAAACGCTCCTAAATAAGGTAAAACTTTAATGTTATGAGTTTATGGCTAATACTAATTTTATAATACGATGAATAGATAAACACGTTACCTTGATATTGGAGCTACAGAAATGCTTTTACTACTCATTTCCTGAGTTGGCAACTTCCCTTGAACTGGCGAAAGTACAGGCGGGGTTAAACCCTGAACATTCGTTGAATAGAGTTTAAATTATTATTTGATACTTCAAAACCCTTTTCGTTCACTTATCTCTTAAATATGTAAAACATCAAGAAAATGGTTTCGAAAAATTATGTCATTTCAAGAACAAATGCTACTACGTCTAAAATAAAACTATAAACAGTATGTCCTACTTTTAAGTTCTCAGGAGAACTAGTTACCACCACACAAGGATTTGTAAAATGGAGAGGGATTCGTTGGACAAGTAAAACACAGTAAAGCTCCTTTCTTGTAAGAATTATGTAGCTTAGTTTGTAGACACCTGTCCTCACCCAGGCGTTATCTTTCTCTTATCTTATATTTTCTCTGGGTCCGATCTAAAATTTTATCGCTCTTCTTGGAAGGAGTGCAACGGGTAACTACTTTAAAACTCTAATAAATAGTGAGTTACGTCAGGTAAGCATCCCGAAAACGTGATTGTTTACGCTGTACTAAGAAATAAATAGCTGCACAGAAACTCACAGAACAATATACTTTATTGTAATACGCGTTTCAATGACTTATGTCATCATCAGTGACACCACTACAAATTAACAACAGCAACTATCTTACTACAACTGTACTGTGATGTTTTATATGCTTTTTAATCCTACAGTCCTACATATACTTTCAGTCTCTTCATATCTTTCGTAGGTGATATCATCGTCTCACAGTAAAAGAGAAAACAACCGATGTAAAAAGTAATGTACATTAATAACTGAAAATATTTAACATTAAAAATGGAAAACAAATTAGACTTAGTTGAGACAGAATTGGAATAAAGAGCATTGTAACCACTAAACTAAATATTCAGAATCTCCTAAGACACGACGTTTGCTACGTACGAGTACACGAGGTCAAATGGCAAAGGTCAGAGACGCGACTCACATGAACAGCAGAAGACAAAGCTTGAATAACTAGTTTATTTTTAGTTTAATTGGAGTTACAACCACTAATGGGGTACCTTGCGGAATAACTATACAGAATAAAACGTATTGCTATTACATGTAACAAAGTCTAGTCATAAAATAATAACTTTATTCTTTCATAGTTTATCTGTTACACATATACTAGCTTTATTTTTTACAACGACCTCCAAGTTCCGATTAAATAAGAAGAAACTAGTTATTTTACTTTTCTCTTTGTGCTCTTATTCTTTAGAATTTAGTATTTAATACAACATATTAGAAAACGCTAGTCATTTTATTAATAGAACAACTTATAATTAGTTTTCTTACAACTTAACCTAAAAAAAAGTAAATATGTCCTTCACCTGTATATTTATTTAGTAAATGGAAGAAGCCAAAGTAAGAGCGTATTTAATTAGTTTACGTTTACTTAAAAACACGGACGCCGATGTTGGTTGCTTTTCAAAGATCACTAGAGATGTAAGCAACTTCATCTCTGGCACCTTAAATCAATATACAAGAAGCAATATTTTATTTTAAGCACGTGTTTGCGGCTCATGTACAGGATGTAGGCTAACCAACAATTTATTTGTGGTAATGGATTTTTTCGCAAGGAATAATTTATATTATAAATCTAATTTTAATGATCGCACAGTAAATAATCCCTTTAATAGTGGATGAAACAGATGTTTATGTTTTATTTTATTTTTATACTTTTTATTGTATCACTTTATATCTCTGTATTGATATATTTCACCTCATTCAAATATTTTTTTTCAGGAGCGGAATCATTTATAGTCTTGAAATTAAAACTATATTATTAGAAAAAAATCATACAGCTCAAGAAGCTCACTTACTTAAAATTTTCTAATTAACGTCCCCAGAATTTATAAAAAGTTAGCTAGATGTAAGTATATAGATATTATTAAAAACAGCAAATGAACATTTAAATAAGTATTTCAAGAAACCTCTTTTAAAATATATACAATATGAATCAATATATTTCTTACTTGAGTTGCGACGAATTTTAATAAAATGAATAATTACAGATTTTACCTATTTTCCTTTTTGTATTTAAAACATTGTTTATTCGCTCAAATTCTAAAAAAGAATTATTAAGAGCTACATACCTTAGCTCTATGATGGTATTTACAGACGGGTGTAATGCATGCTATATCATTATAACTTCAGCTTTATTTTACTGTTTTGTTATTTCTTACAAAATATTTTAGAAACGTCTTTATTTATTAATCTTCAGTGAGCGGTAACATGACTTTAATAATAAATAAATCATTTTTTAAAGTTTTTTTTGCAATTAGCAATGATTTAAAAAATTCAAATATTTTATTCCTTCTTAGACTAGACAGCATCTTTATCCTTATAAACTTTAATTATATTAATACTTAAACGTGAAAGGTGTTTCTTTGTCAACTCGCACCGTTCCTTGGCTGAAAATCAATCCTCATTTAAATAAAATGTAAGTGCTACAATAGGTAGTGTTTACATATTAGGCCTAATATTTGTTTGTGTTAGTGTAAAAATTTGGTTAGTTATAGAGTTTAAGAGTTTTTTATTTTCAATTTTTGTTTCAAGTGTCACTATTAAATCATAAATTTATACGCTCTAATGATCGATATCACAAGTATGTAAATAAACGTGTTAAAATACGTCAATATAATATAAAGATGAAGTTTATAGTCTTTTGTGAAAAAGAAGCAATAATATTTCTGATAAACTGAATATATTGTGTGGTGTTGATTGGATGCGTATCCACAGAGGCGATGTCCGTTTAATAATAACAATCATAGATATTATTTGAATTCGTACTAAGTTACTTATTTGCTTTTTTATTGTTATTTATATTTTCAATTGCTATTGAGAAAAACGTCTTTTATATGATCAAACTTCAGACCAAACACGATTTAACTTACTGTCTTTCTTTTGTTGTAATTATTTTTAATATCCCATTTGTAAGACAGTTCCTAGATGTTAAATAATCTGCAAAATCATCTGGACTATTTTACAGGAACAAATGGTTGGTGCTTCACACATTTCGTTTTCAGGCTCTAATGGGAATATTATTATTAATTAAAATTACTTTTATTCCTTAATGTGGCATTGTTTTATATTGATTGGAAGTTTTACACGTGGATGTACGTTTTTTTATTTAATATACAATTTATTCATATGTTTAAGAAAATAGAAGTGAGATATAAAGTCAAATCCCGTTATAAAGAAATCTTCGGGACGGCGAAAAATATTTCGTTAAACTGAAATTTCGTTGTAACGAAACCTAAGCTAACTGTTACAATACAGTACTCCAATGCAATAAGTAATTACATTTTTAACTTTTAAAGTTTATAGAAGTCACTGTTTAAGTGGAATGGTCGAAAATAAACTGAAGCCTTTTAACGGCACTTTTTAAATTAGTTTTGTTAAGAAATAAAATTTGTGATACTAGGTTTTAGCAAAGTATAATAATAAAAAACCTCATTTTTTCCATTAAAAGTATTAATGTATTTAAATTATTATCTTGAGAGTTTATATTTTTAAAAAAATCTGTACTTTCTGACTGCGATCCTTTTGTAGTTTCTTTCAATAAAATGAAGTAATTTTTTAAAAGAATCAAAATTTTGAAAAGTAGTAACCGGAACGTCATGTAGAGTAGCTAGGTGCGAGTGAATGGTAACTAAAATTATATTTATATCTGAAAATAACACATTATTTTCAGAAGTTTCTTCATCTCCATTTTCATTGCTATCCAGATGACGTAGAGGTTGACGTTGTTCTCTTTACATTTTCCACAATTTCGTTGTTCTTGGTTCTTATCTTACCAGCAAAACGTTATCCACATTAACATAGTCGTCATATGCCCCAAAATTCTTACAACTGTTTGAAGCAGAAGCTTCGACATTCCACAAATAAGTCCCTTCCTTTTCTCCCACACAATCTTCAGTTTAAGTTTCCTGTCTGGTTAATTTAAAGTCTTGATTTTTCTCAGCAATTTAAGTTTTTCGAATCTTTTACCAACCACCACGAAATAGTAATCACGGCGTAGGCATCTCTCAAGCTAATTTTATTGTCAGAGTTTAAATTTATATTCAGTGGAAATTTCCTAAGTAAAAATGTCCTGTAAGTTGCCTTAACAGATCGTGTGGTTGTAAGTGGTTCAGTTATGCAGAACGAATTCGCCAATTCCTTCTATTTATTTGCTTGTAATTGTATGAACTGAAAAATTGTCTACTAAAAGAAGAATTTTTGTTTTTAGGTTTTCATTTTCTTGTCAAAAACTGCACCAACCATTCGTTGAAAATAGGTTTTGCCGTCCAAGCACGTTCATTTTCGCCCAATAAGTTGACTACATGAACGTCAGTTCATGTTTTTAAAACAACGACGTTTTGAAGACTTGCCGATGATTAAATTAATGAATTCATTTCTTCGATTAAATTTGCATTACAGCAAAACAATCCTGTAACTAGAAGTTTATATTTCCTCCCACCTTTGCACGTATCTTCTTTAGCAGCTTACGCACGCTGCGGTAATTGACAAAAAATGTCAGTTTCGTCGGTATTAAAGATGTTTTCTTGGCTGTACTTGTTGCTAACATTTTGAATGATTTCTGTTCTTCATTCGTTAGCCTAATTGATAGAAACGGCTAATATCAATAATTAATTAATATCATTATATCTCCTCCACTAAATCTTCTTACAAGTTATTCCATAACAATCGCTGAAATCGATTGTCATCTGACTCTTGATAGAAACTCTTCATAGCCAAGTAAGTTTGCAATATTTAAAGCATTTTTTCGATTTAATTGTCCATTAGTGGACAATATGCCTATTAGTAGCCATATTGCTAGGCCTAACATCATCGAACCACAAATAAACAACCTTGTCTAAATCACCATGTAATGCACGGCAATTTGTTTTCCGAATAGGCTCAAGGCCTCAGTCAGACCACGCATTTTCGATTTTGTTTACGGTCAAAATAGTAGATAAAGTAGGTAGCGTAATTCCAAAATCTTTTCGTATATCTATTTTCTTCCCGGACAAATCAACACTTTTTATTATGACAAGTTTTTCTTTGATCGTAAAACGATTCCTCTCGCCGCTTGTTTCTTCAATATGCACTGATTTATTAAAATACAGTAAACTGCAGGACTTAGAACTACTGTTACACGTACTGTATACTGTAGTGTACTGTACTACAAGGCACAACACTATACTGCACTTAAACTTCTGAACGTCAAAATTGCTAGCAAGAAACTAACATTTAGCTCTAGGCGGAAGAGAGTTGATGACTCTACGTATTGAGAGTGCAGATTCAGCAACCGGTTATCGCATATAAGATGTTTGCCGTATCCTTTATAAAAATACGATACAGATTATTGTTTCATTACATTGAAAATTTCATTATGCTAGTATTTGTTATAACGGGATTTCAAATGTATTTAAAAAATAAATAGAATTCAAATCAGTTTTGCTTTTAAGCAATACTGTCAACGCTTAGGGATCGGTTAATCCCGAACAACGGTGAAGAGGTTATTCCATGGCATCATTAAATGCAATTTATTTATAGGCTTCACCAGATAGAGAGAGAGAAAAACATATTCCGAACCTTACAATAAGTATCTTTATATGTACATGTGTAAGATATTTGTCGAATTGTATTTTACGAAAACAATAAAATGCGGCAATTTGTTGAAGTATTGTAAAATATTTTTCCCAGTACTAAAATATTATTAAACACTTATATATATTTATGTGTAAAATTTCCTTATGGTAGCTCTTACTTTTTATTTAATGTGGACGACCTGAAAAGGCGTTCTATTGGCAACTAAAAGTTACAGACCTGGTTTGAGTTTACAATGGGGCACATTTTCCCGAAACGCCTGTTCTTATTAAACTATAACAATATGCCACATTTTAAGATGTGTCCAAATAGTTAAGTTAAAATAGTAATTAAAGTTGAAGAAGAAATTAAATAATATTAAAAATTTAGTCTTTTTAGCCGAGAAGGTTGCATCTCTGTCTCCATGGCGAGTGACTTAAATCCGATATTACAATTGTTAAATTACTAGAGCCAAATGTTTAATTACAATAAAGGTTTGTATTTATTTCACATCTCTCCAAACATATTTTATCCAAAAATAAAAGTGAATTTTCAAAAGGCAACATACTCTTTCATAGTGTTAAGTATGTTCAATGAAATTTTGATTATTGATTTCATCTTTTAAAAAAGTAATATTTACACCACTCATTCACTAAATCTTGCAGTCGACATCATAAAATGTAGAACCTTAATTCATCAGCCTTCCCGAACAAAAAACTACAAATAATCATTTTAGAACATAGTTGAAGCACTTGTTAAAAACTTTATACATGCTTAGCAAATAACTACAAAATAATTGGATAATGTAAGCAATATGTGAGAGCCTTTTAAAGGTTTTACTGTTTCGATTACATCTAAATATAAATTGTATGTAAGAGAAATGAACATTTTAGATCTGAGACAAATTGTTGCTAAATATTTTAATACTTTACGTGAATAATTGGAAGGAAATATCTACACCTTGTAGTTTAACACTAATGTAAAGAGCCGAAATAACCGAGAGAGCTGAGGCCGCAGTAAATAAACAGACGAATTTTGTTTACTACTGTACTGCCTTCTGACCAGCATTTATAAAGACGGCAGTTGAGCCTGAACACTGTTTAACGATGGCACTTAATTGCATTAGTTTATATTAGCACCGCCTCAGGTCCTCTTGTTAGTTAGTAGGGGCCATAATAATGTTTTATCGGTTATATGAACGTTTTACCATTGTAACACATTGTCTTGGTATGGTGTAATTCACTTCAAAATCAGTCCAAACATTTAGATAAAAAAATAATTATAATTTAATGAAGTTTAGGTGAATTTGAACAAATACAAAGCATTTCTAATTTTAGAACGAGAAAGGAAAGAAAGGAAGGGAAAATAGAATAAAGTAAATAGGAGTTGGATACAGCACTGACTGTAGAAATGTCTATATAAGTAAATTCTGTGTAGACTTTCCTTCAGGTGTCCAAGGAAGGAATGCGAACAAGATGTAGAAAGCGAAGTAAGGAAACTAAGTCTTCAAGCTATGGACATTCAAGTTAAACAGGGGATAGCAAAGGAGATATAACTAGTAAAGGTAAAAGAAGTTTATAACAGTAACCGATATGGCAAGAAAAAATACTGTATTGTGAGCTAGATATATAAAAATTTGAATTTTAGTGTAAAATAGTGTGAATTGCTGGAAGAATTTAAAAAATAAAAAAAAATGCAATACTAATATTAAATGGAAAGAAAAATGGCATTTTATGTTGGGCATTTTTGAAGAACGGAAATTCTGAAATTAATAAAAAGTATAAAAGTTTGCTAGTTAAAAAAAACTATCTGTATAATTAGGCACCGAAAGAATTTTATATAGATGAGACAGGAAAGACAGCATAAGAAAAAAAAGGCCATTTAAACGAGAAAATTAATTTTCCAAAAAACTTTGGTAAAATATCTCACTTTATGTAATTCGGCAGGGCGATACCGCATAAAATTCTTTTATTAATGTTTAATTCACTGTGTCTATGATTAAAAAAGCTTTTGAAACACGTAATGAAAAGATTATTTGCCAAAAGCTACATTTTTCATTGTTGCGTACATAATGCATTGTCCATCAAAGGTAATCCTTTTTAAATAACAATATTCTTTTCAAATAAAAAAAACTTGACTTTTACGAGATAATACTCCACGGTTTATGATTTAGGTGTACTGGAAGGATTAAGGAGAAAATGTTTTAATTACATTTTTTTTGTAAAGTGAAATTTCAATTTTACTTTGAACCTTCTGCCCCGTTAAATTTTTAAATTCGCCTTATCAATTGGCTATTAACAAGGCTTTCGGATTTATATTTTCAGCAGATCTGAATAGATGATCGGTGACATCGCAAGCTATAGGACCCCAGACAGAATTAATTCCCCCTCTGGACTCTTTTGTCAAATTTTCTTAAATCATTAACTGAAGCATTATATATTTACTGAGTCTCATAAGGTTATCTGTGTATTCCAAATTTCTTCTCTTGATTGTTTCTCTTTCTTTCTTTCTTTTTTCTATCTAGCTGATACATTACTTCCTTGTGCCATCATAGGTCCAAGATTCATGGAACACATTTACAGATCCTCATTTCATGACCCTCCACCTTATCACTAGATTTTCGGTCATTATCCGACCTTTCCATTCCTTATAATGAAATAAAAAACACATAAACTTTTAATAGTTTGATTTTAAGAGACGTAGTTGAGCTACCTGAGGTAAATATACAATTATACCTATTGCACGATGCTCTTACCTTTTATATTATCTTGGTTTTTTTTTATTACTTGGTTCCATCTTAAATTTATGTTATTTTTTACTCGAAGAGCATTCAATTCTAAGTATAATTACAAGTAAGAACTAGTCAATTCTTGATACTTGAATCTAACAAGCAATACCATGACTTGAAATATTTGCATTTTTTATACGAAAATAGAATTACCAAGTTTTCTAGTGCTAACATATTTAGCAAAATGTTAGTATTTTTCTAGTATTTAGAAAATTCAGTTAAAATGTAAACACGAATTACTTCGATTTCGATTTTATTCAAATTGTATGAATAGTTAAAGTACTGTGATTACACATTTCATTAATTCTCAAATATACTGGGCTAGATAGCGCTGTAAACCGTCAGCTATTAGATGCAAGGCAATGTAATAGGATTTTCCTCAAGCGACAGTAGCAAAGGAGAATTCATCGGTGTTCTCGCTCTTCTACTGCCGTAGAGCGTTAGAGTTAGTCAATGAATTATTAACCAACCTTCATGAAGGAAAAAAGAATTCTAGTTCTCGTGGTAGCATGAGCGCTAGTAGACTTCAAACGTTATGCTTAGGGAACAAAATCTTAACGCATGTTTCTTAGCATTAACAACCTATTTTATTTGAGCTACCTGTCCAGACAAACTGACCGAGTCCGATTTTATGTTGAACTTTATTTTCTAGACATTAGTAATAGCGTATTTTTTGTCATAAAAAAGTAATTAATAATTACAAAATATATTTCATATTTTTATTTTTATTCATAATTATGAATTAAACACATGAAATACAAATATAATAAATCCCCTTATCAACAAAACCTTTAGTTTGCGCCATCCCGAAGTGCCTTAAGTTATTCGGGTGGTGAATTTCCAAGTTTACCGACTGATATTCTACAAGTTTGTCAGTCTTTGTATTCCAAACATTAGCATTCATGTTTTGTATGATTAGTTTGGTAGTTATAACTACATTATCTGCAAGAACATAAGTTTCCGCAGTCATAGTTTAATGACATAAGTTTAATATCTGTTAAAAAACGGGTATTTAAATTTTATTTCGGTTCACTTGTTAAGATTTGATAGCAGTATCACTAAAATGAGCTCATTAAAAAATATGAAACTAGCAAACCGTTCCAGCTTTAAATTGAAAGCACATCAAGGGAAAGTAAACTTTAAAGTAAATTAGGAGGCAAATTTAACTTTAACACCTATTTAAAAACAGATTTCATTATTTACTTATATTTATCGGGAATACTATATTAAATTAAAAAAACAAATGGAAAATCTAACATTTAATTTCAACTTTTAGTTTTTGTGTCGTACATCTTGAGGGTTTTCTTGTAAATTCCTCTTATGGTATCCCTTGGCAAAACAAAACGCGACTCACAGCATTGAACAAAGCACTAACCTAGTGAGAAACGCGTTTGTTGAAATATATCAGAATGGTTTTTTTGCGAAGTGATACCAAAAGTGTAATTTATTTAATTTGAGTTAAATATAAAGTATAAATTCTATTAGTAAGATTTTGTTGTTTATTTGTTGTCAGTGATGAGAAATGCTCAATGTACGTGGGTTGTTTTTATCAACCTCTGATAAGCCATAAAGAGACATGTGGGTGTAAAGAACTACTTTAATACTTTAAGGTTCTTCTCGACTTAGCCACCTTGACGATTGAGGCATCTGTTGTACGTATGTCAAGCTTTCCGAATCGTGATGTTTCAAGAGGTTCCTCGTTGGTTTTGGAATTCTGCACAGATTGCTTCTTCGTTGTCTCCATTTGGTAAAAATGGAAGTAACAGAAGGTCGGGATTGTATGACGGATGATCAAAAATGAACCATTTAAATGAGAAAAGACTCATGCATTACTCAAGGTTGTTCGTTGCATAAGTACTGTCAGAAAAGGCGGTGTCATAAATCAGCTTTGCTCCAGACATTCTATATCTTTAGATTACAAAGTTCAAAACAAATGTGCTTCATATATTTTATGTTGTAATTTTTTGTAAGCACTCACCTTACACTTTTGGTCTTTATGTTTTTAAATTTGTTTATGTAAAGTAAAACTTAAAACCCTAACTCACAAATAGCAGATAAGATAGGATGAAATGCTCAATTTTTATTAACAATGAAAGAAATTTTTTTTAGGAAGACCGACAATACAACTAACCTTTTCAAATAATGAGGGACGAGGAAGATTTATAAAAACAAACAATTTTTAAATATTCAAGATTATTAACTAAAATTACAATCTCGGAAAAATAAACATGTTAAGGAAATAAATACATATTACTATTTATTAGGAATATACTGTGGCTGAAATTTAATAATATTTACACAAAAACCTCTTAACCACAAACTTTCTTTAATTTACCCTAATGTACATTCAGTTACAAAGTAACCATCCTCAGAGGGATAACATACAAAGACTGATTAACGCTAGAAAATACCTTATTTATAATCTACACAACTAGTCACTCCCACTCCGACCGCCGCGGCCCCCCTGTTAAACAAGGTGTAGCCACGCCCATCGAGTGAAAGCAAGATATCTAATGTCAACTTACTAAAATATAAATTAAAAATACAATAAATACATAATTAAAATTATTTTTCGAAATTATAACCAACACAAAATTTAATATACAAATCATAATCCTATTTAACAAATGAATATAAAATTGAATGAGGAATAGGACCTCTATCAGAATTTAATAAATTCTCAGGTTTATGTTTACTAATTTTTAATTTTTAAACTTTCGAAACTATTTAACAACTGATTAGTTCTAACATTCTTAATTAACTTGACGTTATTAACATCTAGATTGTGATTGGTCTCTAAAATATGGGCAGCAATACTAGACTTATCAGATTTTTGGTATTTAATATCCCTAATATGTTCCTTAAATCTAGTTATTACTTTTCGTCTTGTCTGCCAATATACATTTTATCACAATCCTTACAAGGTTTTCGAAAGTTTAAAAATTAGTAAACATAAACCTGAGAATTTATTAAATTCTGATAGAGGTCCTATTCCTCATTCAATTTTATATTCATTTGTTAAATAGGATTATGATTTTTATATTAAATTTTGTGTTGGTTATAATTTCAAAAAATAATTTTAATTATGTATTTATTGTATTTTTAATTTATATTTTAGTAAGTTGACATTAGATATCTTGCTTTCACTCGATGGGCGTGGCTACGCCTTGTTTAACAGGTGGGGCCGCGGCGGTCGGAGTGGGAGTGACTAGTTCTGTAGACTATAAATAAGGTATTTTATAGCGTTAATCAGTCTTTGTATGTTATCCCTCTGAGGATTGTTACTTTGTAACTGAAATGTACATTAGGGTAAATTAAAGAAAGTTTGTGGTTAAGAGGTATTTGTGTATTTATTATTAAATACATATTATGTTTTAATTACAAGATCTAGCCTCCTCAACTCTGGTCCAAAAGCTTAGAAGGACAAATATGTATATTTTTACCAGTTGTGTAGAAACATGGTAATTTGTATTAAAATACAATCAACTTTTAATACTTGTATTAAAAAATATACAGCTGACGAGAGACGAGCATATACAGGTTATTGACGTAAAGTACATTATATGTTATAATTAGGGATGAGCCGATATCTAAAATTTTCGATTCAGATTTCGATGCTAAAATTTTTCTTCCGATTCTTGATTCTTAAGTCGATTCTAGATTCTTTTAGGTAATATATAGGCCTACATGATATTCTCTAGTAATGAATTTAGTTAACATCTTGGTCATATGGAGAATGCTATTACAAGTTCCGTTCTAATGTAATGGGCTACACAAAAGTTTCAACCTTGATTTATTAATAGGAATATCTGAAAGTATGACAAACATATCGGATATAAGTAATGATT
>JBAIZL010000004.1:202642753-202712753 GCA_036971475.1 Prosapia bicincta
AAGTATTGAAATCTTTTTCTCCCGAATTATAAAAAAACATTACATTGGTTATAAAATATTGTTGACCTAACAGATGATTTACAATGTTCTTTAGTTTAAAGAACAACTTTGAAAAACTATTATAAATAATTGTTGTTTTTATTATTATTTATTTAGCTTACTTTGTAGGGTTTTGTCTCCGCTGCCTTTCTGCGGGACTATTTATAGTGGCAGCCTTTACTTATGGTGCCAATTGATAGGATTACAATTAATCTACGAGGCAGTGGAATGCAGTAGAAGCCTGCTGTTTTGGTGCCAACTTTAAAGAAATTAAAGGCAGTAATTATTTACGACAGTGATATTTTCGTGGATTTGCCTCTGTTTAAAAATACCTGCATCTAGCTGGCTGCACTACACGACTGCAAATATCCCAACTGTTTGGTTAAACAATTAAACCAAACCTTATAAACCGATATGTTAACACACATACTATTTATAGTACTCTTTCAATTATTTTTTGCATTAAACAATATTTAAAAAAAACGAAAAATGAATTAACATCATATACCATAATTAGAAAAATTATCAATAACAAAACACAATACCACAACTATGTAGGGAAACTAGAAAATAAATAACAAACTAACATAAACATTCCAAGCATAAAGTAATAAACAAATATGCCTTACATAATTGATGTAATGTTAAATGAATTACCAAAATTCTACATTATTTAAATAACTAACAAAGTATTTGAAATTTAATATACTAATGAGAAAAAAATGTCTCGCATTATACACTTTAATTTATTAATTTTATTGTTGGCCTTGTAATAAATTGTATAAAAAGGAAATAAATGCAATTATAAGACTGATATAAAGAACTAACATTAAAAGCTCAACAAAAACCTTTTCATAAAAGTCCTATCAAGGACTTCATTCATATTCCTCGTGACAGAAAATATTTAATTAATAGAAGTAGGCAAAGAACATTTCAGTTTGGCAACACTTATAAATTTATACATACAACTATAAAACAACCAACGTATTTAATCAAATTTAAATACGATAAATTGTAGATTAGTTGATAAACCAACTCCTAAATATAAAACTTAACCAAAGTAAAATAGCCATCCCATGATAATGGGACATTTACCGTGATACTAAGCCGGCCAAAGAGCAGCAATTCTGAAATATTCGCAGTACGAGTATGCTTGAAAATGTATACAATTCTAAAAGCTGGTTCTCTTAAAACTAATATTTTCCTAGTAGTTGTACATAGTTAGTGAATGTGAAATTGGTAAATAACTAAGAGGATTATTGCAAAACCTTTCCAATACTAAAATGTCCCTTTTTTATCTAAGATGACTTTAAAAGAGTTAGCGTAAAAGACTTAGATATTTAGAATTGAAAAAATACAAACCTACTTTTTAGAAGATTAGGTAAAAGATTACTATACGAAGTATCGTTTGATGTTTGAGAAAAGAAGAAAGATAGAATGAATTGAAATCCCGGGTTACAAAAGTTGACCAAGATAGCCACCAAACATCAGGGTGCACTTATGTTATGGATCAGTAAACTCTAACTGCAGTAGGCCTATAATGAACGTTAAAGTCTACTTGGAGGGGTTGTAAAAGGTAAAGATAAAAGAATATTTGAAATATGAACACCTCTTTGATAAGGAACGCGAAGTGATTTCCATTGTAATGTGTTTATAAGAGTCATTTGGTTGCATTGAACGGAAAAGCTTGTAGACTTTCTGCTTGAGGTGGGAATTCTAATGTCAGTAAATATTTCTAATTAAAAACCTCAAAAAAAATCGACAAAAATTCACATTGGACAGTATCCGTACTCCTATAAATATCTTTGGGGGGGGGGAGACAGGGGTGGATACGTTTGCTATGACTTTACATTATGGAATTATTTGTGAGGGGTCACGAGCAGGAAGCATATCTGGTCTCTAACGGATATAAAGATGTGCGATAATGATCGAGAAAGGACATATTGGTCCCCTGGCTGTGCGTGGGAGTAAGGGAAAATTAGACCTTTGCGTTGGCAAAAAATGGATGAGAAAACTAAAAATAGTGGAAAAGATCAATGAGATGTAGAACTGAAGGAGCTGTTTTTAAGGGATCACTAAATTAAAGTTTAAACAGAACCAATGTTTGAAGGCATCACTAAATTAAAGTTTAAACAGAACAAATGTTTGAAGGGATCACTAAATTAAAGTTTAAACAGAACAAATGTTTGAAGGGATCACTAAATTAAAGTTTAAACAGAACAAATGTTTGAAGGGATCACTAAATTAAAGTTTAAACAGAACAAATGTTTGAAGGGATCACTAAATTAAAGTTTAAACAGAACAATTGTTTGAAGGGATCACTAAATTAAAGTTTAAACAGAACAAATGTTTGAAGGGATCACTAAATTAAAGTTTAAACAGAACAAATGTTTGAAGGGATCACTAAATTAAAGTGTAAACCGAACAAATGTTTGAAGGGATCACTAAATTAAAGTTTAAGCAAAACAAATGTTTGAAGTTATCACTAAATTAAAGTTTAAACAGAACAAATGTTTGAAGGGATCACTAAATTAAAGTTTAAGCAAAACAAATGTTTGAAGTTATCACTAAATTAAAGTGTAAACCGAACAAATGTTTGAAGGGATCACTAAATTAAAGTTTAAGCAAAACAAATGTTTGAAGTTATCACTAAATTAAAGTTTAAACAGAACAAATGTTTGAAGGGATCACTAAATTAAAGTTTAAACAGAACAAATGTTTGAAGGGATCACTAAATTAAAGTTTAAGCAAAACAAATGTTTGAAGTTATCACTAAATTAAAGTTTAAACAGAACAAATGTTTGAAGGGATCACTAAATTAAAGTGTAAACCGAACAAATGTTTGAAGGGATCACTAAATTAAAGTTTAAACAGAACAAATGTTTGAGGCAGAGTATATAAGGCAGAAAGATTATATAAGGACAAGAGAAGAGCTACAGTCCTTTACTGTAGCTATATATATGTAACTAAAGTAAAGAGCTTTGCTTGAGTTGAGACAAAAGAAATTATCTTGAATTATACCAATGAAAATTTTCTAAATATTGTGTTTTCTTTGGAGGACCTGGACTTTGACGTATTTTGTTTTTAAACGACAATATGTACAATAATAACATTATGATCGGTGATAGATAATGAAGCTTTGTGAGGGGAAAATCCCTCAGGGTCGGTAAATGAAATATGAAAAAATATAATTAATGATCTAAGTGATCTTATTTGTTTGAAATTGAAAGCTTCATAGATCACGGAATAAAGTACTCCTTCTCTTATATGTATTACCTCATGCGATAGAAATTCAACAGAAATCAACAAAGCTATGTTTAAATAAAACATATTACGTAGCTTTCACATCATCGATAAATGAATCCATAAATAAATTAAGGCCTACATTAACATAGCAAGCGTTACATTATACCATTTATTCTTAACCTAATAATACGAGACAGGCTTGTAAATAGGTAATAATAACAGGGCAAATTTTCTCAGTCTTACCGACAATTACCGTCTTTATAACAAGTGTTTGCAAACATTCGTGATGATGTTTAATTTAGTAGTGGGAGGAAGCCGTGGAGTCATGCACCCGAAATAGAGGCCTAAAATTTGACAGCTTACACAAATGAATGTTTAAATTAAAGTATACAGCTAAAACAGATACAGGCGACAAATAAACACTGACATTTTGAGAAATGCTGCTTTTAGGCTTATCTTGTGACAATTCCATTTAAGTAATTTGTCTTACTAATAATTTATCGACTTACGTATACCTAAAATATTGTGTAAAACTACCTTTATTTGCCATGCCCTGTAAATTAAACCCAAATGACTTGAGTTTTTAAAATTATCATTATTAATTTAGTTGGCCTATATTATACAACTTATTCTAAACCTAATAATACAAGGTACTTTTAAAATACTTAATAAAAGAGGAAATGTTTTTAGTTTTACTGAATGTTACAGACGTTGTAACAACATTTTTAACAAAGTTATTCGTGATTTAGTTATTGCGAAAAAGACAGCATAGGCGTTTTGTTAAATTGAAACAATATTTTCACGACTAAATCTATTTTTGCTTGAAAAGATATGATCTTACAATATCACTTGTTTTTGATAACAAACAAAACAAATATTACACATATTTTCTCTTACAAATTGGAAAACTTCAGTAATTAAAACCGTAAGACTAAAATTACTTTGAAATATATGTTTGTGTAGTAAAAGGTTTATACAGTAACTCTTGTTTGTTCAAATCGTCATAAGCCTTGCAATATTATTATGGTTATAAGAACATATCAAATGTTTAATATGCCTCTTTTCGTCAATACTGATATAGATTATAGTACATATTTATATTTATAGATCGAAATAGTGAATAAGAAATTAATTTAAAAATATTTTGAAACCTCCGTGGAGAAAGAGCTTTAAATGTTGATTCAAACTGAAAATAGATTTAAAAATTTTGAACGTAATGATTGAAGTCCACACACACACACACACACACACACACACACACACACACACACACACACACACACACACACACACACACACACACACACACACACACACACACACACACACACACACACACACACACACACACACACACACACACACACACACACACACACACACACACACACACACACACACATACACACACACACACACACACACACACACACTACTCGTCGCTCTATTTTACTCAAGCAGGTATCATAGAATAATAATAATAAAAAAAAACTTTAGAAAGTTCATTAATCAAAAGTAACAAATAGAAAGAGTATTTATACAAAAACATTTATTATATAAGTAGTTACAGAAATGAAGAATAACATTTATACATATCAAAAATTACTTCTTGAAAACAATTCAAAACTAATTAATTTTGCTTTCTAATAATCTTTTATATTTTTAAGTTGTTGCTCTAGACCAGTTTTAAATAGATAACTAAAAATATATAACCTAATTAAAACTAAAGGAACATAGCTTAAAAATTGTAGCCTGTAATTAAGCTGATACCCTGTTCAGTGCCCCAATAAATATCCTAATTTTTGTTAAAGCTGAAAAATTGTTTTATATTACGAAGAAGGTGTTTTTAATTGAATCAGGAAGTAACATCCTGCTTTACCAGTTGACTTATTTGCTTAGAAGCTTGTTTTCTTTTAATAAGTATTGAAGGAATCAAAGGTATTGTAAAACAGCAGGTGAAAATCTGAAATATCTAACGGAGAAAAAACTCTTTCTCATCGTTCACAAATCCTATTACTAGAAAGAAATCTGCAGCATTATCGACTTTCTTCGCCTAGATCAGCCAATTTCTATTTACAAGTACCACTTACTGGGACATTTACAAAAAAAGTGTTATTCTTATGTTCAAACGATAAATTAATGTTACTGAATAATAAATAAATTTAAACTATTCCATTCATTTTTTAGTACATTATTATCATACAAACATTATTAGGCCTTCTTTATAAATATTTCAAGATAAACATATTTCTAAACAAAATATCTAATAAGGTTCATAGTGATTAGGTAAATCTAGGTAAACAATATTAATACTTCTACAGACCTCTCTAAAAAATATACAAAGTTGTAAAAACAATTTATAAATTGACGTTAAATTGTCTCTGGAAAACGTTTTTAAAATAATTTAACTGTGAAATAAATTTGTCGTTAAATACCACTGAGGTTTTCTAATAAAATAAATTGTCTTCAATGTTCGATAACAATGCAGCATAGTTTCTATATACTGATTGAATTGAAGTATTTAATTCTACATAACCTATTCTAAAACTTTAATGGAAACAAGCTCTCCATTGAAATTGCTGTATAATATCCAGAAACTTTGAGTGGAAACTGTTTTAACAAAATGCATGACCAATTTAATTGTGTGTTTATGTTCATCTGCTTTACATACAAATAGCGAACAGTACTCTTTAGTTTCCTGAATGTAATCTCATGTTTAAATAATTAATATAATGAGAATAAGTATGCTTTTCATATGTAAATGTTTTTATATATTTTAGCATGTAAAAAGCTACTTAGATTGTTAATAGTAAAAAAAGTGCTTTTTATATAATTTAAATGTTTATATCTTAGGAGTTTTCAGTTGAATTCTATAAAATGTGTTTCAGTTTTAACACTTTTATATTTATTTGAATTATTTCTTTTAGTATCTCCTCATTTATATATATATATATTTAATAAATTAAAAATATTTCAAAAACAAGAATACTTTTAATGAATATATTTATTCAAAGCTTTTTGCCGATAAAATAGTACCAGCATCTTCAGGAAAATAATTATCTAATAAAATATTTTTACAAAGAATTTTGTAAACATATTTTATTAGATAATTATTTTCCTGAAGATGCTGGTACTATTTTATCGGCGAAAAGCTTTGAATAAATATATTCATTAAAAGTATTCTTGTTTTTGAAATATTTTAAATTTATTAACTATATTACAAAAAAAACATATCACCATATTTAATATATATATATATATATATATATATATATATATATATATATATAGCGATATATATATATAAATATAAATATAAATATAAATATATATATATATATATATATATATATATATATATATATATAGGCCTATATATATATATATATAAATATAAATAAATGTATATATATATATATATATAAATATATATATATATATATATATATATATATATATATATATATATATATCTTGATTTTCAATCGTTAATAGAATACTTTTAATTCATCTACTCAAATTCTAATACATTTTTTTCAACTTGTAGTGGAAGACACTTCATGTTGATACAGTTTACTCAAATATAATGCCATTAATTAAATTTAATAATTAACTAATTGTAGTTTTATATGGGAGAAAATTTTCTCAAGGAATGCAATATTGTTATTTCGTCCTATATGGCTTATAATAAGTGACAACATATGATTTCGTAAAGCTGATTTTATAGGTTATAAGTTATGTGACAGAACAGCTGTTTTATCGCATATTTCATGTTACTTTATTTATATTAATTGTAATTATTGGTTAAAAAGTAAGTAAAATAAAATTTTCTTTGTTGACCTAAGTAGGAATTGACATTAAAATATTTTAATATATATTATTTGTTTTTACAAGAGCATATCTTAAAACTTCCATAGTAGTAAATCAGAAAATAATTTTGTTTGTTATACCATAGTGGAAAATTATATACAGTTTTTATTTTTCAGGAAGCTCATGAAACTATGTTCAAATTCTTGACACATACATAGTTAGTAATTTATATAATAGCTCACCATTACAAACCATTATACATATATGTAAATAAAACCATTTCAAAAAGAATTGCGTGAAAGTAAAACAGCTTTTAAATCAAGTTTAAATAATGTACTTGAACAGTACAGTAAAGCGAAATTGCCTACCCTCGGTCATTATTATAATGTGACTTATAGACGGTCTAGCTGGGAGGAATATTGTCGCCCTCACTCGCCCCGCCCTTCGAAGGGCTGATGTCATGATGTTTCAAATACATCCGGTTGGCAAAATGCTTAGAAGCGCCCGTTTTCCGGCCATAGACGCATAGATAGTGAAATGTTTATTTTCAGGCTAGTATTACAAAATCTGATACCTTTCTGCTCACTATGAGACAGTCTTGCAGTATTGTGAAATGCTATTTGTACAGAATCAAGATCTATTACATTTTACTTTGCTTTCGTTTCACTTTATTGTTATAAAATTTCTTGATTAAAAATAATTTGTTGCACGATAGAGAAATTGTATCTATATCACTATTATTAGGTTTTTTGGTCAATGATGACGTAAAACGGAATTTTCATAAAACATATTGAATGTCTTTATAACTAAAAGGTTTTATTAGTTTTGTTTTATGGGACAATGCTTATAAAGAATATTTGTCAGTATATTGGTTTCACTAAATGTGTTAATGTTTCTTTGGCAATCATGGCTAATAAACTATATAATTCCATGTAAGGTCTTTTAATTATCTTAATTTTTCATAGGCAATATGGTACCTTAATTTAAATGAACTATTTCATTTTTAAATGTCCTTGTGGGATGAAAGTATATTATGTTACGTCTATTGATTGTTTTTAAAAAGTGAATGGTAAAAACACTCTTATTTTTTACATTTCTAATAACAACATTAATATGAAGTTTGTAAATTGGATCCTTGTAGTGGATACAGATCCCTATTGACCCCGACGGATAGAAGGTCTACCTGAAGCATGTAACCTCGCTCATGACGTGTCATAGTTCCTCCTCTATATCCCGTACCAAGGTATCATCATGTTGTCTCTTAGTGCTTTCAAAATCTAACGAGGTGGGCGATGCTCCCCTAGGTCCTAGTCCCTATGCTGTGAGTCCGGCCCTTGTCTGGAGGGGTCCCGAAAGTGGATAAAGGTCCGATTGCACTACCTGGACCGAACTAATCAGACGGGGTATCGAGGTACTGGAACCTGGCCGTTTGGAAGGTTCTACTGGTTTCGAGTAGTTCTAGACGAGCGGTCGAGCTGCTGTCACTGGTGGAGTTCGTCTCGTACCAGTGGCGTCCCGGTGACCAGTCAAGGCCTTATAGTAAGGTAGAAAGACTGTTACATACTGGTACGGGTAATGGAACGAAGCCCCGCACTACGGGTCTGACGCTAGTCACCCGGACGGGAGTCACGAGTTCGAGATAGGATTCGTGGTAGCAGAGGTATCATTAACTGGACTGTAGATCTCTCCAACTTTATGGGTAAAACTTTGTTCTTTCGCAAAGGACATGAGAGCCGAGAGGTAAGGTGCTCCTTTGCTACACTCTTCTCTTTCAACTTCATTTTACTTCTTCAACATTTCACAAAGTACAACCACATTGTTATTCCTTAGTGTTACCTGGTCCAAACTCACAATTCTTATCCAAACACGAGGGAGTTCAGCCAGTAAACATCTGTTTATAAATGCGATAAAACTCAGGTTTTAATTAGGTACACAACCACACAGAGAAGTGCCTTAAATGTTTGCCATTACTAGTACTAAGGGGGCCATTAGGGCTTTTCTTTATTCCTATCTAATTCCAACTATCCCTTCTTATCCTTCATTTAACAAAGGGGTAAAGAAATAGACTCCTCGACCCCAATAGAGAGAAGGTCATACTTGTTATTCGTCTTAAAATTATTTACAAAAATTAATTATTGTTTAAATAATTACAATTGATTTACGAGTCAGGTACAACTATTTATTTAAACAGGTAACTTTTCAATAACAAATAAGTTATCATCATCAGGTTTTATTCCTCCTGCCCTCTATCAAAAAATCTCTCCGTGACGGAACCTTAGTATATCTATGAAAACTGAGCTTATACGCTTTCATTGCGAAGACCTCTGTCCATGTGTACTAGCAACAAATTCCTACTCCTGTGGGAGTTCCTGTGACGTTCATACATATTAGGGATATAAACTTCTGTATTTTCAAAGGATATTGGAGGGAGATTTCTCTAGGGCTACTTATGTAATGTGAGTTGGGTTTGTCTAGGAATGAGGATGCTATTTGCGAAAAGATTAAGGTTAATAGAATAACATTCTCTCTCTCTCTCTCTCTCTCTCTCTCTCTCTCTCTCTCTCTCTGTTTATATATATATATATATATATATATACATATATATATATATATATATATATATATATATATATATATATATATATATATAAAATTATGAGAAAGAGATTCTTAATAATTTGTTGTGTTAAGACTAGTAATAGGAAATTACTAATTTACTATTACCGTTTATAGGCACGAAATGCATATGGAACTATAAATGTTCTTCCCAAACATTCCATGAAACTCTTTACTAAAAACCCTTAAGGGAAATAAGTACTCTTACAGCTGAGATTGACTCCTTCACAATCTGGTCGAAATTCTTTTCCTTACATTGAGTCTATCATTTATTTCTTCATAAAATATTTCTACCTTTTTTTTTGTCTAAGGAACAAAAATCAGGCTTTAGTAATTCTAGCTGTCGTACGAATCATTTTGCCAAGAAGTATTACCTTCTAATTCAATGATTTAATATTCGTAATAACTTAAACAAAGTTTCAATCTTTCTTTCAATATATTGCAGTAATTTTCTCTGAGACTATTATCCGAACTCTTGAGCATTATTATAAATGTAAGTACGATGTAAAGGTAATATTATCTACAATTTTAGCTTTCATTTTTATGTCCATAATAACTTAATGTATAAAGCTTCATAAGATTTTATTTATCAAAATGAATTTAACACAATACATCATTCCTATTATTTTAAATACCTAATTCAATTCATAAATGGCTGTTATATTTATTCAACATTATTATACGTATAAATTAATAAATTTGTGCTAACTTTATTCAGTGTATCGATATTTTTTAATTTTTAATATGTTCTCATGTCTATCAGAGTTCTCACTATCATGAGACCAGTGCAGTAGCATAGGTTTAGGAAACGGACAGTTTTTAAAAGCGACATTTAAGATAATTTCAAGGTCAAGCAAAATTTATTACGTTATTGATTCAAAACCTGAAATACTAATAATTTATTTTTATTTATTTTGAAATGTTTGTATTTATGTGTAACCAGTATGTTTTGAAATTATTCATATCGAATCACTTACAGTCATATTGTAAGAAAAGTTGTATCAACAACATTAGTTTATAAAATTTATAACAAGCGAATTTAATTAAATGTTCAATGGGATAACAGAATATCAGGTATAAGTTTTTATATTATTTTGCTAACTAAAAAATGTACGCCATATTTATGCAATTAAAAATTTACATGCATAAAGAATGCATCTTTAAGAACATTGATTTCTTTCTATGAATAGTTTTGAACATAACTTCTGAATTATTTATTTTATAAATAATGTTGTTGTTCAATTTACTAAACGGCATCTACTACATAACCTCGAATTTTGTATCAGACTTCTTTTCCTCATTTACAAAACATATTCTTTCATCATAAATATTGTATTTGAAAGTGTTCTCATCTACACTTTGTTTATGTACTTATTTTTTTATAAATTTAAAAACATGTTGACTAACGAAAACACGTCATAATTCACAAGATATAAAATGTCAGCATATAGTGCAGTGACAAACGGCTATTAAATCACCTTTATGTCATTGCATAAAGACACAATCGCACGGCAACAAACTGTAAAACAGTGACACTCATTCAGCCATGATAACGTGTCAGATTTTAATTTTAAAAATGTTTCAACCATTCCGGAACATGCTATAGAAATAACATTGCCGCCCATACCTTTTCTCCTCTACTCAAGATTAAACCGTGTTCTACCGTTTAAACGTCTAATCCACCATACGTAATTTAGCAGTTAGAAGTATATGTATCCCTCTATACACGCTTGTAGCGAAGTAAATGTGAGTTCTCGACTAGTTCATAACACATGCAAAGTTCTTATTACAGTAATGTCTAAGTAACTTTATAAGGAAATCGTTATTAACATTCTGAATGTTATATGGACTCAGTATATTATAGTTTCATAATATTTTAAAGTTGTTAACGAAACTCGTTTTCAAAAACAAAAAAAATGTTGGATACTTAAAACTTAATTTAATTGTAAGAGGGTTAGAAAGCTTACATGTAATAAACATTAAAAAATTAATACTAAAAAATTAGAAATGAACTAAAACAAAGAATATTTTTGTAACAATATTATTTTAAGTCTCAAGGACAAAATCTCATATAATGTTTATTAAATCTCTTGAAACAACACAAGCCGGTAGATATTAAATAAATATTTTTGAAATATCCGTATTTTCTATGTAGTTGGTAATATGAAAGTATACAGCTATACTGATTCAGAAGAAGACAAGATGCCTGAAAGTGAAGGTGATGCTATATACGGCGTAACGTAAGAAGGTATACAGGAACACTCCATGAACCGTAGTACATGAAGGGATAGTAGTATAAGAATTTCGTTACGCAGCATTAAGAAGGTATACAGTGATGCCTTATAAGGCACAACTTATGAAAGGATAACTTGATGTACCATAAGGCGTGACGTATAAAAGGATACCATCGATCCTTGTGAGGCACAACATATGAAAGTATGCCTTACACTGGTGGTGATCCCCCATAAAGCGTAACGTTTGAAAGTATATATTCTAAACGCCATAAATTCTGAAAAAATATCGTGCCCCATCATAAAGCGTAACGTTTGAAAGTATATATTCTAAACGCCATAAATTCTGAAAAAATATCGTGCCCCATCATAAAGCGTAACGTTTGAAAGTATATATTTTAAATGCCATACCATTAATTCTAAAAGAATGTCGTGACCCATCATAATGAGTAACGTTTGAAAGTGTATATTCTACATGCCAAAAATTCTGAAAGAATATCGTGATCCATCATAAAGCGTAACGTTTGAAAGTATATATTCTAAATGCCTTAATTCTGAAAGAATGTCGTGACACATTATAAGGCGAGGTGTTTGAAAGTATATATTCTAAATGCCATAAATTCTGAAAGAATACAAAATGGGGTGCCTTATAAACATATAACTCGCTGCCTTAAAAGTCACAACTTAAGGAAGTATACAGTGACTCACCGTAATCAGTATCTTTGAACGTATTCCGTGAGACACCTTAAAACGTGACGTATGAAAGTATGAAGGTAATGTGAAATACCATATACATGTCATATATACTTGCCATTAATTACCGTATTTATACTGTATCGACCGAAGGTCGCACCATAACTATTAAATTTTCTGTGGTTTTATTAAACGTCTTTCTGATTGCGCGCAGCTGTACATTTTATATATTTTTCTCTTTATTCTGATAATTTTATGAAAGCTTAGAATAGAAAGCTTAGGCTTTATATGTGCTCATGTTTTCTACATATAGTTTATACTTTTATGAAATAATGAGGGAGGTTCAAATATTTTGATATATCAGTAGATTGTGTTATAAGGCAAGGCTGTGAAACAAACGTTGAAGTGTAATAATAAAAAACGCAAACTCACGTTTGAGACAATATTGAGATACACATTTTAGATTTTGAGCCCATTGTAGGACTAAGTAATGAAAGTAAAGGGGCATCACTGTAATGTAGATAGGATCCTCATGAGTTTCCTCTCATTAAAGAGAAAGATAGTTATGAGTTTGCAAAAAGGAACATAGAAATAAAGAAAACCTAACCTGACTTTGTTAATCTCCTAAAACTAGTATTACACTTGAAATTATTATTAAAACTGTCAATGCTGGCTGTTTGTCAAAATGTCTATATCGTAAAGTACAATGACCAGGTTAACAATAAAAATATGTAGAGCATGTGTTTTAGATTCCAGTCGAAAGCAATATTTTACTTCTATTTATTTGGCACGAAGAATTCCAAACAGAGAAAGATATTATTTACGGTTCAATTTCTCTCTTTCTGTCCCCTCTATCGCATATTTTATGAGTATTTAAAGTCCTACACTTCCATATTTTCACTCATATATTAGTGGTAGTTATGTCGCCATATTGAGAGTTATTTTTGCATAAATATTGTTTTTGTCGTTCTTTTTGTGTGTTTTCTTTTAATTAATTTATCGTATTTTTTAGTTGTATGCATGCTAAGCTGTTTCGGGTCTAATTTAATATTTTTTTATTAACACTCTCTTAATCATGTGTGATTACAATTTTATTCTCAACGGCCTAACTCCTTTATACTTTAAAACTAAATCCGAATCACCATACTCCTTGAATTATCCGATTATTTACTTTATTCTGCAAAAAGTATGGTTTAATCTGTAATTTGATCAAGTGAAAACTTTACGCCGTATCAGAACATAACCCCTAACCATATTAAAGTTTAGTTTCCATTCTTATTATTATTATTTCTTCTCATATGCATTCAGGATTAAGATAGCATTATCAGACCCAGCTTTCGTGTCTGCTTCTATGAATAAGAGTTATTGTGAATTATATAACATGATTTTCTTTTTTTGTTCGATAGAAATTACTAGGAGAAAAGATATTAAGTATTTCCAAACTATATTACTATAATGTGAGCAAAATTTCAGGAAAATCATAACCCTGGAGGACAGTGACAATAAACGCCAAGTATGTATCTCATTTATAAATTATATTTCTTAAATGGTATAGAAATTCTTAATGCCTACAATCAAGAAATTAGTTTGTTCAATTCAAGCGCGAAAACAATTATTGAATATAAAAATTCGAAACACCAGAGTTGGACAGTAACTTTCCAGAGTTGGAAAACATAACTCTTGTTTGACAAATACCAAAACGACTAAAAATGAGTATCTTGGAAATTTTATAAAATACTTGAAACTAACATTAACAATACAATAATCATAGAAAAAACTTCTAAGCTTATAAATACGGCATTTAAACTTTCAAACAATTTAACAACAGAGATCATTCAGACAGTACCTTAAAATAGTCTTCTTAAAGAAATCAGTTATAAGTAAGGAAACCATCTTGAAATTCTTCACATGAATTTAGTGAAAACGCTGGGTAAGAAATATTTCCTGGTTTTAAATGAATAAAATTAATGTTAAAAACCAAGGGAACTACGGAGGTAATTCTAATAATCCTACAATGTATGTAGTAGTCCTACATTATGTAATACTAGGGTGTGTGTGTGTGTGTGTGTGTGAGTGTCTTCTCTCTTTTTGTTGTATATGTATAGGCTATGTCATAGCTGGGATTGTTTTCTTTTTCTCAAACGTCTTTGAATTTGGTTTTTATTTTTTTACTCTTCTTCATCCAGTTCTCTGTGTGTGTGTGTGTATGTATGTCAGTTAGAGAGAGAGAGAAAGTGTTTGTGTGTGTGTGTGTGTGTGTGTGTGTGTGTGTGTGTGGTGTGTGATTGTGTGTGTGTTGTGTGTGTGTGTGTGTGTGTGTGTGTGTGTGTCTGTGTGCCTGTGTCTGTGTGTGTGTGTTGTATGTGTGGTGTGTGATTGTGTGTGTGTGTGTGTGTGTGCGCGTGTGTGTGTGTGTGTGTGTGTGTGTGTGTGTGTGTGTCTGTGTCTGTGTTTGTGTGTGTGTGTGTGTGTTCATATATTTGTGGCTTTGTATTTTCAACTACTATTTGTCATGCGTTAGATCGCGTACACATATTGATTCTTTTACAAATATTTTAAAATTCCTTTTTCTTTATAAAAAAACATTTCGAGTTTCTTCAGCTAAAGAAATATAGAGCACTGATTTTTTTTAATCATTCTCTTGGACCGTAAATGTATCAAAGCATTACACACACAAAGGCTTTTTCAAGTATTAGCTTTAAAGAGAGATAGACCTGAGTGGACTGACCTTAAAGGCCAGGCGATAGATATAGTAATATAACGTGGAAATCCTAAGGCAGTCGTATAAGCGGAGAGAGAGGGGAGGGTTGGACATTCAAGCTTGATTTTGATAAAGATTAGAAACTCCTCTTTGGAATGAAACTGCCCTGAATGCTCAGAAATACAACTCTCAAATATAGAAAACCAGCCCACCTTGATTTTAGTTTAGTTATTATAATTTTAAACTAACCTGAAGTTAGGCTTCCTCTTTATTTCTTATTTTATTTATTAAATGGGTAGTAACTAAACTATAAATAATTAATATGTTTCACTTGAAAATCGACTATTATGTAATTTAAATAAATTGTAACAACAAATTTCTAATGAGAATTTAAATTTATTAAATTTAATGTCTTATAAACTCATTGAAGAAAGAGTGGATTCCGTATTTGGACTTTAAAGTAAATCCTCTATTTATCTTTGTCCATGGGACATAAATCTATAAATCCTCTTTCTAGGAAAACAGTAAGTCTTAATTATACTTTGGTATAACTCAACTGTCTATACTTTCACGTGTCTAAGTCGCCTTCATATTAAATTTTCGAAAGAAACCTTAATGGCGTTCATTAACCTCTTAATTAATCTCTTCCACTAAACAGAAGTTAACTATTTTATTTTGATGATATTGTCTATCGAACGAATATTGCCTATAATAATTCCCTCTATGTGAGCTACAAGCAAAGGTTTCTTCATTCCTTTATCTAGTGCATACTGTAGCTCATACGATGGTTGTGGAATGTTCTTCTCTATCGGATGTTTTTTCCTTTTTTTATTAAGATTTTTTATGTCACGGAATTTAATTTGTCAAGACACAAATAACATGAATTTCTGAGTCTACGTTTTATAACATTCTCCCTCAACTTCACACGCGAGCGCTTTCATCACCTTTTGCTAATTGCCAAAACTTTATTCATTTATAAGAACGCATTTCGGAATGTTTAATGACACTTTTACCACGCTTAACCTTTTTCACTGTATTTTCCCCTCTTTATTTTATTGACAAATGACCTCCATTTCTCTGCCTCTAATACTTCTAACCTTCAACGCGCTACACATGAGAGATAATAGTTTGCTTCCAACAGGAAATGTACTGTGAGTCATTTACAACAGAAAATAACGAAATCATCATACATTTCTTTTCTTCATTACTCATACATTGATGAAACAAACTTTTTTTGAAAACTATACTTAACACTGGCAAATTCAAATAGTCAATTTTATATTTTCAGTTACAAAAGCATATATTAAATATTGGTGTATTTGAAAAAAATTCAAATTCGTTTGAGAATACTGTCTCCCTTAAAACTATTTTCAAATGATTATAAAAAATCGTTTTGCTATCTGGAATATATTTCACTTCCCCAGAATTGTAGGCTTTGAAGTGCAGATATTTTAAAAGCTTAGGGTCTTCGATTAGGGTCTAAAACGAGAAATTTCATAAGTTTGTATTCTATAGTATTTGAAGCGGTGAAAACCATTTCAAAGGCGCGAAAGATTTCAAAGGATATATTTCAAGACCGGCAATTTTAAATATAGTGTTAGATTCAGTATCTCACCGAATATAAATGTCAGAGGGGGTGTAACCTCTAGACACCTCTTTATGAACCCAATAAAAAGTAGTTATAAATAGGTTGAGCCATATAGGGAGACCCTATAAACTGTACCTGGAAGTTTAATGCCCCTACCATAACCTTACCTATATCACAACCCTCTCCTATTATTCAAATGCGAAAATAGTCAATTTGGCTCGTTTCCTTATACCTCAAAACAAAATAAATTAATAAACGAAATTTAAATAAAAAATTAATTTAAATCCAAAAACTGTTCTTGCCGTGAAGTACTCTGGTCGTTCTTTGTACGAGTCTGTATAAGTCACACCAGAATTGTCTTTGACTTGCTGTGGGATTCAGTGGAAAATATTTCTAATTTTTCCAGTTTTTCTAAGTACATACCAGACCCGTAGGTAGTATATATATATATATATATATATATATATATATATATATATATATATATATATATATATATATATAAAATTAATAAACTAAAAATATTTCAAAAACAAGAATACTTTTAATGAATATATTTATTCAAAGCTTTTCGCCGATAAAATAGTATCAGCTTCTTCAGGAAAATAATGTATATATAATATATATATATATATATATATATATATATATATATACATAATATATATACAGATATCGCAATATGTATTCTTGTGTATTAATAAAGAACATAAGTCAAAATACAAATACAAGAATTCAATTATAATTCTTATATTTGTATTTTGACTTATGTTCTTTATATATATCTATATATATATATATATATATATATATATATATATATATATATATATCCATCTAATATATGAGAGGTCTGGGTATCAGGTACTATACCCAATTTTATGTAGAACATAGAACTAGGAATCGTTGGAATGGTATCAAGATTTCGATTTGCCGGTACGCTTCCAAATATATTCATTAGCTGAGACATTGAACCGTCAGTATGATCCAGGATCTCCCTAAACAAAGGCCAGAATTCGATCTAGCCGCAATAATGTACAATTGAGATGAGAGTCAGGAGCAAGAGATCAAAGATATACGAGAGGGAGCTCCATACCCAAGCAAATGACAGACTCCTTTTGTTTTGCTTCCGAGTCCATAAATGGTATCAATCATTAGTAACCTGCCCGGTCAGATATCCTTCGGATGAGGCAAAGCAATACTGAAGATGAAGGCTCGTCCTGAGTTACATGTCTAATACCCTCTGTGAGAGGTCTGAGTATTGCCCAAAACCTTTCGTGAGGTTTCACGGGAAACTCAAAATACATTTCGTTTTCCAAATATTCAGGCTTGAATATTTCCAAAAACGTTTAAGAACAGCGTGTATTTTCAAAGTAAACCCCAGTTGTCGGATGAGTGCTTGAATGCTTTATAGGTCGGAGTGTGAGGTGTATAAAGGAGGGCCTTTGTTGTGCCAAGCTAGGTTATGAAGTACAAATATTTCTGATCACTTAAACAATAGCTTATGACCATCCGAACTTTGAATTTAGTACATTTGTTAGATTAGGTTAGGTTAGGTTAGGTTTAACAAATTTACTAAGTTCGGATAGTCATAAGCTATTGTTTAAGTGATTAATAAGATTCACCGAACGTAATGGACTATAAAATTCAAGAATACAAATATTTATCAGCATAAATCCTAAACATTATTGAGAGAATAGAGGCAGGTTAATCAACGTAAAATAACAATTAATGGAATTAAAATAAACCAAACTATCGATATGCTAAAAGAAAGCCCTATTCTACTTCCAGGAAAAGCAGGGCCCAGGATATTCTACTTCTAGGGTCCACGAAAAAAACACTGAAGATAAAGGCTCATTCCTGAGTTACATGTCTAATAACCCTCTGTAAGCGGTCAGATGCTCATATGGAATCTCTCTTCAGGTTTCACCGGAAACGCAAAAGAGATTTCGTTTTCCAAATAAACGACTTTTTTCCAGAAACGTTTAAGGACAGCGCGTATTTTTAAAGTAAACGCCAGCTGTCTGATGTATGTTTGAATACTTCATACGTAGGAGAGTATCGTGTTTGTTTATGAGGTGCATAACAGTTATTGAATTTTATTCGGAATGTTTTTTTATACTACAGAGTCTTTAGTAGCTTTTTAAGAAAGAAATCAGTCAAAGCAAAATCAAGAATCATTGAAAATGTATGTGCCTACCAGAACAATGACTGCAAACATACTGTGTGAATTTGTAAAGAGACGTAATTGCGAAAAAAGATCATTACTGTAGAGTGACGTCATTTGTTTGAGTGGATCTGGCGTCGTGACGCCTTGCTTTATCTCCGCATCTCCCTGATTAAGAACATTCTACCCGTGTACTTCATCATCCACTCATAACATCTTGCTTCATGCCGACAGAATACAGCAGAATACAAAAATCACTCTCTTAAGTTGAAAACAATTATGAAAAAAATATGGTTAACGGTATCTAACTCCATTGAAACATCCATCGTATGAAACATTTTTACATATTTAATATTAACATCGACTAGCGTTGCAAATAACATGACGTAAAATAGTTTTTTTTATAACGTTGAATATTTTAGATTTAAAACAAATTCAACTAAAAGTTATATCCAACAATTATTTGTTTGGGGAACCAACAAGTTAGCTTAATGTCCTTGTGAGTTATTCTCAGTAGAAGATCATATGGGTGTCAATGAGAGGAGGAATGGTATTCGGGAGGGCTTTATTCATAGGCTCAAGTAAGGTTCCTGTAAGGTTCTGGCCGTTGAAGAGCTTATGACATTTAGAGTTGACTTCTGATTACCTGTTCTTGTAAAACATTTATTGTCCAAAACATATGCTCACTTATAAAACATGATGAAAAACCTACTCAACAGTTGAAATGACATGATATTTTCTTGTCTATTCGTACGCGGGATAAATAACATTGCAAAGTAGCTATGAAAAATTCAATTAAGGCTGTTACCTTTTTAAAATATATTTATTTACGTCTGGGAAAACATTCAACCATTCTACTACCCTTATAGCGGCTTCAACCGCGAGCTATTAGACATACAATGAAGTCTGTCATTCTGAGGGCGAAATTTTAGATTTACAGTTTATCTATATATATGTATCCAGCGACTTCATTATATCAGTATCGTTAGTTAATCGCTATTCGAACGCTAAAGTTTTACTACGAATCTGTTTCTTCTATATCTCTTCTGCTAATAGCTATTCTAATCCCATTGTACCATGATTTTCTTGGTCTTACTTTTCTTCTTCGACTTTTTGGGATCCAATTCCATAATTTACTAAAAACAGTAAGGAAGGAGATGTGCCATTGACCATAATAAAATAATAAGCTTCAAAACAAGCATTTTGTCAACCTTATTTGTTCGACCAATAAAGTAATTTGACAAAATATTGCACAAATATAAAGAGGTTTACGGATGCAAGATGCATGAATCGAATACAATTTAGAAAATAAATAAAGAGACAATTTTGACTAGATGAATGAAAAGTTAGATGAAGAGGTCACACTGTTCTACATAAATGCAACAGTTTAATGATACTAAACGAATTTATTTAGATTTTGCTTAAGCATGATAATTTTTAATAAAAAAATCATTGGTATTGAGAACTTCCTAGATACAAACAAATATTCTTTGAGGTTAGCTTGTGAGGTTATGTTAAAAACAAATAAAAACATACACAAACTCAAAAATTAATCATTTATTTACTCATACGCTTTTGTTGTCAAAATAAATTATTAATTTGTGACTTTTGTGTATGTTTTTATTTGTTTTTTTCCTAGATATACTTTGCTTTTTAAAAACACTAGAGACAGACTTCATGTTATGTCTTGCAACATTAATAAGTTAAAAATAGAGATACACAAACTTGGATGATCAAAGAGGATATAATGTGCGAGGGTGTTGATTACTCTTAAAAACCCTGAAATAAAGAAAATACAGTTTAAAAATGTTGAAAACGGCCGATTACCAGTTGGGCCATACATTCAGCCCGTGGCAAAGCATTATCTAACTGCTAGACCTGGATGGCGATAACATTATATAACTTGGTTTTATAGACACATAAAGTCCGTGACGTCGTAAACTGTCGCAAAACTGTCACCATTGCAGTTATAGAGCGGAGCAATGCATACAGGGTTGTTGTTATAAATTCCTTGTTGCATCCTCAACCTAACGTAACCGGAGATTGTTTATATAATGAAGTAGTTTTACTGTCGTATCAAACTTGGAAGTTATCCGGGTCATTCATAGAACACAAAACACGAAGCTGTATTTTTGACTTCGGACTCTTTTCCTCGAGAAAACAAATTTAACCTATTAAATAACCACGATAATAATTGGTGATAGGCGTCAAGTGTTTTATATAGTACTCCTTAAAAATGTTAAATTGTATAAAAAACATACTTACAGAGTAAAATTTACTTCAAATTAAAACCTTATACTTTAAGTAAATGCATTTTAAAATTGACATGTGTATACTGAAAATTGCTGCTAGAATCTATTAAAATGTCTTGAGTTAATTTTTCACCTCTCCTGGCGAAGATTTTTCTCCTAAAGTTGGTAAAATCCATTGGTCAAAACGTCTTACGTACTGATTGTCCCAGCAAGTAGTTGTGAAGGGTGCTTCATTCATTGACAATTAAATTAGATATTGCACGTGTGTAAGATATCTCAACATACCTTTATACTCCGCCTTATTCTTAAATCCCACTTATCTCTGAGAAAAGAAATCAATACTAGTTTTCTAAGTACTTACTAGCCAACGCCCACCCTTGGCTGTTGAGCCATTTGGTGACGCGCTGACCAGTATAGACGACCTTCCTTAAGGTCATCATCATCTCCGGAATGGTCGAGTGTATTGCATTTCGGCATATGATCCCCATCCTTCATATCGTATCCACAGAGAAGGCAATCCTGTCTTGCGAGCACACCGATGCGATTTAGATGGGTCTGCGTTCTGAACATGGCGACTGAGCTAGTGGGAGTCTGTATTCGATGGGTCCTGTGGTAACGCGTTTTTCCTAATTCCTTCCTGCTGATTGCTGTGTGAGATGCAGTTTAGTGGACAGGTAGGTAATTGCGTAGTTGAGGGTCTTCTTGCTTTGCAAAGAGGGCATACAAATGGATTGTGCCATGGATGTACCTTTTTGGCCAGAAAGTCATGGTGCTAACATGGCTAGGAATCCATTGTAAAGTTATATGCCAACCTTTATTTACCAGGTGTTCCAGGGCTTTTCTTATTTTCAAAGTTCTTTTGCAGCCTGTATCCTTATTGTGCGATAGGCTACTTGTGAATCGACGAAGAAAACTGCCTATGTAGGAGCTATTTTGTTTAATTCGGCGGCTGCTGCTGCTTGTATGACTGTTATTTCTCCATGGGTTTTTAAGTAATATGTGACGAAAATTAGATCAATTTCAAGGTCAATACAGTTCGATTGAAGATTTAGTTACTTTATTCCCATTAAGATGGAATATACTGGGATATAAAATTAATTACGTAATTCTTAAAATTATACATTATGTATATTTATGTTCAACAGCATTAAAACCATACCAGTGGCCACTAAACGAACGTCATCAAAAACAAAACCAAATTACAATCAAGAGAAGCAAGACTAAGCTAATGATCTATGCGAGAATATACGGTTTTGGAACCAAAGTTCATGATCTTGGAGTAACATATGATCAGATGGAGTTGAGTACCTTCTAAGACGAATCAGCCAAGTAGAAGCCGAACATCAAAGTGGAAGAAGTCATATTTACGTCTATCGATGAATCTAGAAGATGAAATGTATGAAAAACTTTCATCAACTCATGTATCCAAGAGAAGAGAAAAGGGCTTGTCAGAGGTGAAGAGAGATGGAAGCTCTTTGCGAAATTTAGAGACTTTATTTTTTTATAAACAAATGTTAAATGAGGCTGTCTAAGTAAAGATACAAATATTCCTTCCAATTTCATGAAACTAGAGATTCCATCTAGGAATAGACTTGTAGCTAAAGGCTTAGAGGACTGGTATGGCTCTCAGATTTGGAGCTGAAGAGGCTGGCAGGAGATCGATGATAAGAGACGAAGGTATAAATGAACACAATACAACATCAAAATTAAATAAATTACGAAACTACAAAATAAAAGTTAATTGAATACAATAATTAAATAATTGTATAAGAATTTGTACCATGTTGAGATGGTAACATTACTATAGTTATCCTCTCATTTGAATTAACTATACAACTGTCGTTATATTCATATAAGGTTTATTGTAAAAAATTGATCTATTTCCTGTGTTTTATTAGTTTCAATTTTTCTACCTCTAAGGGATTTCACTGAATTCAATATTTAATAGTATGTGGTGATTAATAATGACACCGTGTTGTATTAAAAACACGTTTTAATGATAATAGTGTGTGGTGTTTCCTGATGTATTCATTAGGGAAAACATTAGAGGAAAACATTAGCAGAATACATTACTAGGGAACATTAGGGAAAACATTAGAGGAATACATTACAAGGAAATAATCGGGGGATAAAACCTTTTATGTTGGTGAGGTTGTATAGTAACTGCTATTACATTAGCGTGAAAGCTGTTTAAAATTTGGCCTACCATATCTAGGTTGATTCAAAATGGCAGTCAATAATTTAACTTTTCATTGCTTTCAAACGATGGAATAACATCGTATCCTTAATGGAATTTTAATTTTAAAAACAGTTACATCACTTTTAATTAAACAGGAATAGCATAAGCAAAACGCTAATGAATACTGTTGAAACGAAATGAAAGTGTTCTTGTATAGTTAGAAAATACATTAAAATATTTAACCAACGAGAAACAAGATGTTTGTGCGCGTATGATTGTGACGAAGTGCGTGCGTTGAATGTTTTTAATCAAGGGAGACGCCGACACGGCAGGGCGTCCCGACGCCGAGGCTTCTCCACATCGTCGGCATTAACTTCCCTTGCACTCAAGCAAATGACGCAGCTTTGTTCAAGTAACATCAACCATAACCTTGTTCCGCATGAGTTTAACTCCAATAAGAAACAAATGAAATTGTATTCAATAACACCAAGGAATCTGGGTTAGTGTTTATTTGCCAGCTTTCAGTAGAGTTCTGATCGAACTTTACACACGTTAATACTTTAGGTTTCATACCCTGTGGAAGTTGCAATTTATAAGGTGTATATAATCCAATTTAATTTAACATAAACGAATCATATTTAAGTCTGGTATTTCATTTATGCATCGGATATTTTCGTAAACGAAATAATATTAAAAACTAAAGTAATTACATTTAAGGTTAGAAACTTGACTTCAACTATTAAATTACTGAGATTTCTCGGCTGATGTGATTCGTACTAGTTCAATGGACTGTTTAAAGCTTTGATGCACAAACTGGAGATGGATTGGTTTGCGTTGTTCAATAGACTGTTTATGTTATCGACCTATTGAAAATAGACTGGAAACTAAATCGACAGCAACTAATCCGTTTTGTATGTCAAAGCAACGACTAATGTACTGAGCTGGTGGAAATGTATCTGATGTAGGCTATACGAGGACCATAGTGGTTTAAAGTTAATTTTACTTAGCTTTAGTTTAAACAAATTGGTACTATAATATTTTAATATATTTTTGGTGTTTTATGTTTTCAATTGTATTCAAAATACCTTAGAAATCTTATCTGTTTAAGGTTGATATAAGGAGGAAAAATACCAATTTTACTTGCAAACCAAAAGGTTTTTATTTATATATTAACGTGTAAAATTACACATGGTTTACAAATAAGCAACGTGGTCTAGATTAAGTCCTAGATCAGGATTCACGACAAAAATCTACCAACAATCTGAATTATAGAAAGTTTTTATTTCGATTTGTTTTTCACTTAACGTATATTTTTAGGAGTACTTTTCACATATGTCTCTTGAATATCAAACCACACGAGTTTGAGATTTATTACCGGGCAACATTTAAAAATTTTTCTAAGAATGAAAAGTACAATTAGGGAACCTCTTACACAAACAAACACAAAATCGTTAAACGCCACCACTTACTGTTCTTACCTAGACCTACTATTAATACTAGTTTAATCCAGTACAAGGGTGTGGCTGCTATGTACCACGTAACACAAACTAGTACTTTCATCTTTGCTACACTTATTGATCTAAAACTTCACTTTTACCAGAATGTTGGTTTAATAAAGTATAGTCTTTTTTCCAATAGAAAAGAACTCAAAGAACACCAGTTCTTTTCAAAACAAAGAAGTGTGCGATTTAAAATTGAAATCTGGATGAAATATGTAAATTCGTTAACATTGAAATATTAATTTAGTATCAGAATGCCTATTCGGTTATAATCAGAACTATATATATATATATATATATATATATATATATATATATATATATATATATATATTAAATATGGTGATATGTTTTCTTGTATATATAGTTAATAAATTAAAAATATTTCAAAAACAAGAATACTTTTAATGAATATATTTATTCAAAGCTTTTCGCCGATAAAATAGTATCAGCATCTTCAGGAAAAAATTATCTAATAAAATAATTTTACAAAATTAAATCATATGTACTACAAAGAATCATATGTTTATAAGTATTGCACTTTATGTAAATTTTTCTATAACATCAATGACTTTATAAATAGTTTGGTGCCTTGATCTCACTTGAATTTGTTCATCAATTAATTTGTCTTTAACTTTATCCTTATAAATTTCCAATGTTTCAAATATATTCATTTTTAATCCTTTATTTAATTCTTTTATTAATTTCATATTTTCTATTTCCGGAAACTCATGTCCATTATTAATACAATGCGTAGCTATGGTAATATATATATTACCACAGTAGATAAGCTCTTTCCTAAAATTTCAGAAATTTTTGTTGTCCATGGATAAATGATGGAAGTAAAATACGTTATCTTCCAAAGGATCAATTGAAGAAAGTAAGAAACTGTAATCTCAAAATTTCTCCAATTAAAGTTTCGACTTTACTTTAAAAACACTAGAAAAAGAGGAAGTGGATATTGTGGCAAAAACCGGTCTCTAAGCAGCAATATAGGGAAAAGGCAGGAAATTACTTTTTAGTTTCCATTCGTTCTTGCAAAGCTCTGGGGGTAATTCTAAAGAGGCCTTTTAGAAAGTAATCTTTCAAAGTAAACAATCGTTTTTTGTTTTAGAGTAAAGAATATACTAAAAATATTATGTGAAATATTGAAATATTGATTTTTTAAAATGTCGGCTATTACTAATAAATGCAAAGATTGTACTAATACAGGAATACAGAACTATTAGGAAAGCTGAACTAAGAAAGAATAATTGAGAATATAAAGAAAACAAATAATGGAAAACAAAATAACGTATACCCTAAAACGAGGAAATATTAAGTTCTATTTTCTAGTGAAAATATAACTTTTCATATACGTAAAATTGGACACGTTGAGAGATAGATCTGGACAAAGAGCATGACAGAAGTTTGGGAAATATTAATAAAATATTTAAAACAATGAGCAGACAGAATAGGAGTACAAGAAATGTGGGTAAAGCTAAAGAACATATATCAAAATAGTGTGGAAGTGAGGGAGAGGGGGGAAAGAGGAGCGGATAGATAAAGAGGATTCAGCGATGAAGGAGGTGGATAAAGAGTTAGGAAAAGTGAGAAAGAAAGAAAGAGTGAAGTTTGAAATAATTTAGTAGTTTCTAAAACAATGTGTATAAAACGTTTTACAAATAATACTAAGTCTTTTAGATTACAACTAGATTGGCAAGCGATTCAGTTTGTGGCGCGTTATTGCTCGAAATGTATTAACTTAATTATCAAATACAAACCTTTCAACTCTTACAGGTATAAAAAAAATACTAGCTTTACTCCATACACTTGTTTAATATGTTCTGGTTTGGGGCAGAAAAGCTCAAACTGTAAAGCCCACACTAAGGGGAGAGAGCTTGGTTTATTTCAGATTATATTTACACGACGATTTAGGTCAACCCTTGTGACCTTATCTGCTGCAAATTTTTCAATTTAAACTCTGTTTACTTTTGGGTGTATTTCTGATGGAGTCCGTTTAAATTAAAAAACCTTAACAAAAATGTTTTTTTAATCTAAATAAAGAGAAACAATTATATTCTATAGAATCCTGAGAATGGCTAGTAGTGCAGGTAATCTACGTGTTAAAGAGAATGGATAGAGTAAGGGGTGTTAGGAAATTAAATTTTCTTAACAAAATCGATGTCTTAAAATGTACCTGGTGTCAACTGATCAATTTTCACTCAACGCTATACGACTAGCTTTGTGGAGTCATGGTATCTGGAGAGTCATGCTAAAATAAAATAGCTATAAAAGTGACTCGCCTTTAAGACCACGGCGACACGGTAATTGAATATTACTACTTCTGCGATTGAAATAAACACGTTTGCAATGTATTTTGGGTATTGTTTTACAGAAAATATTTCTACCAACCGACTTCCTGAATAGCTCTGTAAACTAGTAACCTTAATGCATTATTTAATGCGAAAATTAAGAATGATTTTACTGAAATGAAAAAATGTTCTTGAAAGTCTTTAAAATGTTTTTGAAGTAATAAGACCTTTTATTTAGCAGACTTAGGTGGGAAAAACGTTTATAGTCTTTCTACATGTTATTTATAAAATATGTATTTTGTATCATCTTCAGAGGTAAGTTAACACTAGTGGCAATTCAATGAATAGAGTTGGTGTTAACAGTGAGGGCGGTACTGCTATCGAAATAGGTATGTTATTAAAAACAAGTTAAATACTTGGTGAGATTGAATTATTTATGCTGTGTTAATGAGGTTGCGGATTCTTTCTCAAAACAAATACCCTTTCAAACGAGTTCTGAAAACGTTGACCAGTGCTTTTAATATCACATAAGATTTACTGTAGATACCCAACTCCCCCCATCAACGTCCCACTGACGGATGATCATGTTGAACGAAACCATTACAATATGCTTAGAATAAGATCCGATATAATTATCAACACAAAGGAAATAAAATTATTCGTAGGCACAGGAACACGATGACGTCATCCAGGACGACCATTAAATCGAAAACGTAGTTGAATTAACTTCGAAGTAAGACATCTGACGGGAAGCTCTACAAGAAACCTTACAAGCCGCTTCAATCAAACAAATACGTTAAATTGATGAAGCAACCCTTTTTAGGGGGAAAACCATCAATAACATTAAAAGAGCAATTTAACGCCTTATAATCTACGTCTGGGGTACACTATCACTCTATCGCTTTCATGGAATACGATTCCAATATCTTGAACTATCATTAAAATTTACATTGGGTTGTTTATGCATATATACAAACAAGCAATTAGCCTTAATTGTTTTTATTAAAGGAAATGTGATTAAAACAATTAGAACATCTTGAACGATAAGTTTTTATAACATCCTGTTACTTGATACTAAATTATCAGATTATCAGTATATGACTGGGACACGTGAATAAATCTTAATAAGTTGTCCTGTCATTCACACTTAAGTGATCGATAAGGATTTAAAAGAAAGAGGTCGTTACAATCAATCTCTGGCGTTCTCCTCCGCTTGAGAACGTAAGATAAAAGACAAGGAAGAGTAACAACGAACAGATTGGGCTACGCAATGTTCGCTTGGATAAAGCGACAATAAATTAGTAGCCCTGCATTGTTTAACTGACCTTGTATGCGTGCAATGCTAATAATATATGGCTGAACACGCCAACCGCTCTAATCAAACTCCTGGCTGGGTATTAGCTTCACGTTCTTACGGCCCGAACAATAATTATTGTTTAAAACTAATCGTACAAAGCACTTTGAAAAAGTTTCAAACTTCCGTTACACATCAAGTTTTTACAATTACTAGAATATAATTTTATAAAATATCTGTAGTGAAATGTTTTTAAGCAGTTGCCAAGGTAACGCACGCAACTGAAATTAAATTATTTCAAGCTGAGTTTACTGCTCTAAAATAACACCCGTTGTTTAAATAAATGATAAAACGGTTGAATATTGAGTCAAGTTTATTTAATTACTGCGACCTTTCGGCAACTATTTTTTTGCCCTTTTCAAGCCTAAAAACAAATATTACATTATTTAAAAAATACTCTTAAAAAATACAAGTACACTCACTACAAAAATTAAACTTCTAGAATACTAAATGAAATGTCAGTGAAAATTGTAATAAAAATCCCACCAAAGTAGTGAGAGTCATATATTCATCTAAAAAATGATTAAAAACAGTAACAAAACTGAGAGAACCCAGACAAAAATAACAAAATAAAACAACAACAAAAGGATCTACCATACAAATTAACTATAAACCTGACTTTATTTTCAACCGTTTTAACATTTATTCAATATTTCTCTCGAGGCACAAATAAACATAACCAATGATTGAGTTTTATGTAAATGTTTAAAATATGTTATATTAATATATTCTTATTTATCTTATTATAATATTAGTGTTTTATTCTTATACATTTTATTAATAATAAATAATAAATTGTATACGATAACGATTGCTTAGGAGAGAAAGATTAGGACTGAACTATTTTAAACCATACGGTATTAAATGTAGCTAGCACTATGCTTCACCCGTCCATTATCCTAGGTTTCACCCTATCTTCCCACTTTCTCAAGTTTAGTTTCAAAGGAGATCAAATGGCACTTTTTGTTACCGTGGGTCGAACCTAGAAGTTTAAGTTAGTGGCCAAGTTCTCTACCCACATAGCCACTCAGCCACCTATTTATGTTATTATAAACCTAAAACTATTGCAAATGTCGACCTTTATTATGCTTTAGGAGAGACAGAACAAACCAGCCTTATAGATCATGGTATACCTTGTTTACAATGAAGGAAATTTTGTCAGTACTACATTCATTCAGCTCCTATTACACCAGGCTTGGCGTTCAAACATTCGTTTGACTAGACGCTGAGCTGAAAACTCACCGCACATGTTTTTGCTGTGACAAAACCGAACTCATAGCATGCTCACAATGCTACTCAGCCACCTATTTATGTTATTATAAACCTAAAACTATTGCAAATGTCCACCTTTATTATGCTATAGGAGAGACAGAACGAACCAGCCTTATAGACCATGGTATACCTTGTTTACAATGAAGGAAATTTCGTCAGTACTACATTCATTCAGCTTTTATTACACCAGGCTTGGCGTTCAAACATTCGTTTGACTAGACGCTGAGCTGAAAACTCACCGTACATGTTTCTGCTGTGACAAAACTGAAGGCATAGCATGCTCACAATGCTACTCAGCCACCTATTTATGTTATTATAAACCTAAAACTATTGCAAATGTCCACCTTTATTATGCTATAGGAGAGACAGAACGAACCAGCCTTATAGACCATGGTATACCTTGTTTACAATGAAGGAAATTTCGTCAGTACTACATTCATTCAGCTCTTATTACACCAGGCATGGCGTTCAAACATTCGTTTGACTAGACGCTGAGCTGAAAACTCACCGCACATGTTTCTGCTGTGACAAAACTGAAGGCATAGCATGCTCACAATGCTACTCAGGCACCTATTTATGTTATTATAAACCTAAAACTATTGCAAATGTCGATCTTTATTATGCTTTAGGAGAGACAGAACAAACCAGCCTTATAGACCATGGTATGCCCTGTTTACAATGAAGGAAATTTCGTCAGTACTACATTCATTCAGCTCTTATTACACCAGGCTGGCGTTCAACCATTCGTTTGACTAGACACTCAGCTGAAAACTCACCGGACATGTTTTTGCTGTGACAAAACTGAACTCATAGCATGCTCACAATGCTACTCAGGCACCTATTTATGTTATTATAAACCTAAAACTATTGCAAATATCGACCTTTATTATGCTTTAGGAGAGACAGAACAAACCAGCCTTATAGACCATGGTATACCCTGTTTACAATGAAGGAAATTTGTATCACTACTACATTCATTTAGCTCTTATTACACCAGGCTTGGCGTTCAACCATTCGTTTGACTAGACGCTGAGCTGAAAACTCACCGGGCATGTTTTTGCTGTAACAAAACTTAACTCATAGCATGCTCACAATGCTACTCAGCCACCTATTTATGTTATTATAAACCTAAAACTATTGCAAATGTCGACCTTTATTATGCTTTAGGAGAGACAGAACAAACCCGCCTTATAGACCATGGTATACCCTGTTTACAATGAAGGAAATTTGTATCACTAATACATTCATTTAGCTCTTATTACACCAGGCTTGGCGTTCAACCATTCGTTTGACTAGACACTCAGCTGAAAACTCACCGGGCATGTTTTTGCTGTAACAAGACTTAACTCATAGCATGCTCACAATGCTACTCAGCCACCTATTTATGTTATTATAAACCTAAAACTATTGCAAATGTCGACCTTTATTATGCTTTAGGAGAGACAGAACAAACCAGCCTTATAGACCATGGTATACCTTGTTTACAATGAAGGAAATTTGTATCACTACTACATTCATTTAGCTCTTATTACACCAGGCTTGGCGTTCAACTATTCATTTGACTAGACACTCAGCTGAAAACTCACCGGGCATGTTTTTGCTGTAACAAAACTTAACTCATAGCATGCTCACAATGCTACTCAGCCACCTATTTATGTTATTATAAACCTAAAACTATTGCAAATGTCGACCTTTATTATGCTTTAGGAGAGACAGAACAAACCAGCCTTATAGACCATGGTATACCTTGTTTACAATGAAGGAAATTTGTATCACTACTACATTCATTTAGCTCTTATTACACCAGGCTTGGCGTTCAACCATTCGTTTGACTAGACACTCAGCTGAAACTCACAGGGCATGTTTTTGCTGTAACAAAACTGAAGGCAAATCATGCTCACAATGCTACTCAGCCACCTATTTATTTTATTATGAACCTAAAACTATTGCAAATGTCAACCTTTATTATGCTTTAGGAGAGACAGAACAAACCAGCCTTATAGACCATGGTATACCTTGTTTACAATGAAGGAAATTTCGTCAGTACTACATTCATTCAGCTCTTATTACACCAGGCTTGGCGTTCAACCATTCGTTTGACTAGACGCTGAGCTGAAAACTCACCGGACATGTTTTTGCTGTGACAAAACTGAACTCATAGCATGCTCACAATACTACTCAGGCACCTATTTATGTTATTATAAACCTAAAACTATTGCAAATGTCGACCTGTATTATGCTTTAGGAGAGACAGAACTAACTAGCCTTATAGACCATGGCATACCCTGTTTACAATGAAGGAAATTTCGTCACTACTACATTCATTCAGCTCTTATTACACCAGGCTGGCGTTCAACCATTCGTTTGACTAGACACTCAGCTGAAAACTCACCGGGCATGTTTTTGCTGTAACAAAACTTAACTCATAGCATGCTCACAATGCTACTCAGCCACCTATTTATGTTATTATAAACCTAAAACTATTGCAAATGTCGACCTTTATTATGCTTTAGGAGAGACAGAACAAACCCGCCTTATAGACCATGGTATACCCTGTTTACAATGAAGGAAATTTGTATCACTAATACATTCATTTAGCTCTTATTACACCAGGCTTGGCGTTCAACCATTCGTTTGACTAGACACTCAGCTGAAAACTCACCGGACATGTTTTTGCTGTGACAAAACTGAAGGCATAGCATGCTCACAATGCTACTCAGCCACCTATTTATGTTATTATAAACCTAAAACTATTGCAAATGTCAACCTTTATTATGCTTTAGGAGAGACAGAACAAACCAGCCTTATAGACCATGGTATACCCTGTTTACAATGAAGGAAATTTCGTCAGTACTACATTCATTCAGCTCTTATTACACCAGGCTTGGCGTTCAACCATTCGTTTGACTAGACGCTGAGCTGAAAACTCACCGGACATGTTTTTGCTGTGACAAAACTGAACTCATAGCATGCTCACAATACTACTCAGGCACCTATTTATGTTATTATAAACCTAAAACTATTGCAAATGTCGACCTGTATTATGCTTTAGGAGAGACAGAACTAACTAGCCTTATAGACCATGGCATACCCTGTTTACAATGAAGGAAATTTCGTCACTACTACATTCATTCAGCTCTTATTACACCAGGCTGGCGTTCAACCATTCGTTTGACTAGACACTCAGCTGAAAACTCACCGGGCATGTTTTTGCTGTAACAAAACTTAACTCATAGCATGCTCACAATGCTACTCAGCCACCTATTTATGTTATTATAAACCTAAAACTATTGCAAATGTCGACCTTTATTATGCTTTAGGAGAGACAGAACAAACCCGCCTTATAGACCATGGTATACCCTGTTTACAATGAAGGAAATTTGTATCACTAATACATTCATTTAGCTCTTATTACACCAGGCTTGGCGTTCAACCATTCGTTTGACTAGACACTCAGCTGAAAACTCACCGGGCATGTTTTTGCTGTAACAAGACTTAACTCATAGCATGCTCACAATGCTACTCAGCCACCTATTTATGTTATTATAAACCTAAAACTATTGCAAATGTCGACCTTTATTATGCTTTAGGAGAGACAGAACAAACCAGCCTTATAGACCATGGTATACCTTGTTTACAATGAAGGAAATTTGTATCACTACTACATTCATTTAGCTCTTATTACACCAGGCTTGGCGTTCAACTATTCATTTGACTAGACACTCAGCTGAAAACTCACCGGGCATGTTTTTGCTGTAACAAAACTTAACTCATAGCATGCTCACAATGCTACTCAGCCACCTATTTATGTTATTATAAACCTAAAACTATTGCAAATGTCGACCTTTATTATGCTTTAGGAGAGACAGAACAAACCAGCCTTATAGACCATGGTATACCTTGTTTACAATGAAGGAAATTTGTATCACTACTACATTCATTTAGCTCTTATTACACCAGGCTTGGCGTTCAACCATTCGTTTGACTAGACACTCAGCTGAAACTCACAGGGCATGTTTTTGCTGTAACAAAACTGAAGGCAAATCATGCTCACAATGCTACTCAGCCACCTATTTATTTTATTATGAACCTAAAACTATTGCAAATGTCAACCTTTATTATGCTTTAGGAGAGACAGAACAAACCAGCCTTATAGACCATGGTATACCCTGTTTACAATGAAGGAAATTTCGTCAGTACTACATTCATTCAGCTCTTATTACACCAGGCTTGGCGTTCAACCATTCGTTTGACTAGACGCTGAGCTGAAAACTCACCGGACATGTTTTTGCTGTGACAAAACTGAACTCATAGCATGCTCACAATACTACTCAGGCACCTATTTATGTTATTATAAACCTAAAACTATTGCAAATGTCGACCTGTATTATGCTTTAGGAGAGACAGAACAAACCAGCCTTATAGACCATGGCATACCCTGTTTACAATGAAGGAAATTTCGTCACTACTACATTCATTCAGCTCTTATTACACCAGGCTGGCGTTCAACCATTCGTTTGACTAGACACTCAGCTGAAAACTCACCGGGCATGTTTTTGCTGTAACAAAACTTAACTCATAGCATGCTCACAATGCTACTCAGCCACCTATTTATGTTATTATAAACCTAAAACTATTGCAAATGTCGACCTTTATTATGCTTTAGGAGAGACAGAACAAACCCGCCTTATAGACCATGGTATACCCTGTTTACAATGAAGGAAATTTGTATCACTACTACATTCATTTAGCTCTTATTACACCAGGCTTGGCGTTCAAGCATTCGTTTGACTAGACACTCAGCTGAAAACTCACCGGGCATGTTTTTGCTGTAACAAGACTTAACTCATAGCATGCTCACAATGCTACTCAGCCACCTATTTATGTTATTATAAACCTAAAACTATTGCAAATGTCGACCTTTATTATGCTTTAGGAGAGACAGAACAAACCCGCCTTATAGACCATGGTATACCCTGTTTACAATGAAGGAAATTTGTATCACTACTACATTCATTTAGCTCTTATTACACCAGGCTTGGCGTTCAAGCATTCGTTTGACTAGACACTCAGCTGAAAACTCACCGGGCATGTTTTTGCTGTAACAAGACTTAACTCATAGCATGCTCACAATGCTACTCAGCCACCTATTTATGTTATTATAAACCTAAAACTATTGCAAATGTCGACCTTTATTATGCTTTAGGAGAGACAGTACAAACCAGCCTTATAGACCATGGTATACCCTGTTTACAATGAAGGAAATTTGTATCACTACTACATTCATTTAGCTCTTATTACACCAGGCTTGGCGTTCAACCATTCGTTTGACTAGACACTCAGCTGAAAACTCACCGGGCATGTTTTTGCTGTAACATGACTTAACTCATAGCATGCTCACAATGCTACTCAGCCACCTATTTATGTTATTATAAACCTAAAACTATTGCAAATGTCGACCTTTATTATGCTTTAGGAGAGACAGAACAAACCAGCCTTATAGACCATGGTATACCTTGTTTACAATGAAGGAAATTTGTATCACTACTACATTCATTTAGCTCTTATTACACCAGGCTTGGCGTTCAACTATTCGTTTGACTAGACACTCAGCTGAAAACTCACCGGGCATGTTTTTGCTGTAACAAGACTTAACTCATAGCATGCTCACAATGCTACTCAGCCACCTATTTATGTTATTATAAACCTAAAACTATTGCAAATGTCGACCTTTATTATGCTTTAGGAGAGACAGAACAAACCAGCCTTATAGACCATGGTATACCTTGTTTACAATGAAGGAAATTTGTATCACTACTACATTCATTTAGCTCTTATTACACCAGGCTTGGCGTTCAACTATTCGTTTGACTAGACACTCAGCTGAAAACTCACCGGGCATGTTTTTGCTGTAACAAGACTTAACTCATAGCATGCTCACAATGCTACTCAGCCACCTATTTATGTTATTATAAACCTAAAACTATTGCAAATGTCGACCTTTATTATGCTTTAGGAGAGACAGAACAAACCAGCCTTATAGACCATGGTATACCTTGTTTACAATGAAGGAAATTTGTATCACTACTACATTCATTTACCTCGTATTACACCAGGCTTGGCGTTCAACTATTCGTTTGACTAGACACTCAGCTGAAAACTCACCGGGCATGTTTTTGCTGTAACAAGACTTAACTCATAGCATGCTCACAATGCTACTCAGCCACCTATTTATGTTATTATAAACCTAAAACTATTGCAAATGTCGACCTTTATTATGCTTTAGGAGAGACAGAACAAACCAGCCTTATAGACCATGGTATACCTTGTTTACAATGAAGGAAATTTGTATCACTACTACATTCATTTAGCTCTTATTACACCAGACTTGGCGTTCAACCATTCGTTTGACTAGACACTCAGCTGAAACTCACAGGGCATGTTTTTGCTGTAACAAAACTGAATGCATATCACGCTCACAATGCTACTCAGCCACCTATTTATTTTATTATGAACCTAAAACTATTGCAAATGTCAACCTTTATTATGCTTTAGGAGAGACAGAACAAACCAGCCTTATAGACCATGGTATAACCTGTTTACAATGAAGGAAATTTCGTCAGTACTACATTCATTCAGCTCTTATTACACCAGGCTTGGCGTTCAACCATTCGTTTGACTAGACGCTGAGCTGAAAACTCACCGGACATGTTTTTGCTGTGACAAAACTGAACTCATAGCATGCTCACAATGCTAGTCAGGCACCTATTTATGTTATTATAAACCTAAAACTATTGCAAATGTCGACCTTTATTATGCTTTAGGAGAGACAGAACAAACCAGCCTTATAGACCATGGTATACCCTTTTTACAATGAAGGAAATTTGTATCACTACTACATTCATTTAGCTCTTATTACACCAGGCTTGGCGTTCAACCATTCGTTTGACTAGACGCTGAGCTGAAAACTCACCGGGCATGTTTTTGCTGTAACAAAACTTAACTCATAGCATGCTCACAATGCTACTCAGGCACCTATTTATGTTATTATAAACCTAAAACTATTGCAAATGTCGACCTTTATTATGCTTTAGGAGAGACAGAACAAACCAGCCTTATAGACCATGGCATACCCTGTTTACAATGAAGGAAATTTCGTCACTACTACATTCATTCAGCTCTTATTACACCAGGCTGGCGTTCAACCATTCGTTTGACTAGACACTCAGCTGAAAACTCACCGGGCATGTTTTTGCTGTAACAAAACTGAACTCATAGCATGCTCACAATGCTACTCAGGGTCCTATTTATGTTATTATAAACCTAAAACTATTTCAAATGTCGACCTTTATTATGCTTTAGGAGAGACAGAACAAACCAGCCTTATAGACCATGGTATACCCTGTTTACAATGAAGGAAATTTGTATCACTACTACATTCATTTAGCTCTTATTACACCAGGCTTGGCGTTCAACCATTCTTTGACTAGACACTCAGCAGAAAACTCACCGGGCATGTTTTTGCTGTAACAAAACTTAACTCATAGCATGCTCACAATGCTACTCAGCCACCTATTTATGTTATTATAAACCTAAAACTATTGCAAATGTCGACCTTTATTATGCTTTAGGAGAGACAGAACAAACCCGCCTTATAGACCATGGTATACCCTGTTTACAATGAAGGAAATTTGTATCACTACTACATTCATTTAGCTCTTATTACACCAGGCTTGGCGTTCAACCATTCGTTTGACTAGACACTCAGCTGAAAACTCACCGGGCATGTTTTTGCTGTAACAAAACTTAACTCATAGCATGCTCACAATGCTACTCAGCCACCTATTTATGTTATTATAAACCTAAAACTATTGCAAATGTCGACCTTTATTATGCTTTAGGAGAGACAGAACAAACCAGCCTTATAGACCATGGTATACCTTGTTTACAATGAAGGAAATTTTGTCAGTACTACATTCATTCAGCTCTTATTACACCAGGCTTAGCGTTCAAACATTCGTTTGACTAGACGCTGAGCTGAAAACTCACCGGACATGTTTTTGCTGTAACAAAACTGAAGGCATATCATGCTCACAATGCCACTCAGACTAGTTAAAGTATTGCCTTTGTAGGAAAAAGTCTGATCATTATATTAAAGTGTTTTGTTGTAACAGTAAACATAATTTTATAACAATTAGACTCTTTAATTAGCTTAGACGCCAGGAAATTATTTGCCAAAACGTTGTTTTATATGTGTATTTATTTACAAACCTTACTTATTTAAAACCAAAGATCTGTTTCGGTAATGGGAACTCAAATTTGAAGCAAAATATCGAGATCAAGATTTGTGAGTAAGAACCTTCATTCAGAAATGTCGGACCAACTTGGAGATTTTTAACCAGCTTGGAGTACATTTTTAAAAGACGTTTTCTAAATTTTACGTATATTATAGTTATTTGAGAATAGTTGGAATAAATTTTTAATACTATGTGTATTTTAAAACCTGTTACCAGATAAAATATTATTACTATTTCTTTTTAATTTTTTAACAATTGAAATAGGAAGACAAAATTCCTTCATTATCTTCCAGACGTTATAGGGAAATAAATCAAATATCAGAACAAAAAACGCCTTTAAATAACGATAAATATTTTGTTTACTTTTTTGAAAATAGAAGCAAGAAAAAGTTAATGAAAGTTTTTTTAGGAATAACAAAATGTATTAAGTACTCAAGTATGTTCATAAAGGTAAACTAATATAGGCCTACACGATTAGGAGCTTGGAACGTGTCAGTCAAGTAGAATAAAAATAAGATAACGTCTAATAAATCGGATAAAGAAAATTTATAACGGAATAATTAATATTGATAGAAGACATCAGATGACAAAAGAAAGTATGAAAATGCAAAGTCGAAGGAAGGTAGAGGAGGGAAGCGATGACAGAAAATAAAAAAAATTGTTGTAGAAGTAAATAGTTTAGATGTTAAATAAAACCATATTGACTATTATTCAGGTCAATTTATATTTATAAATATAGGCTAATGTTAACCCATCCAAGTAATGTTGCTTGACTTCGGTGATAGGACGAGAACAGCAATAAGTTGTTCAATATCGTATGGCCGTTGCAAGATTAATGTTAAAATATATTTCCATATTTTTATATTTTAAATTACTCACCAATATAGTTCTCGTAATTCGATATCCTCACAAAATACTTTCCGGACACCTGCAACAAACGAACTTTGAGTTGACCAACCACTTTCAGTTGTACCTTTTAAAAAGAAATGACTGTTACTTTAATGTTTAACAGAAATATATTTGTTAGCTTCGTTCAAGAAGATCTTTTCATCGAATTCTTTGGGTTTTTCCATTGTTCTTTCAGTCCAACTAATATTTTTGGCACATTCAGCCAGGAAAGGTGAAAGCATTAGGTAAGTAGTTTACATACATAAATATATCTCAAGATGAACAAAACACCTCTACGTGTTTTATTTAGTAGAAACATTGTATTTTAAATTTGTTATTCATATTTCTTATTACGTGTTTGAAATACAACTTTAAAATAGTAGTTTCGTAAAAAAAAAAATATATACTTTCTAACCGAAAGCACTGACCAGTTACAGATGTTTTTATGAGAAAGATTTAGTTGTTTATGAAACAAGTTAACAAACTGTCGAAACAGTGAACAATTAATCCTTCAGCCAATTAATTGTTCCACCAACTACAGTTTTGATATCACTGTTTTCGACAGTTCATCAACGTTTTCAGCAACAATTAATCTCTTCCGAAAATACTGCCCATTTCTCAGAACAAGTCTAGAAAGCAATTGTCAAGTTTCAATAAAACTGCTCCACGGTATATTCGTTTTGTGGGACAAATACGAGTTAATTTATTGCTTAATTAAATGCTCAATTCTTCTAAGGATTAAATAACACAGATCAGAAAAGTGAAAACAAAAGATACGATTTACTGTTTTATAAAATTGGATTTATAAAATTGTTTCTTCTGATTATTTCCACAAATAGTTTCGATCGTCTGCTTAATATTTTTCTTGAACATTCATCAGGCTATCAATCCAGCATTCGTAAAGTTATCAATTACGAATTACATTGCGAGATATTCGTGCGGGTAAAGTTATCAATTACGAATAACATTGCTATATATGATATATATATATATATATATATATATATATATATATATATATATATGTGTGTGTGTGTATATGTGTATGTGTGTGTGTGTGTGTGTGTGTGTGTGTGTGTGTGTGCGCGTGTGTGTGTGTGTATGTGTGTGCGCGTGTGTGTGTGTGTATGTGTGTGTGTGTGTGTGTGTTTGTGTGTGAGTGTGTATGTGTAAGTGTGTGTGTGTGTGTGTGTGTGTGTGTGTGTGTGTGTGTGTGTGTGTGTGTGTGTGTGTGTGTGTGTGTGTGTTTGTATGTCTCACGTATTTCAGTACCGAGGGCTTTAAACCGTTAGTACAGACCGAGAGCCAGATACTTCAAGTTTAATGAGCAGAGGGTAACAGCGGACACCCAAGCGAAAGAAACACACTTTCTAAATATACGTAGAGACTTCGTCCTTAGTATTGAGTAATCGGTTCTATTTAGCGACACGTGTAATGTGCAGAGTAATATGTAGAGGGCAGCACGCGCTGCTAACGCAAAAATATGCACTGCAATGTGTCTATATGCTCGTATAAGGTACAAAGTGTATATCGGGTTAGTAATACTAGAGACACCTAATGTATTCTAGGCAATAGACATAAGTTTTGCAATGAAAAATGAGTGATCACTAATACATTTAACTACTATATTACATCTACAGTATGTACGTAAATATTATGTACATAGAGTTAAGGTAACAAAGTTTTGTAACTATGTATCATATGTAGAGTAATTATACAAAAATATAATAAATGTTTGAAACCAGATACATATTTGAAAAGGAAATGAAGATGTGGTAATTTGTATTTGCAATGGTCAAGAACACAGCCACCAAAAGTTGCGTCGCCTACAGGAGAAATGCAAAAACGTAAATAGAGAACAAGGACTTCTAAATGTTGCAATGGTTGAGTAGCTTAGGTTGAAGGATTTTAAATCTAGTTGTTAAAAATACATTATTACTTGAATAATTTCAGTATCACTGAAAGAGTTTCGCCTTTATTCCGTCGTAACCCGACACCGATGTTCCATCTTTTCGTATCGACTTTTGAGAGGAAGGACGAAAATGAATAAAATAATCCCTTTTTTAATTTTAGACACGAATTATCTGTATAGAAATCCATAATCTCATACAGTTTGTCCTAAACATTTGTGATAGTAAAACTGTCATTTTGGGATTATTCATTCCTGTATTTTATTTCCAGTGTGCTACTTTTTTTGTTTTAAATTTTACAACTGTTTTTTAACCTTTAAAATTTACTACTATACATTTTTAGGATAATATATATGAACTGTAAACTATATACTTGTAAGAAAGATTATTTAATTTTTGTTGTCAAGTTGAAATAGTCCTACACTTGTTTTTTTTAATATTATTAATACATGCTATTGTATAATTATCTTAATTTATGTATTCTGCCAGATATAGAAATAAAGTGTGTAACTCTATCTACTCTATCTAGCCTTTACTCCTCACATATTTACAGTTAAAAAGTATTCCGTTATTCAAAATGTGGCAAAACATATACTGCTAATAAACGTATTACGTTTGTTACATATTTGAACATTTCTGAAACTTTAACGTTGTTAAGTGTACTGCTGTAAATATTTTTGAAATAAAATATAAAAATATCACAATTTAGTTAAATAATGAAAAATCCAATATTAATAATAATTTTTATGGAAATAGAGTCATCATAATATTACAAGAGGGTTTGCGTTAGAAATCGGTAACGTGATAAAGATTCGTAGCAAATTAGACTTTTAATAAATAATTATTCCAGTTTCGATAACACTTATGGCTAGAGAATATTATTAATTTCATAATAGGCTATTATTATAAAAATGGTTTACTAATTAATATAAGTAGTTATTCTTCCAACACGAACAATTCCGGAGTCACTGCGAATATTACGCTTGCAAAATTACGTATTGAAAATCATATGTTCGAGACTAAGCTTCACTAGCGCTATCTGTTGTTAAAACGTTTACACGTTTACGAGGGTATGCCGAGGAAACGCGTCACATTATCAAATTAACAATTTTATTTACAATAAAAGACGAATTAACTTCAGTAAAAGTCTAATTTAATAGAAACCTAATTTAATAATATATTGTCGATTTTTAACCCAAAGTTCTTGAAGGTGGGGGGGGCGATCGCCCCATCGCCCCCCTTGGATACGCGCCTGCTGAAACATAGAAAAAACTAACTACAAGATAAGGGAAAATCTGTAGAAGCTACACGCTCTTTCGGATTACAAAAAAATTAGCCTAAATATCTTGGCGCAAACATAAAAGATCATAAATGACTATCAATACGAATCATGAATTTGAAATTGACTACGTACTAAAAGAGGATTACATTTTAAAATAAAATTAACCAATTGTATCTTTGCTTAACCTTATGGTTAACTAACTGCGAGATACCTAAATATCTAGTCCAAAGACGTTTTGAATACAAATTTTAAAATGAACCGTCAAGTATATTTTACTAAAAAGCATTAAATAATCAGAGAGAATTTAAAAAAACTCGATCTAAAAAAATTACATTACAAATAACAGATTTAGCTTAAAGAAATTAGCTTAATTGGTGCGGCTTACACTTGGCAGGTCAAGACGTTTTACAGAGAAACAAAATCATACATTAATTTACTTAAAGATTTATTTCTCTCTTCTGTATTTTCAATTTATTTTATAATAAAAAAAATTTCAAAATATTCTACAGAATGTTTTTAAATGTTTTAATTAAAATACTTCTAATGTTAAAATTTATATGCATTAAAACTCTACTGACTATGTCACTCATTAGTATTTTATACTAATATTTTTACTGTTAAAAAAAAGATTTTTAATGAATAGATTTGTGTTCCATCACAGATGGATAACAATTCTTTAAATATAGCTGTCTAGAAATCACTCTTTTAAAATTCATATTTTCGGAGAATATGACCGTAAATGCTAAAATACCCAGAAAACTGATTTAAAACACACGAATAGCAAACAAAACATTGTAAAAAGAAGTTTGTTTGCTGTAAAAAAATGTTGGCTCCACAAACCTACTTCATATAAATTGCATACGTACAAAAGAAATAACCAACAGCTGAAAATCCGATTAATAAATCTGTGAAACCATTTGGTTCGAAATACAAGGTAACATAAAATTTAGAATTAAAAATATCTTATTGCGTAAATGTCTTATTTTATGCTTATTTTGTATACTGTTCGTTGTCTGATTTAAGAGTGTGTTTGTCACCTATTTTGATACAAAATGTCTTGAATTATACAAAGGACACGATTTAACCCAAATACTTTTATTGGCCTTATGTATAAACGTAATTTGCTGCTTGTGTCTGAGGAAGCCCCCTAATGTACATTCTTTTCTAATGAAATGTATTAAAGGGTGATAAACATCTATTGGGGTTACAAGTGTTTTTTTCATCCAAAGTTTGTTCATTCTTTAAGCTAGTATTTATAATTATTACTAAATCTTTTTCTTTTTTCTACAGATCCTATCTTTAAGATACATGTTTGTAGTTTTTTTTTAATAGTATTTACAAATAATTATATAAGATATATTCATTGTAAGTTATTACTTGAAGAGTATATGTTCATACAAAGAAACAGTTATTTCGGCTGCTGGAGCGTTACAAGGGTTGTGTATGGGGTAAGTAGCTATTAATTACATGCCTAATTAATTACTAAATAATACTAATATTTATTATTTTTTGTAATAGAATTGTTGTAATATTACGAATATGCACTACAACCTAAATGTTAAATTCATTTACTATGTTACGAACATCTATGCAATGTAATATTAAAACATTTAAATAATTTGAAAGTAATAACAAACTTGTCGACTCCGAACTTAAATTATTTGCAGAATCCTCTTTTTAAGCGGAAATTATTTCTAAAGACAACAGATAAATTCTCATATTTAATTAAACAAGTATCCAAAATCAATTACTTGATATATATTCGAGTACATTTTTCTGCTATTCCTAACATTTTAGTATTTTCCTCTGTTGACGGGTTTCGGAATGACTCCATTTTCAAAACTTAAATCGTACTCCTTGTACAATGTATGTACGTACGTAAATGAGTACGACTTAAGTTTTTAAAATGGAGTCAATCCGAAACGCATCAAGAGAGAAAAATATTGTATTGTTTGGAAAGGCTGAAAAAATTTCTCAAATATAAAGATATATTCCTAACAGAATTGAAGAAGATTATATAAAGAATTTCACTAGCATGACATTAAAAAAATATAAACTAAATTACCACAAAATTTAAAATAAAACTTTCAAGTAAAGTTACTATATTATAATGTTTTTCATGTATTGGCTTAGAATTTTCTCCATGAATGAAATATTAGTTCAATTTGGCTCAAAAAAGGTTTATGAGTCTGCTTTAGATAAAATTCAAAGTTAGAATTGTTTAGGCAACTTTATCGTTTGAACATTAATAAAATATTAATTCAGTCATGGGCTGTCTTTGTGACTTAGTCCAACTAACAAAATAAAATATATGAAACTTTTTTACACTGCATTATGTGATAATTTGATTTTTATTGTTTTAATGTTATGTCAGAAATGTTGTAAATTAAGTTTGCTTGTTGTTTCAAATATATGGATTTGTGTTTGAAATATCATTTGAAAAAATAAGTTTTTACACCTAAAGAGTAATTTTTAAAACTAATTATTATTTGTTGGAAATTTTTATATTGTCTCTAATTGACCGAAAAACTGTAACTGCCTAGTTTTAGAAGTGTAATTCATATATGATAAATGTAAAATTTTAACATTAATATTTAGTATAGAGTAAGTAAATTTTCTTACGCAATATGAAAAATGGATATTACGAAACACATTTTTTTAATTACTTTAAAAAAACATATTTTGTTCTAAAAATTAACAGTAATTAAAATAATCTATATGTCTCTCGTGTTCTTTTAAGACAGATTTAATATAATTGCTACTAACAAATATTTCTTCAAATAAATAATTTGAAACTTTTAAAAATAAAACGTTTACTTCATTGTTTCATTATAAATTCTAGAAATTAACAGTTCGCACAAGTGATGACCAGTTCCTAACCTACCTTTGCTGCAGCTCTATCGGCATCCAGATGGCAATTGCAACTCACGATGTGGGAGAAGCGATACGAGAATCCGCGCGTGCGCAGCTTGCTGAGTTAATCAGCTGACATTTGTCGGTAATTTATAACTCGTAAATAATCAATTCCTGCTTAACCTCTACAAGACATATTTGTAAGAGACAAACACAAAGATTGAATTATGAACTAAGGTTGATCGTATACAACTTTAAATTTTCTTAAATTACATTTACATACAAGGAAATGAAAATGTAAATTTAACTATATTCACTCATAAAGTAAGTTTATTAAAATTAATTAGTTTTTAGCCCCATATATTTTGAACACAACATCATAAACTAATGGCAAATAAAGAACTAATGGCAAATCCACTATAGTTCTATATTAATATTAAAATTTAAAAAATCTTAACAATGTGTAATCATATACTATTCATTGAGCTTAGCTTGTGAGGTTATGTTAAAACAAATAAAAGACATACACAAGACTCACAAATTAATCATTTATTTACTCATACGAGTTTCAATGACAAAGTCATCATCATCAGGGAGTGTTGCTACTACAAACCCTAACTTACAACTGAGTTTTGTAGTAGCAACACTCACTGATGATGATGATGACTTTGTCATTGAAACGCGTATAAATAAATGATTAATTTGTGAGTCTTATGTATGTCTTTTTTTGCTTTAGTGTACATTCATACTGGCATCCATCCGCACTGGGAATAGCTACCTGAGAGACGTTTCATAAAGAAGAAATTTTATTATTATAGTTTAGTGTAGTAATTTTTGCCTCCTTGATGACTATTTATAGAACCTGGAAATTAAATGTTCGATAATAAGTTCCCTCGCCATATTGTGTATATACCTTCTTTACATGAAAAAACAAGCACATAAAATATTGGAATTTAAATTAAGAAGGCAAATATTAGCTGTAGGAAAACAAATTCAGAAAAAACTTTAATAAATATTGAACTTAAGAAGTTGTCGTTTTGTTACTCTGTGACACTCTTTAGGATATACGATATCAGAAAGTATTGTTTTATCTGTTATAATTATAACAATTATAAAGCTGTTATAGTTTCAACTGCTATAATTTTACATCTATTAGTAAAATACAGATCTATAAGTGAACGGCCAGTACGCTATTCATGTACTAATCTTTGCTATTTAACGTACATTTTAACTTTGGCAATAGTTTAGAAAAACGTCTACTGATTAAATAGATTGTTTCTGTTCGCCAAGAAGACAAACCTATAAATAGCTATGGTATACGTAGAAAAAATGTTGATTATATAAATAAATAAATAAATAAATATATATATATATATATATATATATATATATACTAGTATGTAAGTGCGTACTAACCCACGTTTATATGTATCTTTTAGGACTCGTAAAATAATAAGTATGTACGAAAAGCAACTAGAAAAAGGATTACTTAATTTTGACTATTTTACCAAATAGGTTACTTTGTCATTTTTAAGTAAGATTTCGGAGTTAGATTGCATCCTAAAGAATTTTAATGTAATAAAAAAACACTCGATGTTTTTGCCGCTTTCCTAACGATGTTATGACCTCTGGAACTGACGCGTTTCGGATGTCGTCCATCTATCAGAACTCTCTCTGTACTAATATACATAAAATAAGTTGTGATAGATGGAGACCATCCGAAAGACGTCATATAAATGTAGTTGACAGCATTCGGATGTCCTAGCGACGGAAGTTACTCGGCTGGGGAAGGTAGTATATTTTTATGTACTCAGCCAAATAAATAAATGTGTTTGTGTGTGTGCGTGTGTATATGTTTGTGTGTGTGTGTGTGTGTGTGTGTGTGTGTGTGTATTTGTGTGTATGTATTTGTGTATTTGTGTGTGTGTGTGTGTGTGTGTGTGTGTGTGTGTGTGTGTGTATTTGTGTGTGTGTGTGTGTGTGTGTGTGTGTGTGTGTGTGTGTGTGTGTGAGTGTGTATTTGTGTGTGTGTGTGTGTGTGTGTATGTGTATGTATGTGTGTGTGTGTGTGTGTGTGTGTGTGTGTGTGTGTGTGTGTGTGTGTGTGTGTGTGTGTGTGTGTGTGTGTGTATGTGTGTGTGAGTATTTGTGTGTGTGTATGTGTGTGTGTGTGTGTGTGTGTGTGTGTGTGTGTGTGTGTATGTGCGCGCGTGCGGAAGCTGTGTAAGACTAACCCCATAATATGTCATACAGACTTGGGAACAATGTTTTGAAGTAAGAACTATTTCTCGCATTATCGTTTAAAGTAAAAAGTGCAAATTTAAATGAAAACACTTACTTGTATTCGTTGAATATGGTTACCAAAAAGTGCTATTTTACAGAGTACAGATAGGAGAAGGAGACGGCAAACGTATTTATAGTGGGAGAAGAAATGTCTAGCTAAAGCTGGAGCACCTGGGTTTTGGTGCATCAGTATCAGTAAAGTGCAAGCCTTTAGAAGATATGTTCTTGAGAGATAAAGAGATCAAAATGATATACGATACTAAGACAAACGGATCATATTTCATGACAGGGTCATTTCGAAACTCAAGTCTGTAAAATAGGTTTTTCTCTTAAATTCCCTTAGCATCACATGTGTCAAACGTTCCTTTAACTGACAAAAATAATTGAATATAAACGATTTTCCTTCATCGATTAAATAGCTTAAAGTCATATAAAGTTATAAAATACTACCTGTTGCCAAGTTCAATATGTTATATATATATATATATATATATATATATATATATATTTGTTAATAATTTTTTAAAAAATGTACGCATTTACAATATTTATTTAACTTAAAACAACAAATGACCTATTGATTATTTTGTTATTAAATTAAATTCAAATAATATTGTTGATCATTATTAAATTACATTGTTAGACTCAACCAATTTCATATCAGATAAAAATAGGTAATAAATTAAAAGTTGGATTTTATCACGCTAAAGTTGTAGCACTTCCAGATAACAATTTTGTTTTAACAAATCTAAGTCTAACATTTCATATTCTTTTTACTATCCACTTGTTTGAATCCCTATCAAACTACGCCAGTAAACGAAACTATTTAAATAGTAAATATAACAAATAAAGTTTTGACTACATTTCAGTACTAACACCGCATAAATTTAATGTTTTTATTGGTTTAGCCTTTAAAAGGTTGAAAATATCTAAATTACCCTCTTCTCCGTTCTATAATTTTTATTGTATTTTATAAACTTTTAACAAATGTTTCTATTCTGTGCTTTCTATCTTTTACTTATTTCACTTTCTTCTTTATGATAGAAATGTTCAGTTTAAATAGAATATATTGTTTTTGTGGTTTTGTATGTTTTGCCCAAGCATCTGAGAAGGTGCTTGTATATTGCCTTGATCATTGTTTTTAAAAGAAATGCTTCATACTTTAAGAAAAACCAAACCGCTCAAAATTCTGTGTTCTACTAAGTAAATGTTCTTGACAATAGTCTTGAACCATTGCAAAAGTTTCTACATGTAATTTTAAAGCAAAACTGAAACTAAAAGTTATCAACCATCTAAAAAGTCGCAAATGTACATAATAACAAAATTAAAAAACACAAGGTAGAAACAAAACTCAACTTTAGTACGAACCATGTAACCGTGCACTTGTCCTTGAGGGATCACAGTAAGCGCGACTGTAGGTCCAACAGACATGATACGAGTAAGGTCTGTTGTAACACTGACTTGCATGGAACAGTCAATATTTGATTAATTCGATGATAAATTAGCTTCCGTATGAAATAACAAACAATCTTGGAATATGTGTAGACATATCGGATACAGAAAGAACATAGTACATAGTATATCGGATACATAGAGAACATAGTGTATAGTATAGAAAGAATATTCTGAGTATGTAACATGTTTTAAAAAGTGGCAGTACACGAGAAATCTAGCAAGGCCAAGTGCACGGATACGTGGTCCGAGCTTTTTTGTATACAATATAACGGAAACATGGTACGCTGCCCCACGGTATGCAGTTTATCTGTTACCATATATTGGCTTGAAGTGTCGCGTCACAGTCTTGGTCAGTAGCCACTACTTACAATTCTTACAGTCTTACACTACTTTCTTATTTTAATAAGGTTTTACAGCTGCAGAATGAAAATAAATTATAAAAGTAGCTAGGATAAGATAACTCTTCAGTTAGTAACCAAGAGCTTATTTACAGTTACGTTCTTCTCTTATATTTACGTAACACAAACTTATAAAATTCTACGCCATTCTATTTTGTCTTCGAGAGAATCGAAGGGACTTAAACTATAAACTAGTTTTTGCCTTTTACCTTCTGTTTATTTACAGCAAAATAAAACGATTTCCCAGTCTTATAATTCACTTCATCACATAATTTATATTATTCCTAATCAAACAAAACCACCAGTTATATAAAGTCGCTTGTGACAGTTGTTAAATCTAGTCATACTCATAAGATGTTGGACCACAAAACATCATCCAGTGATTCCTTGAAGACAATGAAAAATAAGCTGTTTGTAACTCTGTTACAACTGCAGTACTAGTGCAGATCCACATGGAATACCGATACTGATCCACTTGACGTATTGGATATGACCAACACTTGCAGAACTGACGATAACCTGCTGACCCACTTGTAGTAGTGATGCTGACCGACTTGTAGTACTGGTGATGACCCTCTTATAGTACTGTTACTGACCTATTTTTAATACTGGTTATAACCTACTTGTAGTTCTGGTGATGCCCCTTCTTTAGTAATAATACTGACCCACTTGTAATACTACTGATGACTACTGTAGTAAAGATACCGACCTATTTATAGTAGTGGTGATAACCCTCCTGTAATAATAATAATGACCCATTTGTAGTACTGGTGATGACCCTCTTGTAATAATGATACAGACCTATTTATAGTACCGGTGATAACCCTCCTGTAATAATAATAATGACCCTCTTGTAGCACTGGTGTTGACCTTCCTGCAGTAATGATACTGACGCACCAACTATACTACCAATAATGACCCTCTTGTAATACTGATACAGACCTATTTATAGTACCGGTGATAACCCTAATGTAATAATAATAATGACCCACTTGTAGTACTGGTGATGACCTTCCTGCAGTAATGATACTGACCCAATTGTAGTAGTGATGCTGACCGACTTGTAATACTGGTGATGACCCTCTTATAGTACTGTTACTGGCCTATTTATAATACTGGTTATAACCTACTTGTAGTTCTAGTGATGCCCCTTCTTTAGTAATAATACTGACCCACTTGTAATACTACTGATGACTACTGTAGTAAAGATACCGACCTATTTATAGTAGTGGTGATAACCCTCCTGTAATAATAATAATGACCCATTTGTAGTACTGGTGATGACCCTCTTGTAATAATGATACAGACCTATTTATAGTACCGGTGATAACCCTCCTGTAATAATAATAATGACCCATTTGTAGTACTGGTGATGACCTTCCTGCAGTAATGATACTGACCCACCAACTGTACTACCAATAATGACCCTCTTGTAATACTGATACAGACCTATTTATAGTACCGGTGATAACCTTCCTGTAATAATAATAATGACCCACTTGTAGTACTGGTGATGACCCTCTTGTAGCACTGGTGATGACCTTTCTGCAGTAATGATATTGACCCACCAACTGTACTACCAATAATGACCCAGTTCAAATACTGGTACAGAATTGCATGTAATTCTCTTGTTAATGCCATTTCCATTTCTTTATAATATTTGCATTTATTCCCACTAATAATCTAGACATTATTCCGATCTTTTCATTTACGCAGTATTGAACCTTATCGTGTTATTTTTAAACAAACATAAAATTTATTAAAATTACAAAAAGGTAATTCATTTCTGATAGTACCTAGGAGCAAAAGGGCAGGTCATAACTGTCCAACTACTAGACTTAAAGAGAAATTTGTATAACGAATGTCTGTCTCTTTGAAAGGTAGTGCTGAATCTTAATTTTCGGACAATTACTTGTACAGTTCTAATATAATGATATTTGTAAACATGTCATTAATGAGTAAACAAAGTGAAGTCTCAAAGAAAAGGCATGATAGCTAAGCCAGTCCTAATAATACTTTTGTAGTGAAACAATATATAATACCTGAAATGTACAGCCTTGTCGAAATTGGCTCTTAGAAAGATATTATTAGTTACTTATTCAAAGGCTGTCCAGCTACATAGGGACTCATAGTTAGGTAGCTACGTGGACGGTTGTGTATTTAATTATTTTCTTTCTTATTAATACTTTATTATGTTTGTTTAATGTATTTGTTGTTTAATGCTAATGGGCATACTTTTATATAGCTGTAGTTTTAATATGTCTGAGTAAACAGAGACACATTTTACTGGAGCAGACAGTCATAAACTTGCAAGTTTTTCTTGTTAAAAACGTATCTAATATTAACTTGCTCAATTCCCATTCCAACGTCTGGTTATAAAATACAATTATTTCTCATACAGTTATGGGGTAGTAAAGAGTAAATTTTGAGGAAATTGGGGGAATTTGCGTAGTATTTTACACATTATAATCTTTGCTTAATTTTTTAACAGCATGATGAAAAACTATGGGAAACAATGCTTATTATATTTGGCTATTGAATATAAATAATAAATTCTTAATTTAAAAAATATTCAATGACGTAGTAAAGAAACAAAATATTTTTGTATTTTATCATTTCGAAACTATATTTCCAGTGTCGGAGAATAAACATATTAAAAAATCACTCTAAATTCCCTATTTAATAACATTCAAAAGGTGGTAAATCTAGTAATATAATTAATATAATAGAAAACATAACTTGAAGGAGAAAAACACAATAAATTGTACTTAGAAAAAAACACACATAACATTTATAGTGTAGTATAATTTCTTGTTTAGTCTGGGCAATGTGTGCCCAACTTTTGCAAGAAGTCCAGTGGACCAAATCTACTCCGTAATTTCCTTACTAAACCTCAAAGTATGCAATCAGATTCGTTCTGATCGTCTGTTTATATTTTTGTTCATTCTGCGGTGATTCAATTCCTTCTACTAGTTCACACTTTCCTTATCTCTTGTACAAATCGTTGATAAAATATATTGTACAAATTTTCCATCGGTAATAAAATACGTTTTTATTTATCCAATCAAAGTCAAATACATTTTTTTTAAACCTATACTGGATGACAATTCATGTTAATGCAGTTTATTAATATATTAATTCTATAATTGAATTATAAATACTGAGGGGTCTAGGTTGGATGTGAACTAAGTATCTTCATATTCGAAGTCTAAAGCTTTAGCACTGGGTCAACTTTTCCATAGCTAGAAATGTTTTTTTACAAAGATGTGTATGTATGTATATCTTTCACCACCATCTGGTTGTTGTAGAAACCTCTATAGTACAACCTTAAATTGTTGCCATGTTTACCAACACAAAATCATAAATAATGCTCTAGGATTAAAAATAAATAGAAAGAATAAAATAAAGAAACAAAATGAAGTAACTTCAAAAATGGACAATGCGATAGGTAAGCGAAAAATAACTGCAACACAATGCAAGCGACAAAAAAAGTATAAATATTAACAAACAAAAATAATAGTCCATCACCATACGATATAGAGAGACTAATGAAAAATTGCAACGAAAGTCGCTTTCTATTTTGCCACTTGATATTGTTATTCTGACATATGTAGGTTATATAGTTATAGTTATATTGATTTTAATTATAAAAAAAGTAAAAGAAAATTGCTCTTTGTTAATTTAGGTAAGAATTGACTTTAGAAAAACAATTTATATTACTAGATTTCTTCGGAGAATGTTGAAGCTGTTTTTGTTTTAGCAGGAGTCGTTTTGTTTGCATTTTTCTGCTATCCCATTTTGTGTTTGTTTCTATGGACACATTATTGAGTTTTAACTCCTGCTTTTTTAAGCTGTTATTGAACTTTATGAGCTTTTTTATTTTAACTGCTCCTTAAACGGATTTGCAATTCTCTTCTATGGAACGGATTTGATCCTTCACTTCTTTGGCTAATTTATTTCTAATCACGTTTGTAACCGGACTAATATTTTCATGTCATTTTCGCATTACCTGAGGTCCAATTACCATTATTCTTGCTACTGACATGACACAATTTAGGTGTGTAAAAAAAGAAATCGAAAGGCAACGGTTATCAATCACATACTACGTTTTTAGTTGGGTACTGGAAAAATGTTCTTAGTCCAGTCCTGGGCAAATGAAGGACAGCTAATTTATTTCTAATCACGTTTGTAACCGGACTAATATTTTCATGTCATTTTCGCATTACCTGAGGTCCAATTACCATTATTCTTGCTACTGACATGACACAAATTAGGTGTGTAAAAAAAAGAAATCGAAAGGCAACGGTTATCAATCACATACTACGTTTTTAGTTGGGTACTGGAAAAATGTTCTTAGTCCGGTCCTGGGCAAATGAAGAAGGACAGCTGATTTATTTCTTACTTTAAAAGTAATGTAGTAAATTAAAAATATATTAACTGCATTATACTCAGAATTGAAACAGCATATAAAAAGTATTCAGTTTGATTCATTTAACAAAAGACCGATATGTATATTCCTTAAGTACATTTCACCTGAAAATATAACAAATTGGCATCATTATATATTATTATTCGATTACTTTACCAGTAAGCTCAGGTAGTACCATGTTCAAATTACCTAGGTAATAAAAATGTGTTTATTTAATTCAACACACACTTTTATTCTGAAGCAGTATATATTGAGCTAGAGGAAAGCAGTGAAGACGGAGATAAATCAAGAAACATTTGATAGCATAGGATACACAGGCGATACTATGACACTCGCTAGTAGTTTGGAGAAGTTGAATTACCTAATGGAGTATTGTCATAAGGAATGTAATAATATTGTCTAGAGGGAATAAACAAGTTACATAAAATAAGTTTCAAGTCAATTCCTACTTAAGTTAGGCCTAACAATGAAAAATTTTATTTTAGTTTTATTTTATTTTTTAACTACAAATAATATATCAGAATAACAATATTAAGTAACAAAATAGATAGTGTATAGTGTTGGAATATTATTTTGTTTGTTACTATTTGTACGATTTTTTTGTCGCTTGCATTGTGTTGTAGTTTCCTTTCATTGTTTGTTTGTGAAGTAAGGGTAGATACCGTTAATTCAGTTTGTTTGTTTATATTATTCTTTTCATTCCTTTTTAATCCTAGATTATTATTTATTAAATTGTGTGGTAACCATGGCAACAGTTATAGTTGTACATTGAAGGTTTTAATGACAACCAAAATTGGGGCAAAAGAAAAATAATATATTATATATATAAGTATATATATATATATATATATATATATATATATATATATATATATATATATATTATATAGTTCTAGTAATGGGAAAGTTGCCTCAATACCAAAGAGGTAGACTTCAAAGATGAAGATATTTAGTTCGATTCCCACCCAAATCTACCAAATTGTTATAATTTAATTATTGAATAATTATTTGAAAAAACAGCACTAACATCAATTATCATCCACTATAGGCTTTAATAAAATGTATTTCAACTTGATTGGATGAATAAAAACGTATTTTGTACAAGAAAATTTGTACAAGATATGTATATCAGAAGAGTATGAACTAATAGAAGGAATTTAATAAAAACAAATGGATGTTTTTAACCAAAACCTACAAGCAGCAAGACATTTGGTATTTAATTATCAAAAGATTTAACAGGTACGATAATGCACTAACATAGTTTACTATAGTGAATACAAGGTGGACCAAATAATATGTAAATAAATAGAAAAATCAACCGCGTATTTCAGTAGGTCACATATTTCCTCAACATTTACCTCAAAAATATTACCCTAACCCTCCAAATCATATTTCTCAACATTTTATTTGGAGGTGTGGTTAACTTAGAGTTATAAAGTTAAGGGGCTGTCTGCTAAATTTGGTTATTAATTATCACAAATAACCGACTTTAAGCTGCTTCTCTAAAAAGGTTTATGTTTAACGTTTGAAGACACATTCGACCTTATATGCCTGTCTCTAGCGCGTTTTTCCAAATTATTTTCTTCTGTCTTATAAGCTGAATCCAGTTGTCATTATGACCCCCTCATTACTGACTTATTTCCCATTTTGAGCTTTCAACGACAAAATCAGATTACGCTATTTACCTATACTGCTTTTTAGATGTACTGCTGCAATTTAGATAGTCAACAATTACCGATACATACTTCACAGTATTAAAACATTCTTTGTTTTACTATACGAATTTTTTAAGAGAAAATAACCTTCTTTAACATTAAATCTCAAGTTTTTCTTTTATAGCAACTTTATAACTTAATCTTCAAAATTATTACGAGTAACTAAGATTTTATTTTTTTAATGTAATACAAAGGAAAAATACAATCCGCTTTGCTATCCTTTAAACTTCCCATCAATCCATAAAATAATAAAAATGAGAACTGCTTAAAACTATTGTTCAATTTAAGACCTTTTATTAGCAAAACCTGTTTATTGAGTTGCTGCACTTAGTATAGGTGCATGTCCGTAAACCATTGCAAACCGGAAATTAAGCTAGATCATGTAGACAATGAAAAGAAATTAATAATCATTTCTGCGAAAGTGCTACACTTTCACTAAATCTTTCATTGAAGTAAAAGAAATTATTCATAAAAAAGGTAGAGGGAAATATATTGTTGAAGTTGTAAAAGGAACGAAAATATTTTAATCTCTGAATCACTTAAATCGTCAACGCTCTCTAGAGGACAATGGGGAATGATATTGCCGAAGTATTAAATGCATAATTAATTGTATGCAAATATCTGAGCCTACATAATTTATTACCGTTGGAAGCAGAGCTTTCAGAATTATAAAGACAATTAATTTGGATTTACTTCGTTTATCTATCACAGAGATTTTTTTCAATGGTTACTTTAATACTTATTGCGCTGCTAAATGTGTAAAATATTGAAATTAACGAACATTATACTAAACGTTGTTTAATTAAATGATCTCGTCTTATTAAAACAAGAGAATTAAAATTATAATTAAATTTACTTTAGTCTTCCCATATGCTAGAGAGGGTGAGTGTATCGTAAGAAACTTGATGAGAAAATAATGTTCTACAATTATTGTACATCGCCTCTGTAGTGATGTTAGATCAGCACACATCCATTCGTTCCATGTGCAAAGAGTAGTGTAGGCCTATACCTTATCCAAGACTTTTCAGTACATTCAAAGTCTGTCAAAATACTACAGTATACACACATAATGAAATACAAACCGAATAAAAAATAAAAAATACCTCTCCCTTGGATCGTGGACGTTGCAACCATACTGTCAAAAGATTGCATAAAGAAATCGAAAAATGTGGACTTAGATGTTAAACTACAAAAAAATACTAATGGTCAAAGACAGACAATATTATTCTGTATGAAAGTTTGCGGGGTAGAATTCAATTGGGAATGTCAATCAATTTCTGTTATTATATCTAGACTTTCTGGTGATAAAAGATAAACCCCAAAACAATTATGTTATCCCCCAAATGTTTTGATTGATCTAAACACGATAAAGAAAGATCGTGCTTAAAGAAAGATACATCACAATCCACACTAAAATTTTGTTAGGTCGATTGCATCCAATGTTCCTGTAGGAAACAGAATATTGGAAAATTCAAGCACCAAATAGATTTTGAATATATACGCAATCGAAAAATGTTGTCGGACCAAAATACCCACTAAAGAGCAATCAAGGACAGTGTACAAAGATCGTCATCCCCGAATGTTTCAATAGTTTGACCAGATGGGCAGAAGAGATAATGCTAGTCTTGAGGGTAACCATGAGACTTTAAAGAAAGATAGAAGACGCGAAAAGTCAAAGGTAGCTCAAAAACCTGATGGCTTATTCACGTGCAAGCTACAACCGACGCTGACTTGGTTATGACTGAGAGAAGCCATAATGCTGAAAGCCTGGTATATATAGCTTCACGAAATACACCCTGTTTGGAAATGCACACACACATACACACTCGTACGCACACACAATAAATACATACATTCATACAAATATATATATATATATATATATATATATATATATATATATATATATGTAAAAATATTGTGAATTGAATGAATAGTCCAAACTATTTCTGTAGAATATTAAAATACGATGCAATTGTTGAAGGAATAACACCATTCTGTTCCTTAGGTCACGTTGAAGCTCTGAAGATTTTTCATTTGTTTGAAATATTCAGTTCAATAAGCTTCGAAATAGGGATTCCGATTTCGAAATAGCAAGAAATAGTGATTTCGAAATAGCAACAAACGCTAACACTTGTACTGGGGGGGGGGGGGGAGGAAGGAGATAGAGAGAGACAGGCAGACAAAGTGATAGGGAAGGTGTGAACCTATTTATACGGCTATAAAAAAGAGTCTTCAACAAAGGGCTAAATAGCAAGATGACACTATAAATAATATATAATTGTTAGTGCAAATCACAAAATTTTTGAACCGTTTTCAGTACTTTACAATTAAAATGAAAATTAGCTTCTATTTGCATATATCTTACATCAAACGCTGAAACTTGCACAGACTTGGAATACCAAAATATTTGCATTTCGTAAAACTTCGAACCCTACAGGCTAATCCGCTCTTAGATACTGCTAGCGTGTTTATTTAGGGCGAAATCCGGCCTGTATAAGTCAAAGGCGTAACGGGGTTGGGACGACGAGAAATCGATATCTCAAGATTATGCGTGCTTTCGTACGCTAAGAATATCAGGAGTACTTTGAAGTTCATTGAAAAACGTCCTTCTCAGAAATATTTTGCCGTAAGTTCCGTTATGTTCAAAGTGAACAGAGAAGTACGTAGCAGGTTAATAAGGCGGAAAGAAGAAAGTCTTTAGATAAAGGTGATTACAATGATATGTACTTAGTACACTGAAATTATGTTTTATATGTTTTGGTTTTGTAATAAAAATCTGATTAACTCAAACAATCGTTCAAAACATAACAACAAAATTCTAAGTGAACCAATTGTTAAAAATTGTTTGGTCTAAAAGAAGGAAAATGCAAGAACATTTATTCCACGCGATTTTCTTCTACTTGTTTCCAAACAGTAAACATTAACAATAACATAACAATAAGTATACATTAACAGTAAACATAAAATTAGCAATATTTTATCTAAACATTAATATCTATATAAATGTGTTTTGTAAATAATGAAAAATTAACAACACACCTATTTCTGCCGTATCCTTTGTCAACATACTAGATTAACTCCTGTAATTTATGTACCTAATTTATTTACCCGTATTTTATCCTATTGAGTCGTCTATCTTAAATCTTCTGGTTAGATTCCAATTTTCCACCCTATATTATTTCAGAACTGTGAAGTCCCAGAATTTTTCTCATTTACTAGTGTTCTCTAAAAAAAAAATAATCTTTCTTTACTGTGTCATTTAGTTTAATACCGTTATTAATCAATTCCACATTTAAAAGCTTCTAGTTGTAAAACTGCCACTAGTGATAAATTAGACTTAATAATCGGGTGTAAACTCCATTCATTGCCCACACTCCACCCTAATCACACTACAATTCTCGTTTACATTTTTCTTCAAAAGGTTCACGAGAAATGTTCTCTTAGTTTATTTCTTCCTTTGACACGGAAATTATGGGTCTTATGGACAATATATTCTAATTTTTATGGCAAAACAAATATACTACAAAATCCAATTTTACAAATTGGATATGGATTGTTTCAAGCTGACTAAGGACGCAAGTCAGGACGTTGAGTTTTGTAGAATGCAATTTCCTTTCACTAAAAATTTATACTTACTTTACTTTACTTTATCCAATGCCCGCCCTTGGCTGTTGAACCATTCGGCGTCGAGCCTCCCAGTAACGACCGGTTCTGGACAGCTGGTCGTCCAGTTCAGGACAGGTTGAAATCTGGTCCCCATTCATAATACCATTGAGACAGAGCGGACACGTATCGGACTCCGCTAGGCCAAAACTGTAGAGGTGGGCCTGGAGATAGCCGTGTCCTGTCAGAAGTCGAAAGTCAGCCACGGCAGTTGTTCTATCGCTTGTGGGCACCAAAGGACCGCGACTGCTAAGTGATGCCCACTGTTTCCCCCTGCTGGCTTCCTCATGCTCTTGTTTAATGGAGCGTTTAAGGATTGCATCAACAAGGACTACTGTGGGGTGTAAATGTAGCAGGCCTCCACGTGGTGCACCCTGGGTAACGCTAAATCTGCTACGAATCTCTGCCAAATCCTTCTAGGGATGACTAAAAGTTTATAAAACCACCACATTTCTAATACTTTCTGAAAATAAAATTGGTTTTTAAAGGTAGAGCAATTCACTTTAAATTCTAACTTGTATTTAGAATGGTTGAATGCAGTGAAGACTTTACAAAAGACAATAGGTATATTTAAAAAGTTGGCTGGCAATCGGGGAAATGCTCCTGATACTATTGGAAGGACTAAATAAATTATAAATAAAAGTAGTGACGTAATTGCGGTAGTACTTACTTAGGTTTATGCTAAAAGGATTTCAATTTTTTTTATTTCTAATTATAATTATTTGATTAACGTCTTCATTTAAAATAATTCAGTATTTTAGAAACTTCAAATTAATTAAAATATATTTTACGCAACATAAATTTTAGCGCTCCTCATACGATACACAGAGATTATTGATCTACAACAGACAATTAGATCAACGACAAATAGACACCTGAGTTCATTCAAGTGACAAATCCAGTTGTCTGTCGTTTGTATTCTTTCCTGAGATGTCTTCCAATATAATAAGAACATTATTTGAAAACGTCTAGAATTAGGAAGACGTAATCTACTTTTCAATACTACGTTTTATACTTAAAACAATACTTAACAATTTTAAACTCATTTCCATACAAATTTGCGATAGAGAGTTTACTTTTTCTCTCGTTATGTTTTCATTAACTGATTAGTAGAGTATTTAAAATGCCTTCCCCTACTAAAACCTATGAGTTTTATAACCTATAACTAAAGAGTATAAAAAATCATAAAAAGAACTGACAGATGGAGGTTCTCCGAAACGCGTCAACGGGGAATGTTACGATGCTAGAAAAGGCAGGTAATTATGATACTCTAAAATAAGAGTGTATATATATATATATATATATATATATATATATATATATATATATTCCAGCGGAAAAGTAGAGAATTATCAAAACTATAAGTAAAAAAAGAAAGAATAAACCACCAAACGCAAGTTTTAAAGAATTCTAATACAATAATTTCATAATGAACAGTAAAAATTATGATTTTAACTATGCCAACAATAAATATTGCAACAAGTAAACGTTTCTTAAATTGATTTATTACTTTCTATAATTTTAGAATGAGTGCCAGAAATTAAATTTGGAAAATATATGTAAACATTGTTGTTCAGTATTTTCAACTAGAAGTATTAGTTAGTTTTTCACATTCAGTTATTCTGTTATAAAGGAGTGTAAAGCTATTTCATTGGTTATTTGGAATTACTTTAACATTCACTTTTGTGTCACTGAAAAATCGAAAATATTTTTTTTAGCATTTAGTTCAAGCACATTTAGTGACTTTCTTCAGAAAAAGTATAATTAAAACCTTAAAAGAAGGAAAGACGTTAAAGGAACATAAAAAGGCCCTGCTCGTCGTTTAAACTCCATTATTTTCCCATAAAATCTATACTTAGACTTTACGAACGCGCATTACAGTTCGCTAGAGTTCACTATGAAGGTAATTACCTAAATTTTTTAGAAGTGTTTTTTAAACGGGTTAATGAAACGGGATTTCCAAGTATTCTTCTGTATTCCTCTCTCTCTCTCTCTCTCTCTCTCACTCTCTCTCTCTTTCTCTCAAGCAAACTCTCCCTTACTCTCTCTCTCTCTCTCTCTCTCTCTCTCTCTCTCTCTCTCTCTCTCTCTCTCTCTCTCTCTCTCTAGACACACACATGTCTATATTTATTCTGTCAAATATTCTAGATAGAGACAAATTGCAGCACTGCACATTAACAATGTAATTCTGTAATGAGGCCTAGCCGGAAGCGCCTTGTGCAGAAAGTCAATGCGCAAGAACTTACTAGTACGTCCTCCACAAGGCCATTTCTAGAAATATTCTAGATAGAGACAAATTGCAGCACTGCACATTAACAATGTAATTCTGTAATGAGGCCTAGCCGGAAGCGCCTTGTGCAGAAAGTTAATGCGCAAGAACTTACTAGTACGTCCTCCACAAGGCCATTTCTAGAAATATTCTAGATAGAGACAAATTGCAGCACTGCACATTAACAATGTAATTCTGTAATGAGGCCTAGCCGGAAGCGCCTTGTGCAGAAAGTTAATGCGCAAGAACTTACTAGTACGTCCTCCACAAGGCCATTTCTAGAAATATTCTAGATAGAGACAAATTGCAGCACTGCACATTAACAATGTAATTCTGTAATGAGGCCTAGCCGGAAGCGCCTTGTGCAGAAAGTTAATGCGCAAGAACTTACTAGTACGTCCTCCACAAGGCCATTTCTAGAAATATTCTAGATAGAGACAAATTGCAGCACTGCACATTAACAATGTAATTCTGTAATGAGGCCTAGCCGGAAGCGCCTTGTGCAGAAAGTTAATGCGCAAGAACCTACTAGTACGTCCTCCACAAGGCCATTTCTAGAAATATTCTAGATAGAGACAAATTGCAGCACTGCACATTAACAATGTAATTCTGTAATGAGGCCTAGCCGGAAGCGCCTTGTGCAGAAAGTTAATTCGCAAGAACTTACTAGTACGTCCTCCGCAAGGCCATTTCTAGAAATATTCTAGATAGAGACAAATTGCAGCACTGCACATTAACAATGTAATTCTGTAATGAGGCCTAGCCGGAAGCGCCTTGTGCAGAAAGTTAATGCGCAAGAACTTACTAGTACGTCCTCCGCAAGGCCATTTCTAGAAATATTCTAGATAGAGACAAATTGCAGCACTGCACATTAACAATGTAATTCTGTAATGAGGCCTAGCCGGAAGCGCCTTGTGCAGAAAGTTAATGCGCAAGAACTTACTAGTACGTCCTCCACAAGGCCATTTCTAGAAATATTCTAGATAGAGACAAATTGCAGCACTGCACATTAACAATGTAATTCTGTAATGAGGCCTAGCCGGAAGCGCCTTGTGCAGAAAGTTAATGCGCAAGAACTTACTAGTACGTCCTCCACAAGGCCATTTCTAGAAATATTCTAGATAGAGACAAATTGCAGCACTGCACATTAACAATGTAATTCTGTAATGAGGCCTAGCCGGAAGCGCCTTGTGCAGAAAGTTAATGCGCAAGAACTTACTAGTACGTCCTCCGCAAGGCCATTTCTAGAAATATTCTAGATAGAGACAAATTGCAGCACTGCACATTAACAATGTAATTCTGTAATGAGGCCTAGCCGGAAGCGCCTTGTGCAGAAAGTTAATGCGCAAGAACTTACTAGTACGTCCTCCACAAGGCCATTTCTAGAAATATTCTAGATAGAGACAAATTGCAGCGCTGCACATTAACAATGTAATTCTGTAATGAGGCCTAGCCGGAAGCGCCTTGTGCAGAAAGTTAATGCGCAAGAACTTACTAGTACGTCCTCCACAAGGCCATTTCTAGAAATATTCTAGATAGAGACAAATTGCAGCGCTGCACATTAACAATGTAATTCTGTAATGAGGCCTAGCCGGAAGCGCCTTGTGCAGAAAGTTAATGCGCAAGAACTTACTAGTACGTCCTCCACAAGGCCATTTCTAGAAATATTCTAGATAGAGACAAATTGCAGCACTGCACATTAACAATGTAATTCTGTAATGAGGCCTAGCCGGAAGCGCCTTGTGCAGAAAGTTAATGCGCAAGAACTTACTAGTACGTCCTCCACAAGGCCATTTCTAGAAATATTCTAGATAGAGACAAATTGCAGCGCTGCACATTAACAATGTAATTCTGTAATGAGGCCTAGCCGGAAGCGCCTTGTGCAGAAAGTTAATGCGCAAGAACTTACTAGTACGTCCTCCACAAGGCCATTTCTAGAAATATTCTAGATAGAGACAAATTGCAGCGCTGCACATTAACAATGTAATTCTGTAATGAGGCCTAGCCGGAAGCGCCTTGTGCAGAAAGTTAATGCGCAAGAACCTACTAGTACGTCCTCCACAAGGCCATTTCTAGAAATATTCTAGATAGAGACAAATTGCAGCACTGCACATTAACAATGTAATTCTGTAATGGGGCCTAGCCGGAAGGGCCTTGTGCAGAAAGTTAATGCGCAAGAACTTACTAGTACGTCCTTCACAAGGCCATTTCTAGAAATATTCTAGATAGAGACAAATTGCAGCGCTGCACATTAACAATGCAATTCTGTAATGAGGCCTAGCCGGAAACGCCTTGTGCAGAAATTTAATGCGCAAGAACTTACTAGTACGTCCTCCACAAGGCCATTTCTAGAAATATTCTAGATAGAGACAAATTGCAGCACTGCACATTAACAATGTAATTCTGTAATGAGGCCTAGCCGGAAGCGCCTTGTGCAGAAATTTAATGCGCAAGAACTTACTAGTACGTCCTCCACAAGGCCATTTCTAGAAATATTCTAGATAGAGACAAATTGCAGCACTGCACATTAACAATGTAATTCTGTAATGAGGCCTAGCCGGAAGCGCCTTGTGCAGAAAGTTAATGCGCAAGAACTTACTAGTACGTCCTCCACAAGGCCATTTCTAGAAATATTCTAGATAGAGACAAATTGCAGCACTGCACATTAACAATGTAATTCTGTAATGAGGCCTAGCCGGAAGCGCCTTGTGCAGAAAGTTAATGCGCAAGAACTTACTAGTACGTCCTCCGCAAGGCCATTTCTAGAAATATTCTAGATAGAGACAAATTGCAGCACTGCACATTAACAATGTAATTCTGTAATGAGGCCTAGCCGGAAGCGCCTTGTGCAGAAAGTTAATGCGCAAGAACTTACTAGTACGTCCTCCACAAGGCCATTTCTAGAAATATTCTAGATAGAGACAAATTGCAGCGCTGCACATTAACAATGTAATTCTGTAATGAGGCCTAGCCGGAAGCGCCTTGTGCAGAAAGTTAATTCGCAAGAACTTACTAGTACGTCCTCCACAAGGCCATTTCTAGAAATATTCTAGATAGAGACAAATTGCAGCGCTGCACATTAACAATGTAATTCTGTAATGAGGCCTAGCCGGAAGCGCCTTGTGCAGAAAGTTAATGCGCAAGAACTTACTAGTACGTCCTCCACAAGGCCATTTCTAGAAATATTCTAGATAGAGACAAATTGCAGCGCTGCACATTAACAATGCAATTCTGTAATGAGGCCTAGCCGGAAACGCCTTGTGCAGAAATTTAATGCGCAAGAACTTACTAGTACGTCCTCCACAAGGCCATTTCTAGAAATATTCTAGATAGAGACAAATTGCAGCACTGCACATTAACAATGTAATTCTGTAATGGGGCCTAGCCGGAAGCGCCTTGTGCAGAAAGTTAATGCGCAAGAACTTACTAGTACGTCCTCCACAAGGCCATTTCTAGAAATATTCTAGATAGAGACAAATTGCAGCACTGCACATTAACAATGTAATTCTGTAATGAGGCCTAGCCGGAAGCGCCTTGTGCAGAAAGTCAATGCGCAAGAACTTACTAGTACGTCCTCCACAAGGCCATTTCTAGAAATATTCTAGATAGAGACAAATTGCAGCACTGCACATTAACAATGTAATTCTGTAATGAGGCCTAGCCGGAAACGCCTTGTGCAGAGAGTTAATGCGCAAGAACTTACTAGTACGTCCTCCACAAGGCCATTTCTAGAAATATTCTAGATAGAGACAAATTGCAGCACTGCACATTAACAATGTAATTCTGTAATGAGGCCTAGCCGGAAACGCCTTGTGCAGAGAGTTAATGCGCAAGAACTTACTAGTACGTCCTCCACAAGGCCATTTCTAGAAATATTCTAGATAGAGACAAATTGCAGCACTGCACATTAACAATGTAATTCTGTAATGAGGTCTAGCCGGAAGCGCCTTGTGCAGAAAGTTAATGCGCAAGAACTTACTAGTACGTCCTCCACAAGGCCATTTCTAGAAATATTCTAGATAGAGACAAATTGCAGCGCTGCACATTAACAATGTAATTCTGTAATGAGGCCTAGCCGGAAGCGCCTTGTGCAGAAAGTTAATGCGCAAGAACTTACTAGTACGTCCTCCACAAGGCCATTTCTAGAAATATTCTAGATAGAGACAAATTGCAGCGCTGCACATTAACAATGTAATTCTGTAATGAGGCCTAGCCGGAAGCGCCTTGTGCAGAAAGTCAATGCGCAAGAACTTACTAGTACGTCCTCCACAAGGCCATTTCTAGAAATATTCTAGATAGAGACAAATTGCAGCGCTGCACATTAACAATGTAATTCTGTAATGAGGCCTAGCCGGAAGCGCCTTGTGCAGAAAGTCAATGCGCAAGAACTTACTAGTACGTCCTCCACAAGGCCATTTCTAGAAATATTCTAGATAGAGACAAATTGCAGCGCTGCACATTAACAATGTAATTCTGTAATGAGGCCTAGCCGGAAGCGCCTTGTGCAGAAAGTCAATGCGCAAGAACTTACTAGTACGTCCTCCACAAGGCCATTTCTAGAAATATTCTAGATAGAGACAAATTGCAGCGCTGCACATTAACAATGTAATTCTGTAATGAGGCCTAGCCGGAAGCGCCTTGTGCAGAAAGTTAATGCGCAAGAACTTACTAGTACGTCCTCCACAAGGCCATTTCTAGAAATATTCTAGATAGAGACAAATTGCAGCGCTGCACATTAACAATGTAATTCTGTAATGAGGCCTAGCCGGAAGCGCCTTGTGCAGAAAGTCAATGCGCAAGAACTTACTAGTACGTCCTCCACAAGGCCATTTCTAGAAATATTCTAGATAGAGACAAATTGCAGCACTGCACATTAACAATGTAATTCTGTAATGAGGTCTAGCCGGAAGCGCCTTGTGCAGAAAGTTAATGCGCAAGTACGTTCTCCACAAGGCCATTTATAGAAATATTCAAAGACCTAAGACATCAGAAAACTCCGTCTAGGAGTCTCGAAGAAGGAGGTTTTTGCCAGAAGGAGGTTATTGACATTTGCGGCTACTAAACAACTAATCATTCAGTAATTTGTAGGCCTATATACTCAAGGCAAACTGAAGATGATTTGGTATCAGTATTTTAATGCATTTATAGGCCCGTATTTCAGTAAGTTTTTGTATAGGTATTTTAGTACGTATTGGCATAAGTATTTTCGTACGTTTTGGCATTATTATTTTAGAAAAATATTTTATGCGTATTTTTGTAAATTTTGACATTATTTGACATATTAACTTTGGCATTAGTATTTTAGTAAATCTTGTCAGCAGGGTTTTAGAAGTAATTGGGCATCAGTAATTTTGGAATGATTATTATACTAAGTGTTTCATGAGTATATAAAAGTAAAATTCAGCATCAATATCGTAGTAAATATTTGCATGTAAAATATGCATTTAAATATTTTACATTAGTAAATTATGGCAATGATCATTTATTTAATGCTGGCATAATTATTATTGTACACTTTTGTATACGTATTCTAGTAATACTATTCTTGAGTGTTTTTAGTAAATTTGTTTATATGTGTATTTTGGTAAATTGTGGCATGTGTATTTTAGTAAATTTCGGCAATGATATTTTAGTAATTTCACATAGGTATTTTAGAAAATTCTAACATAGGTATTTTTGCAAATTAACTTTTACTGAAATCATTATTTTTATTGAACTAAAATAAAATTATTTTTTTTCATTCCTTTCTTTACGAGAGGAGGAGGTTTGATCGAAATATGATTGCCCCGTACAACAAGTTATAGTTTGGGCTAGTAGCCAGCTGTATCTCCCAACAGAGATCGTTTCCTATTACGAGACAGGGGACCTGAGTAGTAAAACCAACGTCTACCCAGCTGTCCAAGTTTCTTCTGCCAGTTCAATTCAATTACAAAACAATCTTTCCATTTTGCTGCACCATAATATTGTATAGTATCGGTTTATCATTATTATTTATACCAAGCGATTATTAAAGAAAGAAATTTAACGATGTATTTGTGAAAGACTCCCAAATGGGGTAAATATGTAGTAATACATTGAAGAGTTTTTGTAAAGGCACAATAAACACAAACTTGTTATTATTTGAGTCCTTTATTTTTGAAAAAAGTAAAGCTACTGGAAACGCAGTACAATGATTTAAATTTTTCTTTTAATGGAAATGTTATATTTTATTCGTTGACTATATTGTTATAATTATTAGTAGTTGGCTGTAATTAAATTACATGGTGTAACTAGAAGGTTTTATGCTGTAACTAGAAGGTTTTATGCTGTAACTAGAAGGTTTTATGCTGTAACTAGAAGGTTTTATGCTGTAACTAGAATGGTTTATGCTGTAACTAGAAGGTTTTATGCTGTAACTAGAACGGTTTATGCTGTATCTAGAAGGTTTTATGCTGTAACTAGAAGGTTTTATGCTGTAACTAGAAGGCTTAGGCTAAAGTCTCAGATCACCTAGATTAACGTTTTGTTTAAACTTGCTATCATAATGGCCTAAACTTTCTAGACAACACGAATTACACTTGCTAGATCTGAAAGAATTAAATTCTCCATAAAGAATTGAATTTATTAAAAAAAGATTACTAAAAAATCTTGTAAAATAAAATACAGAAAATTCAAAATAAATAATAAAGATGTTTTAAAAAATCACTTGAAGTAAAGTTTTAAGAAAAATGTGTTGTACCATGAAACTCATTTCACAGAAGTGTGAACTAACATTTACTGATAACTGATACTAAACTCATTGACGTTTAAAATTATGTCTTTTATTCTTAAAAATTGCGATTAGCTCCACTAATTTCTACTAATAGTTTTGAGACTATAGTTTTACGGTTATTACTAAAGAAATCTAATGTAATTTATACACAATAACTAGCAGTGACCATTATGCCAGTGTGACCGAAAAAACAGACATTTTGAAATAGTTAGAACACGCGTGACAGTCGTTGTTTGGAAGGGAGACTGTTATCGCACATGACCTCTGCACATGATGTCTTCATTATTCATGTAGCAGCGGATTGCACAATATGTTTGCTTACGATGCGTAGACTATGTGCAAAATAGGTAGTATCACAGCTAGGCAGCGGATTTTCCCGTTCACTTTAAAGTTAGACGCCATCTTATCGTTCCCAGCCAAAATACGTTCCTCCGGTGGGTTAACAACTTGAGAATAATGATAAGTATTCTACAAAAGAAGTCAGCTGGTTGAAATAAGTCTGTAGGACGCCACAAAATACTGAGCACAAAATGTCTGGGCAAGCTTTGATTGGTAGCCCAAGTCGGTCGGTAATAAGACACGAAGACCTACCTCGTAAATCAGTGAGAAAAGTTTGCAAAAACGCTTATTATTTCATCCATACAATATGTGCGTGACTCAAAAATAAAAGAACAAGATTATATCCAACGAGAGGATTTTGCTGTTCTTATGCAAGTGTTGCTTGAAGAACAAGAAAATACACAAATCATCATTAGTGATTAGGCTCATTTTCATTTAAATGGTTCGTTACTCAACAAAAACAATGTTTATTTCCAACCTGATGGCGCAACTGCAATGGTTGTGTTATGTCGCATGTTTCCAGGAAGAATCGTTTCGCGTTTCTGTGATATCCCGTGGCCTCCAAGGTCGCCATATTTGAGTTGTGATTTTTTCTTTAGCGCGTAAATGGCAAGTGTAGACAAATAATTTGATGTATTATAAGTTCTAATTAACCAAATAATAAATGAGTAATGTTAATTTTTAAAATCTGTTTGTTTAGGTCACCCTATATAAGTAAATAAGTACAGAAGTATTCAGTTAGTCCTGTGATGTACTTGACGAACCTGTTATGAGTTTAAAAAAAGATATTTGTTCTTTTAAAAATAGATAGTCTTTTGACAAGACACCAAAGTCAGTATGTGAGGGGGGAATAGATAGATAGAGAGAGAGAGAGAAAGAGAGAGAGAGAGAGAGAGAGAGAGTAGGAGGTTTTGAATGGGTGTGTGGAGACGTATAGGATGGGACGTCCTTGACTTTTAACTAAGCCATAAATCGTACATAATATAATAGATAATGTTGGAATCAAAGTGAATAAATATTTAAACTCAATGCATTATTGTATTATAAGAACCAAGATAACGGAGTTCGAGATTCTTTATAATCCATTACAACCCACCTTCTTTTATAGTTATTTGTATTTAAGCAAATTTTACTAATGTGACTACGATAAAACTCATCTTTTCAAGTGATATTACCTGAAACTACAATTCTTTTAAGTTCCAGGTAATATCCAGCTTCTTTGTACTAAATATTTATACGAAGCGATGCGTTAGTGTTTGAATTTAAACAATTCAACATAACTTTAACCACCATTATAATAATAGATGAATAATAAATAATTTAGGTGTGTTATATATATATATTTATTAAAACAACATAGGTTATTCAAATACAAGAATATTTATTAATTTATATCCAAAGCTTTTCGTTGGTAAACAGTACCAACATCATCAGGAATGAAAATTACAATAATCATTTAATGATTATTGTAATTTTCATTCCTGATGATGTTGGTACTGTTTACCAACGATAATCTTTGGATAT
>JBAIZL010000004.1:202717753-202797753 GCA_036971475.1 Prosapia bicincta
TATATATATATATGTGTGTGTGTGTGTGTGTGTGTGTGTGTGTTTGTGTGTGTGTTTGGGTGTGTTTGCGTGTGTGTGTGTGTGTGTGTCTGTGTACATACACACACACGCAGACACACAAACACACACACACATATGTGTATATATATATATTAAATATATTAAATATGGTGATATGTTTCTTGTAATATAGTTAATAAATTAAAAATATTTCAAAAACAAGAATACTTTTAATGAATATGAAGATGCTGATACTATTTAATCGGCGAAAAGCTTTGAATAAATATATTCATTAAAAGTATTCTTGTTTTTGAAATATTTTTAATTTATTAATTAATATATATGTGTATATATATATATATATATATATATATATATATATATATATATACATATATATATATACATATATATATATATATATATATATATATATATATATATATAATAGAAACAACAAATCATTTTCATAAAATATAATTTACTAGACGTATGTTTTCTGTAGATATGAATGTTTTGGGAGAATATGAGAATATTTTATATAGTACATTGATTCATCTGAATGTGCGTTAAAGAAAACTATAACCTTGACAAGTTTTAAAACCTGAAAACAATTCTATCACCTTCTCAAATGCAAACCCGAAGAACAAGCACGACAATCGGCTAAACGTGATAACCATATTCAACAATAGTTTATGACAAAAAGGTTTTACGATCTGCTGTTCAATTCAGTGGCAATACTCTCTTCTATGAAAGCTATTTCCGAACAATTGTTTATTGTTTTCATGGCGATCAGCTGTTAATTGTTTACAGAAGTTGACTTATTGCTGCCATCAATCACCTAGTGTTGACTGGGCACTAGAGTCCCCAATCAATATCACTGTTTTTGTGCCACATGCAAGAATTATTTCCACAGCAGTAATTGTTATTCTCGTTCGAGGTTACAGAGTTGTTTTTACTTTTAATTAGTTTAAGAAAGTTGGTTTGTAATATTGTCGAGACACGGTTCAGTTTTGTGTATTTGAATGTTGTTAGAACACGTAATATATATATATATATATATATATATATATATATATAGGGGAAAGTTGGACAAAACAGGGTACTTAGAATTTAATTGCTTCTAGAGGACTAAATATAAAAATTGAGTTAAAATTTATCATGCAAAATGTTAACTAATGATGTCTTAAATAGAATAAAATCATTTTTACTTGATTTTAAATTACACTTTTTTCAAAAAAAAATATTATTTGCAAAATGGTAAATCACCCTGTTTTGTCCAACCGGTTGGATAAAACCGGGTACTCATTTAACTCCATGTGAAAATGTTGATTATCTATTTTGAACTGATTTTTTCTGAACATTTATAGTAATACTGTTCATTTTACATTACATAACACACCTTAAGAAATAAAATGTAATATAAACAGGCATGGAATTAATTGATAATTCATATTAAAACTAGAAAAAAATTAACATTTAAAAAGTTACCTACTGTAGGTTACAATAAAAACTTACTTATGACATGGAGTTGTGCTTATAAGATTAGAATTGAAATTAAATAATAATAATAATAATAAAACTATAAAAATTAATCAAACTAATAAATATTTTAGCCACAAAAATCACAAACAAATGTGGTGTCGTTTTTGTCAGTGCCACTGCATTGTTCATGAGCTCAGTTTTTGCAGTTCATACACTGAATCCAATCCTCATTAGATACCGACTTGGAATATAATTCGTCATAATAAAGACATGCGGCATCATTGTCTTCTTCATCTTCGCTACTTGATTCATTTATTTTTGTGGCAGGGAATAAAGTTCTTTTTGACGAGATTCCCTTTTCTAGTCGTGATCTTTGTTTCCGTTGCCTGTTTTTCTGATTGCTCTCTTTCTTTTTTTACCAGTTTTCTGTTCTTGATTTTGCTGAGCAAGTAGCTGATTTTTATAAGGAGATGATGTAAGGATTGCTGTCTTTCCACCTCTAGAAGGCTTTCTTCGTGCTGCTTGATCTACTGACGGAAATTTAAGAATATCAGCTGGTGAAACTCTGAACGCTGACTGGCAGCTAGATGAACTGGGACTAATTGTAGTGGAGTCAATTAAGCTCTGTTCTGCAGACCTAGCAAAACCTTGTTTATCTGTTGTTCGAGATGGTTCAAACAAATATTCGGGGAATATATCCATTAAAGATTTAAAAACCTGAAATAGATATAAATAATGTAGGCTAATATAAAATCTCAACAATAACATACTAAAAATAACTTTATATCTACAGAATATTAACTAGTTATTAAAACAGCGCTAAAGATACAGGCTATAATTAGAAAGAAAATAGTTGGATAAAACAGGGTACCCTGTTCTGTCAAACTATCAGCCACCCTGTTTTGTCCAACTGCGCACTACATCACAAAACCTAATTAATCACTTCAATTAGCAAACAAAATTCCAAAATAATTAATCTATTTGAAACTAGAATAAATACTGAATAAAATAGTATGCTTACCGTTTCTCTATCCTGTGTTACGATCTCAACAGTACGATCCAAAGATCATTAAATATTCAAGAAGGAAGATCTGAAAACGCCAAATGAAACAGAACTATTTTTTACACGTCTTTCATACACAATGGATTCTTACCAACTGTCTACAACGTGGCTTACCATCTAACTGAAAGTAGTTTCTTACAAATCCGGAATATAGCAGCACGTACTGGGCCTACATAACTAAGTACCCCGTTCTGTCCGACTACCCTGTTCTGTCCAACTTTCCCCTATATATATATATATATATAATTTTAAACAATATATATATATATATATATATATATATATATATATATATATATATATATATATTGAAGTCAATACCTTCAATAAAAAAATGATTTTAGTTTCTTTTCATTTTATAATTAAAATTAATGTAAATGTATATGCATGTCAAAACTCAATATTAGGTGGTAAAATAGAAAACAAATTTCCTAGCAATTTTCCATTTTCCTTTCTATGTATGGTGTTGGACTATTATTTTTGTTTGTTATTATTTATACCCTTTTTTCGTCGCAAGCATTGTGTTTTACTTATTTTGCTTATCTTTCGCATTCTCCGTTTGTGAAGATACCGTTAATCCTGTTTGTTTCAATTATTCTATTCTTTTCATTCATTTTTAATCCTAGAGCATTATTTATGATATTGTGTGGTAACTATGGCAACGATATTAGGTTGTGCAATAGAGGTTACAACCTGATGGAGGCAAAAAAAACATTCATACACACCTTTGAGAAGTTCATTTCTAGTTATGGGAATGTTGAGTCAGTGCCAACGCGCTAAACCTCGAATTGAGATACTCAGAATCCAACCTAGGTCCCAACATTTTTATAACTTAATTATTAAATAAATTTTTTAAAAACTGTATTAACATCAACTGTCACCCACTGTCGGTTAAAATAAATGTATTTGAACTTGATTGGATGAATAAAAACGTATTTTATTAGCGATTGAAAATTTGCACAAGATTTATATCAGGAGAGTGTAAGCTAATAGGAGGAATTGAAAAAGGCCCTCGATTTGTAACTAGCTATATAAATTTATTTATTTTAAATTATAGGCCTATAATTCTTTGAGATTTACGATTAGTTAAGTAAATGGATTTGTTTGTAATTTTAAGGGTTTGTATTTATAAGCCTATGATTTTAATAAGTTGAAATTTACACTCTATGAACTTTTCTTCTAAGTTTGTTTACTATTATCTGTATACATCATTCCTCTTGTTCGTTTTTTCTAACTCGGTGTTTTTAGGCGAACTTCAAATCTAAACTAAATTTCCAAAAAACATTTTTTTTTCTCGTAAGATGGTAATTAATTTCTTGGCGGATGTAATTTTCCCATGAGTAACCTACCTGCCAAATTAGTTGCATAATTTCTGTTGTAATGACAATCTTGAGCAACATTTCATTCTTTAGATTTGTATTCATTTCCCTCCTATACTAACAGCATTAGTCAAAATATTCAATTATTTTGGTTTTATTTGTAATTTTATTATCTTATTAATAACGGGAAATTTATAGAAAAGTGGAATATGGAAATATGACACAAGTAGTATTTGTAATTCCGCGATTGGGCTTTCTGTATGTATAAAATAGCTTCGCTTAACAGACATCTATAGAAAGTGCTCTTCAAAGGGAAGCAAATGAACAAAAGCAAAATTCTGAGCGCCTGCTAACACTAGTGATGCCGCCGTAATGCAGTCGGGCAATCTTTTACCTTAATGATATATTCTTACACCTTTCATAGTAGATTTTGAAAAATTACCCACGGCTTTCTTTATCTGACATCTTTATTACAACAACTTGTAATTATTTATTGTAGAAAATATTTCGAGAGAGCATCGGAAACCTTTTTGTGCAACAACCGTCAAAACCTTATCGTCAACCTAGTTTGGGCCTTTTCTTATTTTTTCTCAGACGTTTTCTGGAAAAAAAAACATTTACCATATTAAACTTAATTTTAATTGTTAATACGAAAAATATTTGTACATAACCAGTTGTGATAACGTCTGCTGTCATTGTTTCTCGGTGATGTTATATTATCATTCGAAGGGGTGTCACAATCTAGAAGCTGTTATACAGTCTGTCACTCAAAGCGGTGTGGTAAATCGCTGTCTTGTTATGGAATTGTTCACTCAAAGAACTGTGACACATTTCGATGGTGGGGTTCAGTCTGTCACTTGAAGGGATGCAACATAAATCGGTGCTGTAATACAGTCTGTCACTCGAAGGGGTGTAACAATTGTCGGTGGTGTTATGCAGTCTTTCACTCAAAGCTGTGTGACACATGTCGATGGTGGGGTTCAGTCTGTCACTTGAAGGGGTGTAAAAATCACAGTGCTGTTATACAGTCAGAGTGTGACAAATTTCGGTGGAGTTTTGTAGTCTAGCACTCAAAGAGGTGTAAAGATCTTGGTGCTGTTACACAATATGTCACTCAAATGGGTGTGGCAAATCGCTGTGTTGTTGTTCAGTTTTTTACCCTAAGTGGTGTGACACGTCTCGATGGGGATGTTCAGTCTGTAACTCGAAGGGGCGTGACAAATATCAGTGAGTTATTCAGTTTCTCACTAGAAAGGGTGTAACAAATATCGATGGTGTTATGCAGTCTTTCACTCGAAGCTGTGTGCCACATGTCAATGGTGGTGTTCAGTCTGTCACTCGAAGGAGTGTAAAAATGAAGGTGCTGTTACATAGGCTGTCACTCAATGGGGGTGGAAAAATTAGGTGGTGTTATTCAGTCTGTCACTCGAAGAGATGTGGTAAACATCGGTGGTGTTATTTTTTCTGTTACTTAAAGGAGTTAAACACATCTCGGTAGTTTTATTCAGTCTGTCACTCAATGCGTAGTGACAAACCTCGGTGGTGTTATTTTTTCTGTTACTTAAAGGAGTTAAACGCAATATAAAGAGATCGACGCACTCTAAGACGTGTAATTAAACAATGACGACAAAGCGAGCATCAATTATCTTTTGCCTTTAAAAAAACAGCTTACGTTTTTCACTTTGAAATTATCCATGTACTTACCAAATTTTCCAAAATAAAATAGTACCTGCATGAGTATTAAATTAATTAGGATCTTTTCACTTTAAAATAAAATATAGTTATTTATATAAGATGAAAGCATGTTTGTGAAGAATACAAATATTTAGGAAAGAAATTTATTATTAAAGGAACTTTATAATAAAAAAACTATCTATTGTGACAAAATCCCATATTGTCTAATGCAACATTCAAAAATGTTATATACAGATCGGCTATGTACTAAAAACTTAAAAATTACTGAACAACAAAAACTTGAATGAACTAAAATGAACTTTAGAAGAATGTCAGCCACAATTTAAGATAGGATAAGAAACGAAATTATTGGAGGGACAATAGAGGATGAATGTGAGAGAAAATCTAGAAAAAACTATGTGGCCGCGGTTACCTCCAAAGTTGTATAGACGATAGAATCTATCAATTTCAAACCTATGTATGTCAAAAGTAATCCGAGAGACGATAAGGGTGGGGTAAAAAGATGGAATTCATAAGACCATGTCCAAGAGAAATGTGACATCGGGGACTGTGGACAATAAAAATATTTGGGTTCAAGAATCTTCTTAAAATAAAATACATACTGTTAGCGAAGTTTGAATATATATTTTTAATTATTTTGATGCTTATTGTTAGCATTGTTGTTGTTTTTTTATAAATAAATAAAACCTAATTCACCAAAAAAACCTTTTTTTGTTAGCTCAAGTTAGCCTTGTAGTAATTTCCTCTGAAGATGTTTGCTGTGAAACCGAAATGTATATCAGTACAAGAAGATAAGGTTTTTGTGGTTTAGGTGGTTGTATTTATTTATAATAAATAATCACATCACAGTTGCTCCAATTTATAATTATTGTTTTTTATGTAGTTTTGTCATTGTATATATATATATATATATATATATATATATATATATATATATATATATATTTGTAGTTATGCAACACTGTTTTCTTGTATACACTTATCACTTTCTCTTATGTACTTAAACAAGAAGCTTACTTGGTATTTATGCGAGCTAACTTTCAATGGCTGGCTGTGCCGTCATCCTCTGGCATACTGAACAGGGTTGTTGTAGACTGCAAGCTGAGTGGATTTCCCGTTGACCTTGGTGTACCGTTATGTTCTATTTTTAGATTCATTTAAAAACTCGCACAGTGCAGTGAATCTAAAAATAGAACATAACGATACACCAAGGTCAACGGGAAATCCACTCTGCTCGCAGTCTACAACAACCCTGTTCAGTATGCCCGAGGATGACGGCACAGCCAGCCATTGAAAGTTAGGTAGCATAAATACCAAGTAAGATTCTTGTTTAAGTACATAAGTGAAAGTGATATATATATATATATATATATGTGTGTGTGTGTGTGTGTGTGTGTGTGTGTGTGTGTGTGTGTGTGTGTGTGTGTGTGTACTAATAGTGATCGACGAGATATAATTATTTTTTAGTGCCCCCCACCAATCAGAAAGAATTGGGCGAGCTCTTTCAAGGCTCTTTTGAAATTATTCGCATACCCTACACAAATATTTACGAACAAAATCTGTTTAATTTTCTACGAATAAATTATGTGTTTTAAATTAAAAGTTAAAAGTATGTTATTGTTATTAATTTATATGAGACATTCGTGCAATATACTTCAGTTATAACAAATATCCCTTCAACTAATAGTTTTTAAGATTTGACAACAAACTTTTAACAAGAGTTTCGTATTTATATTGTTTTCGGCTTTAATCGTTTGTTTCGAAACCCTTGAAGCTACTCCTCCCAGTAATGGCTTAGTCTAATAGCCCTAAGAGTTAACTGTATAGCAAAACACAAACTCGCCTTCATAAACAGACATTGTGTCGAACAATAAACCTTGCTTGTTATACAGTACCTGTCAAACACATATCTGTAAGCAGCTTCATGAAATTCCTGTAATAATTCTTCTGTAAAATGAAGTGTATATGAAAGCTTCTACACTGTTAATGTTATGTTATATCCATTAAATAATGCTATACAAACACCGTTACAGGCGTATACTCAAGAATATTATTTTATTTAGTAGGCTTTTCATTGCTATGTCATTTCTAAACCATAGCTTTTTTAACCGCTTTACAAAATAACACCAGACTCGTTAGTAGTTTCACGTGCGCTTTGAATTTAACTCTGTCTTTTATTGCTAGGTTTCCTGTTCAACATCTTTCCTTCTTCTTATACTTAATCGTTGCGTGTTTCACTATATTGCACGAATATGTTTTAATAGTGTGAATATACATAACTGACTGAAAAGCGCAACAATCTTCATGTTAGATTAAAGTTTAGATCACAACGTGTTTTTTTTAATATGTTTCCTTCCATGTTTACTCTTTCTGAGTGTCGCAGTCGGTGTTATTTACTACGTTTCTGCTGACAGGTGCACTTAACATACACCAGGAGGCCTGGAGTCCAAATATCGCTCAGCCCTTGTAATAGCTAGCCTCCAGTGCCATAGGCTTACTGCTTCACAAAGAGCATCCAATAGTGCAACTACCGTGAGTGGCAGATTCAGGGTTAGTTCTCCATGCTTCTAGATATTCAGCTCTTCCCTAAGGTCGTGAAATAAAACAAAACCGTAAGGGACGTTTGAAGCGTGGGTGTCCTCAGGGGCATGGGATATCTTAACCCTTTGAACCAAGAGAAGCGTATATTCATTGCCTTACAAAAACGTTGTTAGTGAATCACCTGTACAGAGTCATACTATTTTTGTCTGCTGAATACTCAATAATATGTTCATCATCAACGACTGATGGATAAAAGCAAGGCTTTTCAGGCTTATTGTTCCCCTTACTTCTACGTGACCGATTCTAAAGATGGAATGAGTACCCCTCCCCATCTTATCTACATAACCTGCAGGGATTCATAGAAACAAAGTGTGTGTCTTATCACGAGTTTTGTCTCGAGAGCAAACAATACGTCAAATCATATATTAAAAATTACAATGTCAGCTTTCTTTGCAGTTTTCATTGCCTCTAGTATACTATATTCTAGGCCCTTCATTTCGTTTTCTCCCATTTTTGATTATTCTCACTAGTTGTAAGTCTTCATTGCTCTACTCTATTCTCAATACTTCTTCAGGTTGTGCTTTCTTTCAATACTTACAAATTGTATTTATAATTACTTATACCTAGTTTTCTTTCAAAGCGTAGCATATTTTATAGTTTGCTTTTTCTAACATATCAACGGTGATTAATATTGTAGTGATTAATATTGTATTAAGTTATTCAAATCTTAATTTCTATAACTTTACATCGTTTTGTTTTTTCTTGCACAATTTGTCTTTGCGCCTATTATTATCTATTTGTATATATATATATATATATATATATATATATATATATATATATGTGTGTGTGTGTGTGTGTGTGTGTGTGTGTGTGTGTGTGTGTGTGTGTGTGTGTGTGTGTGTGCTTCTTTTTAATTTTTTTTTGTAATAGAGTATTTATATATATTTATAAAAATACCATGTGGTTGGTGGCTGTTTTTTACTCTCGTATTTTTATCTTTGTTTACTGAAAATCGTATAATTTATAATTTACTACAAATCTCTGTCAGTTTGTAGCTAAGTGTACTTACGTATTTCCTTGTATTTGAAGGATCCATTTGTTATTTTTAGTCTGTTGAGCACACAGTAATCTATCAAAATGTTCTCGTTTCCGTTGATCATCGCTCTGCCTTTGTTAATTCTTGTTAATCTAGTCTAAATACGAGCTGTAAATACAACGTAAATAGAAATAATTTAAAATAATCCCCAAAAGATGAAAAAGTAGTTTCGCGTGATTTATTAGTTTCGTCTATTAAGATGAACATGATGCTTTTCACCTTCACATACTAAATCATAAATATTTGAAACGTCTCTTATAATTGATAAAAATTTAAAGCTTATGCATTAAATTTATTACTAAGAAAAGATATTTAAAAAAAAAACTAAGTCAAGTGTTGAGCTTTTTATAAATATATTGTTTTTTTTAATTCTTTAATCTAATTTATTCAAACCTAATGACAAATTTTCAAGTTGTATTTCTTTCGAATAATTCATACTTTCGACATAAATAGCATGATCAGTAAATGAATATGATACGATCTAAAGTTTGTCCGTGGCGAGTGCCATTATGATCAACTTTCACAGCTCTCTACAGTTCCATTGATTTAGTGCCAACCGTTGGGAGCCGAGCATTTCGTTTCACAGGCTCTAATTATTCACTCTTTATAAAGTCGGAATAAAATGTGTACTCTGCATTGTTGATAATTTATCAGACGTGTCAGTTTGACTAATGCCATTAGGTCGAACAGTCTGTTTCGTTCATTTTTTTTTAAAAAAAACCTTTTTTAAAAAAATGAAAATATTCTGTGGTTTTTGCGACAAAAACGTTGGTTTACGTGTTTTCAAGCAACTTTATTTTAAAATAAAGCATTTTTAAAACAAACAACACATTTTAAACAACGGAAATGGGTTTTATTTATTCTAATAAAAGACAACCTACTAGCCAAACGTTTATATACTTATCCCATTCTAAATGCAACATCTCTTCCAAACAACTACTTTCTTTTAATTAATGCTTTAAATTGTAGGGCCTAAAGGTGGTTGAAGGCGTAGTAGTAAATAGGGTAGATTAAAATCTCCCATGATAGTAAGAGGAGGATGACTCGTTTAAAACTACTGCACAAACAAATATATAACCTATATTTATTTTTTTTTTAAATAATAGTTAAAATGAAAAAAAGAAATCAAAAACAAAACTTTCTGCATCCGTATATACAACACAATTGTTACAACATTCAATATAATTTTATTAAACCGTACGACTCAATTAAAGTGCATCGCCCCCAACAACGTACAAAATACTTTCCTATATTCATCCCTTATCTAATCACTACCAAACAAATAATGTTTGGTTGTGATATTATTGTTCAACAATGTTTCCTGCTAGAAATTATGTTTCACAAGGCCTTGTCGTCGAAGTAAATTATATAGGCGTCTTCGGGCAGCGGGGAAGGTAGTCAGCTTCTACTAGATCCTTCCCACAGCGACATACCTGACTGACTTACTATGATGAGCAAAAAAGGAAATATCAATTTTTAACAAGCTTCATCTCCTAAACATCTATAAATAGAACTTTTGCTGAAGTGCTTCATATTGAACAGAAGCAGAGGACTTTAAATAGAACACCATAAACATGTAGTTTGATTCCATCCACACCCTATAACCTTCCCTGATCTTCTCAAGGATAGAAGGATGGCAAGATAGAAGAGGAAAAGTCATATAAAACCTTATGATATGATCTAAAGAAGGTCTGGTATACCTAAGCGAAGTACTATGATTGTCAAAGGTAAAATTCAAAACTACAAATATTGCAATCGGTTCTACACGTAGAATAAAATCGAAGCAGCTTGAAAGAAGAAAGTAAAACAATAAAGTCCTGTGTACTGAATAATAAAAATTATAATTATACAATTTCCCCTTCAGGAAATAAAATAATTCTGAGTATACCGTCAAGGTGTACAGTGAGTTAATGGTGGAAAACAATGGAACATAATTCAGTAATAAAGAACTGTTAGCAACACCAGGAACCACTCAGGTGATTGTCTTACAATTGCTGGTAATAGGCTTAAGCAATTTCCCTGACTTGGGAAAATGACCCCATAAATATTGTATTATAAAGGCGTACAATTGTCCATAAATTAAAGGCCATAAATTAAACACACTAGAACAGTTTGAAATATATAGACATAGCAACACACATAAAAATGACCACATCTTAAATGAACAAACACGGCACAGATCACACATACTTTTCGATCACATCACTTCTAACTTTCAAAAAAATGGTACCGAGGAAGCACAACAGCAACATTCCTAGCAACAAAAATACGAGGCTGAACGAGTCTTTACGTAAGACGAAAACGTTTCCTCCAAGTGTAAGTTAACAATTAACAACTTTTAGTTAACAAATTTCTGGTCGCAAGTAATAGCGAAAGTATAATTTGTAATTTACAACCAGCTCGTCATGAACAGCAACAAGATTTCGATATTTAAATATATATGTTCATATATATTTCATACATATATATATATATATGTTCATATATATGTCAGAATAACAATATTAAGTGGCAAAATAGAAAGTAAAATTCCTTGCAATTTTCCTTTCTATGTATGGTGTTGTACTATTATTTTTCTTTGTTACGATTTATACGCTTTCTTTTTTTTCGTAGCTTGCATTGTTGTAGTTTCTTTTCCAGTTTCTTGCCCGTTTGTAAACCAAGGCTCGAAACTGTTAATCCAGTTTGTTTATTTTCTTCTTTTCATTCATTTGTAATCCCAGAACATTATTTGGATTTCCAACAATTCCATTTCCATATAGTTTGTTGCTTTCAAGACTACACTTTTTACTTTTGTTCTGTAAATATACCCAACGATTATTAATTGGTTTATATATTGATTATTACTTATATAACACTAAGTGGAAATAATTATTTTTGAACATTTAAATTTCTCTTGAACAAAAATTACATAAACTATGGGATAAAATTATTTGACCATCCACTTACGATGAAGAAATTTTACTGTGTCTCGTTTTTATGAATTATAATTTTTGACACTACAATTAAATTGGATAAAAATGTGGTTGTTTTATTAATATTATTCACAATGCTTGTGTTATAATTAACTATGTAATGACAGTACGTGTAATTATAGATGTGTTACCTATAATTGAGGTAACAACATTTACTCTAATCTGTATGTAGCATAATTATTATCCAAATTAAATAACTAACAATTTTAGTACGTAATATAAGTAAATTAGTGTTGCATACGTGTCACAAATAAATAATTGATAACACATTTAAATTCCTTTCATCCAAAATTTGAGCTAATGTTGTGAGCAAATTAAAAAATAACAAATAATAGCTTACAATAATCTTTCTTCTCATACGCATTTCATTAGCAAAGTCATCACCATCAGTACCTCTTTAACTGATACTGTAACCCCCCAGTAATTTGAAAAATAGGTAAATGCTTTATTTTTTTAAAGAAACCTTCAGCTACCATTATTATTCTTTATACCTTGCGGAGAATCACCGGGTCGACTTTGCTCAGGCGGAATGGTTGTCTGTTTAGATCGTTCTAAGTAAGACATTTATATTTACAAAAATAATTTTAATTTTGAAACAAATAAAATAGTACACTTTAAAAAAATTTGCATTTTACAGATTTTATCATAAATTAAAATACAACAATTTAAGTTCTTTAAACATGTTTTGAGATGAACCTAAGTTAGATTTGAATATATCAAAAAATTAAGTTAAAAACATACCTTGGCAATCATTTAATTTTACGTGGCTTTGTTAACACATATTATAATTTACAAGGGTTTACTTTTATATCATATTTAAATTTTTATAATTAATTCAAAAATAAACGATTCATAGCTATTCATAAAACATATTTCCGTTGTTATTAAATTATTAAAAGTTTTGCAAAACATTTTAACGACTGTAAGCCCATGGCGATCCCCCGTGCAGCGTAGCTACTGGAAGATTGATGATTTTATTTTCTCACGGTAAAGAGCATAATTCGGAATCTCCCCATACTTCTATACTCAGAAAAAGGATTTTCATGAGTTTACCTTATCGAACATGCTTGACTAGCGTTGTCATAAAACATTTTCAGAAACAAAAGGTTTTTTTAAACTAGGCCGATTTTACATTAACTAAAATAAAAAATATTTATGCAACACGCTGAATTGTAACCGAACATTATTAATATGTTACAGTACCTCTTTAACAATGACTTGGAAAAATAAATTATTTAATATGAGTTGGTGTTCGCAATTATTTATTTTTTATGTATTTCGTCCAAATTAAATATTTAATATTATTTACTAAAGATAAATATTATAGTAAAACAATTACAATAAAGTGTAATATACAATATCACCTGATGTTGTAAATACGGGAGTACTAAAATTAAATTGCATTATGTAAAATAATAAAATTAGGAAATTCTTATATTTCAGTGATAAATAAAAGTGTTTTCATTATAACTGATTCCATAGGTGTTTTAGTTCATTATTTTTCTACAACTAAAATAAAAAGATGGAAAACTACCAAAAATTATTACAAAACTCCATTGATATATTTTTATATCAGATTTATTACTTTATAGTTCTATCTTGGTAATATATCATTGGAATTCGGTTGAATCCATTTAATCCATTAGTTATACAGTGTCCGCTAATTTGTTGGCTTAAATCTAGACATACGTGGAAAAGACTTTCTTTAACCTTCTAAATTTCACTGATATACGCGGGTTATCGTTACAAACTAGAATGTTTTACTGTAATTACTTAATATCGGTACGTACGAAAAGGATATCCAAAACCTAAAGACTGACTTAGTCCTAGTCTTATGCTAATGTTGACCTGATATTTTTTTTCAAACAATGTTTTTTCTATCAAATGCCAAAGTTGACAGTTTAACTTAGGTGTTTCCCATTTACAATAAAAAAGAAATTTAAATCTTTAAAAAGCCGTAAGAAGTTTAAAATATATTAACTTAAAACCAATTTTCCATAAATGTGGGGTAAAGAATATTTTGAAGGTATAGTATTAATTACTCTTTACAAAAATCTTACATATTTCACAATAGTGAATCACTCAAATCCAATTTAGATACTGCCATAGGCCATCTAAAGCTCCTCACTTTTGTATTATAGGCGCCTTTAAATCTATAAAAAATATGTGACCTTTTTTTTAATTTCCGTTTTAGAAATTGATTTTAAAAGTTACTCAGTTTTAAAGAAATGAAAGTAATTCCAACTTTGTTATGTTGTAATTGCTATTTAGACATTAAAGAATAATATTTTAATTTTTTTAAATATTTTAGGCAACATATTTTAAATTCACTGAAATTTAGGTTAAAGTAATTTTTATGTTCTCATTTCCCTTTCATTTCAATAAAAAAAAATATTTTAAAACAGTGGCCTAAAAATATTATTAAAACAGATTAGCAATTTTTATTAAGACTAATAATCAATTATGGAGTGTATTTTATTATACGAAACGGAAAGTATATTTGAAAAGACAAATACCTTAAGAAAGCTAAAGTGTACCGAAAAAAATGCCATTACATAGCGTTGGTTTTATTTATTAAATCTGTTTTTGTTTCAATTACAGTAAAATATGTAAGACAACGAAAAAAACCAAGAATCCCTGCTAATGAAAATTACTCTTCATATCAGTAAACTAAAAAAGGAAATATTGGAACATTAGCTTCCTAAAGCTACCGATGTTTGGTTTTTGTTTGAAAGGTCATTTTATAGACTATTTCTCCAAGGCCGACGAACCAAAGTCAAACGCTTCCACAAACTATCGACAAATAAAGATAAAACTAGAGCACCCCGTTTTCGTGACAGTAACGGCAATGGTGATCAACTGCCGAGGTTTGCAGGCGCCCAATATACGCGTTCGATTTGGAAATACTGGAAACTAAAGTTACCCATTTGGATTACTCAATAATTATTGGCCCAAAGCTACCCCTTCTTGGTTTTGTTGCCTTGTGTTGGTCTACGAAAACACGATAGATTCCGAATTAAAAGTAATTGAATTGACTAAACGTCTTTAATGCTCAATTTAGGAGGCCGAATAAAAAACTTTGAAAAAAAGGGATGACATATGAGTCATTTGAAAAATATAGACGAAGTCACGAGCCGTTATCAAGTATTTTTATCGAAAATGTATTTATATAATATTAAACTTAAACTAACACTATTTCATAACGCTCGTCAAGAATGGACATAACACTTCCGCTTTGTAAGTAAACTTGGAGAAGGAACTAATTATACCCATATCTTTTCACCTTTGCTACTTGCTCTAAGTACAATTTGTCGTTTTCGCTTCACCGTTATAATTAGTGTTTGTGTAATTAAACACAATAGTGATATTGTCAAGACAAAACGGAATGATAAGTATTCCAAGATTTGTGCATCAAAAACACAGTTGACGTTAAAGCGAGAATGTTTCCTATTGTTTAGAGATACGGCATCAAGAAAAATGTGATCCTCTTATAGGTACGGCCATCAATATGATCATGGCACATTCAACCCACTTTTAACTACAAATACAGCATAGTGGAATAGACGATATCAGTAATTATAGTTCGTTTGTAGATAAACATACATTCTATTGTAGCGTATAAGTCATATGACAACTTGATCATGTGACTGGTCAAAAGTGTACTTTGAACTGACGTAACTATAGTAGACGTTTAAGCTACAAGAGAGTACGTAAGATTGGCCCGGCCCTCACACCGAAATACTAATTTGATCATTCCTAACTGAAATTCGAATTATAGATTATCTAAAATTATAAAGTAAAATACCAGAAAGAACTAAAGAGGCAATATCAAATTACTCATAACTACAATAATAAGTGGATTAATTGAGGAAAAACAATTGCAGTTCTTAATATTTAATTCAACATTCTCCCCACTTTAGACTCGTTTCTCTTATAGAACCTACATCATTGTATTTGTTGAATTAACTAATTTACACTTTTATTTAGGCCCATGGTGTGTGTATGTGTGTGTGTGTGTGTGTGTGTGTGTGTGTGTGTGTGTGTGTGTGTGTGTGTGTGTGTGTGTGTGTGTGTGTGTGTGTGTGTGTGTGTGTGATGCGTTGACATTTTAATTTGTATATTAATCGTATTTTTTAAGAAAGACTTTTTAAAATTGTTTATTTCATAACGAAACAATGGAGTATGGAGTATATATAAATTTAATTTTGAATATATAAATTTTGATAAGCAAATTACCTGTCAAAGAGCTCGGTTTGGTCGCTGTAGGGAAGTCTACGTGTAAGTGAATCAGCCACCGTGAGCCAATATTTATTTTTTTCTACTTCCCCAGAATCGGAAGCAGATTTTATGCTCCTTCCCCAGCCCTACCTATTCCAGATATCCTTTTTTATCTCTATTCATACGGGGTAATCCGACCCTTGTAACGTATGCCCCTTACATTGGCAAAAGGAGAGGCTTACAGCCTACATTATTAGTATAATTCAAACCTTTTCAAAACTTTCTGAACGATAACAGACTATATAGAGTTTACCAAAAATATCTGAGCTTAAATATGCTATATTAACAATTAATATATATACAATGTATAGTGTACAATTATTTTCAGTTAGAATTCGTTTTTTTAGGCCTAAGTATTTCGTATAATGTCTACTCTATTTCCTTATATTGTATTCTAAACCATGCATTATTCTAAACCACTTTACTTATTTATTGAACGAAACTTGTCCTGGTAAACTATTACCAATTATTTTAATTAACCTATAAGTATTGCGAGTCGCTGTCTTAGTAGTTTCAACAGGAATAATTAAACTACAAACATTTTTAAATTAGTATTCTCTTTTACTTCTAAAATAACCATTTTAAATTTTAACAGCGTAAGAGGTCAACGGGTTTTCGAAAAAGAACAGATAAAGTCAATACAATACAAGAAAATATTAAAATCTTCCAAGAAACGTAAAATAGGTTTGATTCGTATTCAAATCATTCAGTTGTTATTAAATGTAAGAATTTTACATCTACAATATATTATTAATATATTTCATTGGATTTTTAGCATTAAAAATGGAATTTGCCAAGCCGAAAGGGTTTCTGAATGTAATATGTTTTGTAATGCATCCAAGGGTCTCAAGAACTTAAAATAGGAAATATTTTACTAATTCTTTTACCCTGCCAATGTACGTGAATAGTGCTGCCAAGCTGCCTCTTAGTAAGCCCAGGCGTCACACTACAAACACAAATTAAGCATTTAGTGTTAGTTTCATGCTTAACTTTACATTTACTTATCATACTCATTTTTTGTGGGAATTAATTTTTAAAAAAACATTAATCAGTCAAGTTATAATCTGAAGTATGCAAGATACGGAGTGAGAACAGAAAGATTTAAAATCAAAGATTTCGAATTCTTTAAAGCGTGCCACAACTTGTTAATGAGAAATCTGCCTTCATAAACCTATATAAAGCTATTTGGTTACCTAATTATCAGCTGTTGCATTAGCTAACAACACTACAATAGCTGATAATAATTGCTTTGTATTAGGAGCTGTGGATATTGGTATTATGTTATCCCGTTTATGCTTGCAACATTACTAGGTCCGCTACAAGGAAAACATTACCTAAGAGAATACAAAAATAACTAAGGTATTTGCTAAAGTTGAAGATTAAATAGAAATATAAACATTTATTATATTTTAAAATTTAAAAAGGCATTTGCGAATACCAGCATTTGTTGATAGTATATTTAAGAAAATGCATTGTGATACAATTTAAAAAGGGACTATATATATATATATATATATATATATATATATATATATATATATATATATAATAGAGAGAGAGATAGATAGATAGATAGATAGATAGAGAGAGAGAGAGAGAGAGAGAGAGAGAGAGAGAGACTATATTAAGAATTAGAAATTTGAGCAATAACTTTTGGTTTCTTTGGCGTTTTGAGTACTTTATTTTTACTAGTCACTTATAAATTTTAATTATTATTTCACGAAATTAACTCTATAATTTTATACTACTAAAGTTTATTTAAAGTAAAATTTAAAAAATTATTAAAAATACTTACTTTTACAAAACTAAGTTGGTGTTTTTTTAACAATGAACCTCCCTACCTTTTCTATTTTTAACTTTCAGGTTTATAAAACAAGGTAAAAATATCTTGGAACATTGACAAACCTATTGAGTTCTTCTTCGTAAATGTTAATATCTACTGTTAGCATATTTATATTGGTTTCCAAAAATAAATTCCGTAAGTATGTTCTGAATATTCCTAATTTCAAAAAACGCCTTTCTAATGACGCTAAAGAAATAGACAGGACAGCTAGTATTTTTAAAGGAAAAAACCGTTAAGGTAAGGAGATTTACCACGTACTTTAAAGCGGTTGTTGGCAGTTGGGGAGTGGGTATTCCTCTTTCTTCTGATTTGATTTCTATTTCCATTGCTAAATTCGTTTTCTACAACCCCTTTAAAGGATCAATCTTCTTTGTACAAAAGGAATACCTCGCCTTTAAAGAGGAATATCTGTAAGAATATATTACAGGTATATGATAGTCTCTTGATTCGAAGCTTTCATTAAATTAGTTACAACAATCATCAAGCTAACAAACCTAAATTGCTCGATAAAGTTATTTCCCTACGGTTCTGTAAAAAAGATTATTAATGGTCGTTTTGAAATGACAAACTCTTAACACATCACTTACGCTGTCGCTTTTGTCAGAACATTACTTTCTTAGAATATAAAAAGCTTTAAAATTATCATCTACTTTTGCTGACTTTTTTAAAGAAACTGTCTTTAAAAACCATAGAATATTGTTTCGTTAACCAAAATTAACTCTAGGACCGGTTATCAAACAAGGATCTCTAAAACGTATCGGCTAACATAGATCTATCTGTGATGCCGCTGGTCTTTAGTCGGTTTTTACAGAAGTGCCTGGCTCCCGAAAAAAATGAGGTAATAAAAAGGCGGCAGCATGCAAATGCCAAGATTTGAAGCAGTAACCTGGTAGTAAGTTTAAGAAATATAACTATGTAGCAAGAGCCCTTATGAAGGGGGCAGTGCGATTCATCTATCCAGGCGGACAGGACGACCAAGCAAAAATAGTACTTAAGTGATAGTAAAAAGTCCATGTCATTTAGGAAATATTTTTAAAAAATTTGCTATGGTTCTATAGTGCAATATTATAAGTTACTGACCACATATTTTCCAGGGACCTCTTACTAGAATATCAGTAATGAACGAAATAAATATATATTGTTATAAAACCAAAATATTTATTACCGAATCACAAACACTAATAACTCAAAATAAAACACATTAAAACATAAAGATTTCCTTTCTAATGCGTATTCTTACTGAACAGCTAAAAATACAAATAGTCAAATTTCTGAATTGTAATTTTCAGTTACACATTGAGGGAAGAACGGAAACCATTTACCTCATGTTTTATATTTATTTATTTTATTTATTTTAGATAGAAGCCAGTGCTTTCCTTTTTTATTTTTACTATAAGTAAAGTTAAACCAAGTTGTTTTCGTACCTTTTAGCGTATTCTGTTCAATATAATTTCTATAGGATCAAGGTATTACTGGATAATAAAGGCTTTGCTTCCAAACTTAATTGACTATACGCAGCCTGAGGATTGAAAAAGCTGAGCTACTCCCTTAAGTAAAACTTTGGACTTTTATAATCAAACTTCCCTTGTAAAAACGCCAACTAATTACTGAGTAATTGGGATTCCATGCAGGAACTCAGGGAAAGAACTTCAATACTTTCAAAACTTTACGGTATTAATAAAGAAAACAATTCTTTGTACGTGCGAGTGTAAATTATAGCCATATTTATTAATACCTGGACAAATACAAAATAGTTACCAGCAACTAAAGGTATGCAACTATTCAAATTCAATTACAATGCGGGTAGTCTGTCAAGAATTTAAAGGCGCTCTGAATGCCCTGATGTAGAGAGTTTACTAAAAGAACTCCAACCTGAATAAAATGTAAAATTTAGTGGTGCAGAAGACATTTTATATTTCCTTATTTACGTACAAGTATATTAAAAATATTAGAATCATATAAATAAATTAAACTACAAATTAAGAATGAACAGTTGTAATAAGGACATTGTAAAACCTCTATGTACTCCCCCGCCCCAAAAAAAACCTTTTCAAAGTAATAGAGCTGAAAAAAGAGCTAAAAAATTTAAATAGAGAATATATGAAGCTGGAACAGCTTCAACATGCAAACCTAAGACGGGGAATAGATTTTTTTAATAGAATGTAGTTTCTATAAAGAACAATAACAAATATAGTTAAGAAAAAACTGAATACAGATGTAAAAAATTACGGAATACAATTTTGGCTTAACGAATTCATTTGAAGTTTGTACTTATAAAGTGTCAGAAACGCCTTCAGAAGTCTTAGTTTCAAAAATTAGAATAATTCTATAAAATTAACAATATTAAATTGAACTCATTATACACAATGTCAAGAGCACAGTTGTACAATATATTACAATGAAAATATTGGAAAGACCCCCAATACCACAAAAATAATAAAAAATAACAAATAAAACAAGTTACCTAAGATTAAGGATCATTCTAGTTTGTAACTTCTTGTGTGCTAGATTGTATTTTGTAATAAAACCATCTGATGATGATGACATAGTCATCGAAATGTACATAAGGGTTTAATCTTAAGTTACTTGTTTTATTTGTTATTTTTGTGGTATTTGGGTTCTTTCCAATATTTTCATTGAACTCATTATAGTTAGTTTTTGTGGAAATAAGAGTTACACTCCCAAATAAATATTGTATATTAACATTGTAGCTTAATGATCTAAATAAGAACTTGACCTACGTTTCTAAACACATTCTCTACCACATAAACTTTAGCCGTAAAACAACTGTTGTATGAAATCATATAATATTTTAACCTACATATAATGCATTCAGACATATCTGGCGCTATGTTCCAATAAGTTTCAAGCTTAACAAAAAACTTTTAAAATTGTAGTCTCTAGAACAGTCTGAATGTACTTTACAGCAGTATTGACGAAATTCAGTTTGTGCAAATTCAATCAAAGAACCGCACAAGATTTGTATTATCTAAAAACTTCAATTTTAGAAAAATTCAGTTTTAACTAAAACCTTTTACAATCTTGATATAGATATGGCCTCATTCCCTCATGTTTAAAAAGAGATGAGAATAATTTTATTTTATATTGATGCAAATAATGGATATTGTATTACCCAATATGAAAATATATTCTCTTACTCATAGAAAGTACAATTTTTACAGAACGTTTTCATTAAAAATGTTTGAATAGATTTTTTTTTTTAAAACCTCACTTTTATTAACTTATTTAATCAAATCATGGTTGTTTGCTAATTTACATTAATGTCTCACAAATAAAAATTTTTTAGATTTTTATACAAAATTTTGATAACAAATCTGAAAACCAAGTAGTAAATTTGAAAAAGAGTATTAGATACTCTGTAACTCTACCTGCTTTAAGAAGAAACCTTTGGGTATATTAGCATTGCAGATTATTGAAACTAGTACCGTTTGCTTCACAAATGCACGTAATTGCTACGTATATAAAGGTCTAGAAGGAATCTCAAGATAGAGATAGGGCCTTGTGTAATATTGCTCTAATGTACAAACAGATTCTTTAACTTTGCCATAAAATTACTTTTCGTAGACACTTCACTATGTTACTGATTGAGACATGTGTACATCAAATATATGTTAATAACATGTGAATTATAATTCCTTTTACGACACTTCACTATGCTAATGATACAGATATGTGTACATCAGGTATATGTTAATAACATGTGAATTATAATTCCTTTTACGACACTTCACTATGTTACTGATACAGATATGTGTACATCAGGTATATGATAATAACATGTGAATTATAATTCCTTTTACGACACTTCACTATGTTACTGATACAGATATATGTACATTAGGTATATGTTAATAGCATGTGAATTATAATTCCTTTTACGACAATTCACTATGTTATTGATACAGATATGTGTACATCAGGTATATGTTAATAACATGTGAATTATAATTCCTTTTACGACACTTCACTATGTTACTGATACAGATATGTGTACATCAGGTATATGTTAATAACATGTGAATTATAATTCCTTTTACGACACTTCACTATGTTACTGATACAGATATGTGTACATCAGGCATATGTTAATAACATGTGAATTATAATTCCTTTTACGACACTTCACTACGTTACTGATACAGGTATGTGTACATCAGGTATATGTTAATAACATGTGAATTATAATTCCTTTTACGACACTTCACTATGTTACTGATACAGATATGTGTACATCAGGTATATGTTAATAACATGTGAATTATAATTCCTTTTACGACACTTCACTACGTTACTGATACAGATATGTGTACATCAGGCATATGTTAATAACATGTGAATTATAATTCCTTTTACGACACTTCACTACGTTACTGATACAGGTATGTGTACATCAGGGATATGTTAATAACATGTGAATTATAATTCATTTTACGACACGTCACTACGTTACTGATACAGAATTGTGTACATCAGGTATATGTTAATAACATGTGAATTATAATTCCTTTTACGACACTTCACTATGTTACTGATACAGATATGTGTACATCAGGTATATGTTAATAAAATGTGAATTATAATTCCTTTTACGACACTTCACTACGTTACTGATACAGAATTGTGTACATCAGGCATATGTTAATAACATGTGAATTATAATTCCTTTTACGACACTTCACTACTTTACTAACACAGATATGTGTACATCAGGTATATGTTAATAGCATGTGAATTATAATTCCTTTTACGACACTTCACTATGTTACTGATACAGATATATGTACATTAGGTATATGTTAATAGCATGTGAATTATAATTCCTTTTACGACACTTCACTACTTTACTAATACAGATATGTGTACATCAGGTATATGTTAATAGCATGTGAATTATAATTCCTTTTACGACACATCACTACGTTACTAATACAGATATGTGTACATCAGGCATATGTTAATAGCATGTGAATTATAATTCCTTTTACGACACTTCACTACTTTACCAATACAGATATGTGTACATCAGGCATATGTTAATAGCATGTGAATTATAATTCCTTTTACGACACTTCACTACTTTACTAACACAGATATATGTACATCAGGTATATGTTAATAGCATGTGAATTATAATTCCTTTTACGACACTTCACTATGTTACTGATACAGATATATGTACATTAGGTATATGTTAATAGCATGTGAATTATAATTCCTTTTACGACACTTCACTACTTTACTAATACAGATATGTGTACATCAGGTATATGTTAATAGCATGTGAATTATAATTCCTTTTACGACACTTCACTACTTTACTAATACAGATATGTGTACATCAGGTATATGTTAATAGCATGTGAATTATAATTCCTTTTACGACACTTCACTATGTTACTGATACAGATATATGTACATTAGGTATATGTTAATAGCATGTGAATTATAATTCCTTTTACGACACTTCACTACTTTACTAATACAGATATGTGTACATCAGGTATATGTTAATAGCATGTGAATTATAATTCCTTTTACGACACTTCACTACTTTACTAATACAGATATGTGTACATCAGGTATATGTTAATAGCATGTGAATTATAATTCCTTTTACGACACTTCACTATGTTACTGATACAGATATGTATACATCAGGTATATGTTAATAACATGTGAATTATAATTCCTTTTACGACACTTCACTACGTTACTGATACAGAATTGTGTACATCAGGCATATGTTAATAACATGTGAATTATAATTCCTTTTACGACACTTCACTACGTTACTGATACAGAATTGTGTACATCAGGTATATGTTAATAACATGTGAATTATAATTCCTTTTACGACACTTCACTACGTTACTGATACAGAATTGTGTACATCAGGCATATGTTAATAACATGTGAATTATAATTCCTTTTACGACACTTCACTACTTTACTAATACAGATATGTGTACATCAGGTATATGTTAATAGCATGTGAATTATAATTCCTTTTACGACACTTCACTATGTTACTGATACAGATATATGTACATTAGGTATATGTTAATAGCATGTGAATTATAATTCCATTTACGACACTTCACTACTTTACTAATACAGATATGTGTACATCAGGTATATGTTAATAGCATGTGAATTATAATTCCTTTTACGACACTTCACTACTTTACTAATACAGATATGTGTACATCAGGTATATGTTAATAGCATGTGAATTATAATTCCTTTTACGACACTTCACTACTTTACTAATACAGATATGTGTACATCAGGTATATGTTAATAGCATGTGAATTATAATTCCTTTTACGACACTTCACTATGTTACTGATACAGATATGTGTACATCAGGTATATGTTAATAACATGTGAATTATAATTCCTTTTACGACACTTCACTATATTACTGATACAGATATGTGTACATCAGGTATATGTTAATAACATGTGAATTATAATTCCTTTTACGACACTTCACTATGCTAATGATACAGATATGTGTACATCAGGTATATGTTAATAACATGTGAATTATAATTCCTTTTACGACACTTCAATACTTTACTAATACAGATATGTGTACATCAGGTATATGTTAATAACATGTGAATTATAATTCCTTTTACGACACTTCACTATGTTACTGATACAGATATATGTACATTAGGTATATGTTAATAGCATGTGAATTATAATTCCTTTTACGACACTTCACTACTTTACTAATACAGATATGTGTACATCAGGTATATGTTAATAGCATGTGAATTATAATTCCTTTTACGACACTTCACTACTTTACCAATACAGATATGTGTACATCAGGCATATGTTAATTGCATGTGAATTATAATTCCTTTTACGACACTTCACTACTTTACTAATACAGATATGTGTACATCAGGCATATGTTAATAGCATGTGAATTATAATTCCTTTTACGACACTTCACTACTTTACTAATACAGATATGTGTACATCAGGTATATGTTAATAGCATGTGAATTATAATTCCTTTTACGACACTTCACTATGTTACTGATACAGATATGTATACATCAGGTATATGTTAATAACATGTGAATTATAATTCCTTTTACGACACTTCACTACGTTACTGATACAGAATTGTGTACATCAGGCATATGTTAATAACATGTGAATTATAATTCCTTTTACGACACTTCACTACGTTACTGATACAGAATTGTGTACATCAGGTATATGTTAATAACATGTGAATTATAATTCCTTTTACGACACTTCACTACGTTACTGATACAGAATTGTGTACATCAGGCATATGTTAATAACATGTGAATTATAATTCCTTTTACGACACTTCACTACTTTACTAATACAGATATGTGTACATCAGGTATATGTTAATAGCATGTGAATTATAATTCCTTTTACGACACTTCACTATGTTACTGATACAGATATATGTACATTAGGTATATGTTAATAGCATGTGAATTATAATTCCATTTACGACACTTCACTACTTTACTAATACAGATATGTGTACATCAGGTATATGTTAATAGCATGTGAATTATAATTCCTTTTACGACACTTCACTACTTTACTAATACAGATATGTGTACATCAGGTATATGTTAATAGCATGTGAATTATAATTCCTTTTACGACACTTCACTACTTTACTAATACAGATATGTGTACATCAGGTATATGTTAATAGCATGTGAATTATAATTCCTTTTACGACTCTTCACTATGTTACTGATACAGATATGTGTACATCAGGTATATGTTAATAACATGTGAATTATAATTCCTTTTACGACACTTCACTATATTACTGATACAGATATGTGTACATCAGGTATATGTTAATAACATGTGAATTATAATTCCTTTTACGACACTTCACTATGCTAATGATACAGATATGTGTACATCAGGTATATGTTAATAACATGTGAATTATAATTCCTTTTACGACACTTCAATACTTTACTAATACAGATATGTGTACATCAGGTATATGTTAATAACATGTGAATTATAATTCCTTTTACGACACTTCACTATGTTACTGATACAGATATATGTACATTAGGTATATGTTAATAGCATGTGAATTATAATTCCTTTTACGACACTTCACTACTTTACTAATACAGATATGTGTACATCAGGTATATGTTAATAGCATGTGAATTATAATTCCTTTTACGACACTTCACTACTTTACCAATACAGATATGTGTACTTCAGGCATATGTTAATAGCATGTGAATTATAATTCCTTTTACGACACTTCACTACTTTACTAATACAGATTAGTGTACATCAGGCATATGTTAATAGCATGTGAATTATAAATCCTTTTACGACACTTCACTACTTTACTAATACAGATATGTGTACATCAGGCATATGTTAATAGCATGTGAATTATAATTCCTTTTACGACACTTCACTACTTTACCAATACAGATATGTCTACATCAGGCATATGTTAATAGCATGTGAATTATAATTCCTTTTACGACACTTCACTACTTTACTAATACAGATATGTGTACATCAGGTATATGTTAATAGCATGTGAATTATAATTCCTTTTACGACACTTCACTACTTTACTAATACAGATATGTGTACATCAGGCATATGTTAATAGCATGTGAATTATAATTCCTTTTACGACACTTCACTATGTTATTGATACAGATATGTGTACATCAGGTATATGTTAATAACATGTGAATTATAATTCCTTTTACGACACTTCACTATGTTACTGATACAGATATGTGTACATCAGGTATATGTTAATAGCATGTGAATTATAATTCCTTTTACGACACTTCACTATGTTACTGATACAGATATGTGTACATCAGGTATATGTTAATAACATGTGAATTATAATTCCTTTTACGACACTTCACTATGTTACTGATACAGATATGTGTATATCAGGTATATGTTAATAACATGTGAATTATAATTCCTTTTACGATACTTCACTATGTTACTGATACAGATATGTGTACATCAGGTATATGTTAATAGCATGTGAATTATAATTCCTTTTACGACACTTCACTATGTTACTGATACAGATATGTGTACATCAGGTATATGTTAATAACATGTGAATTATAATTCCTTTTACGACACTTCACTATGTTACTGATACAGATATGTGTACATCAGGCATATGTTAATAACATGTGAATTACAATTCCTTTTACGACACTTCACTATGTTAATGATACAGATATGTGTACATCAGGTATATGTTAATAACATGTGAATTATAATTCCTTTTACGACACTTCACTATGTTACTGATACAGATATGTGTACATCAGGTATATGTTAATAGCATGTGAATTATAATTCCTTTTACGACACTTCACTATGTTACTGATACAGATATGTGTACATCAGGTATATGTTAATAACATGTGAATTATAATTCCTTTTACGACACTTCACTATGTTACTGATACAGATATGTGTACATCAGGCATATGTTAATAACATGTGAATTACAATTCCTTTTACGACACTTCACTATGTTAATGATACAGATATGTGTACATCAGGTATATGTTAATAGCATGTGAATTATAATTCCTTTTACGACACTTCACTATGTTACTGATACAGATATGTGTACATCAGGTATATGTTAATAACATGTGAATTATAATTCCTTTTACGACACTTCACTATGTTACTGATACAGATATGTGTACATCAGGCATATGTTAATAACATGTGAATTATAATTATTTTTACGACACTTCACTATGTTACTGATACAGATATGTGTACATCAGGCATATGTTAATAACATGTGAATTATAATTCCTTTTACGACACTTCACTATGTTACTGATACAGATATGTGTACATCAGGTATATGTTAATAACATGTGAATTATAATTCCTTTTACGACACTTCACTATGTTACTAATACAGATATGTGTACATCAGGCATATGTTAATAACATGTGAATTATAATTCCTTTTACGACACTTCACTATGTTACTGATACAGATATGTGTACATCAGGTATATGTTAATAACATGTGAATTATAATTCCTTTTACGACACTTCACTATGTTACTGATACAGATATGTGTACATCAGGTATATGTTAATAACATGTGAATTATAATTCCTTTTACGACACTTCACTATGTTACTGATACAGATATGTGTACATCAGGTATATGTTAATAACAAGTGAATTATAATTCCTTTTACGACACTTCACTATGTTACTGATACAGATATGTGTACATCAGGTATATGTTAATAACATGTGAATTATAATTCCTTTTACGACACTTCACTATGTTACTGATACAGATATGTGTACATCAGGTATATGTTAATAACATGTGAATTATAATTCCTTTTACGACACTTCACTATGTTACTGATACAGATATGTGTACATCAGGTATATGTTAATAACATGTGAATTATAATTCCTTTTACGACACTTCACTATGCTAATGATACAGATATGTGTACATCAGGTATATGTTAATAACATGTGAATTATAATTCCTTTTACGACACTTCACTATGCTAATGATACAGATATGTGTACATCAGGTATATGTTAATAACATGTGAATTATAATTCCTTTTACGACACTTCACTATGTTACTGATACAGATATGTGTACATCAGGTGTATGTTAATAACATGTGAATTATAATTCTTTTTACGACACTTCACTATGGTACTGATACAGATATGTGTACATCAGGTATATGTTAATAACATGTGAATTATAATTCCTTTTACGACACTTCACTATGCTAATGATACAGATATGTGTACATCAGGTATATGTTAATAACATGTGAATTATAATTCCTTTTACGACACTTCACTATGCTAATGATACAGATATGTGTACATCAGGTATATGTTAATAACATGTGAATTATAATTCCTTTTACGACACTTCACTATGCTAATGATACAGATATGTGTACATTAGGTATATGTTAATAACATGTGAATTATAATTCCTTTTACGACACTTCACTATGTTACTGATACAGATATGTGTACATCAGGTATATGTTAATAACATGTGAATTATAATTCCTTTTACGACACTTCACTATGCTAATGATACAGATATGTGTACATCAGGTATATGTTAATAACATGTGAATTATAATTCCTTTTACGACACTTCACTATGCTAATGATACAGATATGTGTACATCAGGTATATGTTAATAACATGTGAATTATAATTCCTTTTACGACACTTCACTATGTTACTGATACAGATATTTGTACATCAGGTATATGTTAATAACATGTGAATTATAATTCCTTTTACGACACTTCACTATGCTAATGATACAGATATGTGTACATCAGGTATATGTTAATAACATGTGAATTATAATTCCTTTTACGACACTTCACTATGCTAATGATACAGATATGTGTACATCAGGTATATGTTAATAACATGTGAATTATAATTCCTTTTACGACACTTCACTATGTTACTGATACAGATATGTGTACATCAGGTGTATGTTAATAACATGTGAATTATAATTCTTTTTACGACACTTCACTATGGTACTGATACAGATATGTGTATATCAGGTATATGTTAATAACATGTGAATTATAATTCCTTTTACGACACTTCACTATGCTAATGATACAGATATGTGTACATCAGGTGTATGTTAATAACATGTGAATTATAATTCCTTTTACGACACTTCACTATGTTACTGATACAGATATGTGTACATCAGGTATATGTTAATAACATGTGAATTATAATTCCTTTTACGACACTTCACTATGTTACTGATACAGATATGTGTACATCAGGTATATGTTAATAACATGTGAATTACACTTCCTTTTACGACACTTCACTATGTTACTGATACAGATATGTGTACATCAGGTATATGTTAATAACATGTGAATTATAATTCCTTTTACGACACTTCACTATGCTAATGATACAGATATGTGTACATCAGGTATATGTTAATAACATGTGAATTATAATTCCTTTTACGACACTTCACCATGTCACTGATACAGATATGTGTACATCAGGTATATGTTAATAACATGTGAATTATAATTCCTTTTACGACACTTCACTATGCTAATGATACAGATATGTGTACATCAGGTATATGTTAATAACATGTGATTTATAATTCCTTTTACGACACTTCACTATGTTACTGATACAGATATGTGTACATCAGGTATATGTTAATAACATGTGAATTATAATTCCTTTTACGACACTTCACTATGTTACTGATACAGATATGTGTACATCAGGTATATGTTAATAGCATGTGAATTATAATTCCTTTTACGACACTTCACTATGCTAATGATACAGATATGTGTACATCAGGTATATGTTAATAACATGTGAATTATAATTCCTTTTACGACACTTCACTATGTTACTGATACAGATATGTGTACATCAGGTATATGTTAATAACATGTGAATTATAATTCCTTTTACGACACTTCACTATGTTACTGATACAGATATGTGTACATCAGGTATATGTTAATAACATGTGAATTATAATTCCTTTTACGACACTTCACTATGTTACTGATACAGATATGTGTACATCAGGTATATGTTAATAACATGTGAATTATAATTCCTTTTATGACACTTCACTATGTTACTGATACAGATATGTGTACATCAGGTATATGTTAATAACATGTGAATTATAATTCCTTTTACGACACTTCACTATGCTAATGATACAGATATGTGTACATCAGGTATATGTTAATAACATGTGAATTATAATTCCTTTTACGACACTTCACTATGTTACTGATACAGATATGTGTACATCAGGTATATGTTAATAACATGTGAATTATAATTCCTTTTACGACACTTCACTATGTTACTGATACAGATATGTGTACATCAGGTATATGTTAATAACATGTGAATTATAATTCCTTTTACGACACTTCACTATGTTACTGATACAGATATGTGTACATCAGGTATATGTTAATAACATGTGAATTATAATTCCTTTTACGACACTTCACTATGTTACTGATACAGATATATGTACATTAGGTATATGTTAATAGCATGTGAATTATAATTCCTTTTACGACACTTCACTATGTTACTGATACAGATATATGTACATTAGGTATATGTTAATAGCATGTGAATTATAATTCCTTTTACGACACTTCACTACTTTACCAATACAGATATGTGTACATCAGGCATATGTTAATAGCATGTGAATTATAATTCCTTTTACGACACTTCACTACTTTACCAATACAGATATGTGTACATCAGGCATATGTTAATAGCATGTGAATTATAATTCCTTTTACGACACTTCACTATGTTATTGATACAGATATGCGTACATCAGGTATATGTTAATAACATGTGAATTATAATTCCTTTTACGACACTTCACTATGTTACTGATACAGATATGTGTACATCAGGTATATGTTAATAGCATGTGAATTATAATTCCTTTTACGACACTTCACTATGTTACTGATACAGATATGTGTACATCAGGTATATGTTAATAGCATGTGAATTATAATTCCTTTTACGACACTTCACTATGTTACTGATACAGATATGTGTACATCAGGTATATGTTAATAACATGTGAATTATAATTCCTTTTACGACACTTCACTATGTTACTGATACAGATATATGTACATTAGGTATATGTTAATAGCATGTGAATTATAATTCCTTTTACGACACTTCACTATGTTACTGATACAGATATATGTACATTAGGTATATGTTAATAGCATGTGAATTATAATTCCTTTTACGACACTTCACTTCTTTACCAATACAGATATGTGTACATCAGGCATATGTTAATAGCATGTGAATTATAATTCCTTTTACGACACTTCACTACTTTACTAATACAGATATGTGTTCATCAGGCATATGTTAATAGCATGTGAATTATAATTCCTTTTACGACACTTCACTATGTTACCAATACAGATATGTGTACATCAGGCATATGTTAATAGCATGTGAATTATAATTCCTTTTACGACACTTCACTATGTTACTGATACAGATATGTGTACATCAGGCATATGTTAATAGCATGTGAATTATAATTCCTTTTACGACACTTCACTACTTTACTAATACAGATATGTGTACATCAGGCATATGTTAACAGCATGTGAATTATAATTCCTTTTACGACATTTCACTACTTTACTAATACAGATATGTGTACATCAGGTATATGTTATTAGCATGTGAATTATAATTCCTTTTACGACACTTCACTACTTTACTAATACAGATATGTGTACATCAGGCATATGTTAATAGCATGTGAATTATAATTCCTTTTACGACACTTCACTATGTTACTGATAAAGATATGCGTACATCAGGTATATGTTAATAACATGTGAATTATAATTCCTTTTACGACACTTCACTATGTTACTGATACAGATATGTGTACATCAGGCATATGTTAACAGCATGTGAATTATAATTCCTTTTACGACACTTCACTACTTTACTAATACAGATATGTGTACATCAGGTATATGTTAATAGCATGTGAATTATAATTCCTTTTACGACACTTTACTACTTTACTAATACAGATATGTGTACATCAGGCATATGTTAATAGCATGTGAATTATAATTCCTTTTACGACACTTCACTACTTTACTAATACAGATATGTGTACATCAGGTATATGTTAATAGCATGTGAATTATAATTCCTTTTACGACACTTCACTACTTTACTAATACAGATATGTGTACATCAGGTATATGTTAATAGCATGTGAATTATAATTCCTTTTACGACACTTCACTATGTTACTGATACAGATATGTGTACATCAGGTATATGTTAATAGCATGTGAATTATAATTCCTTTTACGACACTTCAATACTTTACTAATACAGATATGTGTACATCAGGTATATGTTAATAGCATGTGAATTATAATTCCTTTTACGACACTTCACTACTTTACTAATACAGATATGTGTACATCAGGTATATGTTAATAGCATGTGAATTATAATTCCTTTTACGACACTTCACTACTTTACTTATACAGATATGTGTACATTTGGTATATGTTAATAGCATGTGAATTATAATTCCTTTTACGTCACTTCAATACTTTACTAATACAGATATGTGTACATCAGGTATATGTTAATAGCATGTGAATTATAATTCCTTTTACGACACTTCACTACTTTACCAATACAGATATGTGTACATCAGGCATAAGTTAATAGCATGTGAATTATAATTCCTTTTACGACACTTCACTACTTTACTAATACAGATATGTGTACATCAGGTATATGTTAATAGTATGTGAATTATAATTCCTTTTACGACACTTCACTACTTTACCAATACAGATATGTGTACATCAGGCATATGTTAATAGCATGTGAATTATAATTCCTTTTACGACACTTCACTACTTTACTAATACAGATATGTGTACATCAGGCATATGTTAATAGCATGTGAATTATAATTCCTTTTACGACACTTCACTATGTTACTGATACAGATATGTGTACATCAGGCATATGTTAATAACATGTGAATTATAATTCCTTTTACGACACTTCACTACTTTACCAATACAGATATGTGTACATCAGGCATATGTTAATAGCATGTGAATTATAATTCCTTTTACGACACTTCACTACTTTACTAATACAGATATGTGTACATCAGGCATATGTTAATAGCATGTGAATTATAATTCCTTTTACGACACTTCACTACTTTACTAATACAGATATGTGTACATCAGGCATATGTTAATAGCATGTGAATTATAATTCCTTTTACGACACTTCACTACTTTACTAATACAGATATGTGTACATTTGGTATATGTTAATAACATGTGAATTATAATTCCTTTTACGACACTTCACTACTTTACCAATACAGATATGTGTACATCAGGTATATGTTAATAGCATGTGAATTATAATTCCTTTTACGACACTTCACTATGTTACTGATACAGATATGTGTACATCAGGTATATGTTAATAGCATGTGAATTATAATTCCTTTTACGACACTTCACTATGTTACCAATACAGATATGTGTACATCAGGCATATGTTAATAGCATGTGAATTATAATTCCTTTTACGACACTTCACTACTTTACTAATACAGATATGTGTACATCAGGCATATGTTAATAGCATGTGAATTATAATTCCTTTTACGACACTTCACTACTTTACTAATACAGATATGTGTACATCAGGCATATGTTAATAGCATGTGAATTATAATTCCTTTTACGACACTTCACTACTTTACTAATACAGATATGTGTACATTTGTATATGTTAATAACATGTGAATTATAATTCCTCTTACGACACTTCACTACATTACTAATACAGATATGTGTACATCAGGCATATGTTAATAGCATGTGAATTATAATTCCTTTTACGACACTTCACTACTTTACTAATACAGATATGTGTACATCAGGCATATGTTAATAGCATGTGAATTAAATTTTCCTTTTACGACACTTCACTACTTTACTAATACAGATATGTGTACATCAGGCATATGTTAATAGCATGTGAATTATAATTCCTTTTACGATTCTTCACTACTTTACTAATACAGATATGTGTACATTTGGTATATGTTAATAACATGTGAATTATAATTAGTTTTACGACACTTCACTACTTTACTAATACAGATATGTGTACATCAGGCATATGTTAATAGCATGTGAATTATAATTCCTTTTACGACACTTCACTACTTTACTAATACAGATATGTGTACATTTGGTATATGTTAATAACATGTGAATTATAATTCCTATTACGACACTTCACTACTTTACTAATACAGATATGTGTACATCAGGCATATGTCAATAGCATGTGAAACATAATTCCTTTTACGACACTTCACTACTTTACTAATACAGATATGTGTACATTTGGTATATGTTAATAACATGTGAATTATAATTCCTTTTACGACACTTCACTACTTTACCAATACAGATATGTGTACATTTGGTATATGTTAATAACATGTGAATTATAATTCCTTTTACAACACTTCACTACTTTACTAATACAGATATGTGTACATTAGGTATATGTTATTAGCATGTGAATTATAATTCCTTTTACGACACTTCACTACTTTACTAATACAGATATGTGTACATCAGGCATATGTTAACAGCATGTGAATTATAATTCCTTTTACGACACTTCACTATGTTACTGATACAGATATGCGTACATCAGGTATATGTTAATAACATGTGAATTATAATTCCTTTTACGACACTTCACTATGTTACTGATACAGATATGCGTACATCAGGTATATGTTAATAACATGTGAATTATAATTCCTTTTACGACACTTCACTATGTTACTGATACAGATATGTGTACATCAGGCATATGTTAACAGCATGTGAATTATAATTCCTTTTACGACACTTCACTACTTTACTAATACAGATATGCGTACTACATCAGGTATATGTTAATAACATATGAATTATAATTCCTTTTACGACACTTCACTACTTTACCAATACAGATATGTGTACATCAGGCATATGTTAACAGCATGTGAATTATAATTCCTTTTACGACACTTCACTACTTTACTAATACAGATATGTGTACATCAGGTATATGTTAATAGCATGTGAATTATAATTCCTTTTACGACACTTCACTACTTTACTAATACAGATATGTGTACATCAGGCATATGTTAATAGCATGTGAATTATAATTCCTTTTACGAAACTTCACTATGTTACTGATACAGATATGCGTACATCAGGTATATGTTAATAACATGTGAATTATAATTCCTTTTACGACACTTCACTATGTTACTGATACAGATATGTGTACATCAGGCATATGTTAACAGCATGTGAATTATAATTCCTTTTACGACACTTCACTACTTTACTAATACAGATATGTGTACATCAGGTATATGTTAATAGCATGTGAATTATAATTCCTTTTACGACACTTTACTACTTTACTAATACAGATATGTGTACATCAGGCATATGTTAATAGCATGTGAATTATAATTCCTTTTACGACACTTCACTACTTTACTAATACAGATATGTGTACATCAGGTATATGTTAATAGCATGTGAATTATAATTCCTTTTCGACACTTCACTACTTTACTAATACAGATATGTTTACATCAGGTATATGTTAATAGCATGTGAATTATAATTCCTTTTACGACACTTCACTATGTTACTGATACAGATATGTGTACATCAGGTATATGTTAATAGCATGTGAATTATAATTCCTTTTACGACACTTCAATACTTTACTAATACAGATATGTGTACATCAGGTATATGTTAATAGCATGTGAATTATAATTCCTTTTACGACACTTCACTACTTTACTAATACAGATATGTGTACATCAGGTATATGTTAATAGCATGTGAATTATAATTCCTTTTACGACACTTCACTATGTTACTGATACAGATATGTGTACATCAGGTATATGTTAATAGCATGTGAATTATAATTCCTTTTACGACACTTCAATACTTTACTAATACAGATATGTGTACATCAGGTATATGTTAATAGCATGTGAGTTATAATTCCTTTTACGACACTTCACTACTTTACTAATACAGATATGTGTACATCAGGTATATGTTAATAGCATGTGAATTATAATTCCTTTTACGACACTTCACTACTTTACTTATACAGATATGTGTACATTTGGTATATGTTAATAGCATGTGAATTATAATTCCTTTTACGACACTTCAATACTTTACTAATACAGATATGTGTACATCAGGTATATGTTAATAGCATGTGAATTATAATTCCTTTTACGACACTTCACTACTTTACCAATACAGATATGTGTACATCAGGCATATGTTAATAGCATGTGAATTATAATTCCTTTTACGACACTTCACTACTTTACTAATACAGATATGTGTACATCAAGCATATGTTAATAGCATGTGAATTATAATTCCTTTTACGACACTTCACTACTTTACTAATACAGATATGTGTACATCAGGCATATGTCAATAGCATGTGAATTATAATTCCTTTTACGACACTTCACTACTTTACTAATACAGATATGTGTACATCAGGTATATGTTAATAGCATGTGAATTATAATTCCTTTTACGACACTTCACTATGTTACTGATACAGATATGTGTACATCAGGCATATGTTAATAACATGTGAATTATAATTCCTTTTATGACACTTCAATACTTTACCAATACAGATATGTGTACATCAGGCATATGTTAATAGCATGTGAATTATAATTCCTTTTACGACACTTCACTACTTTACTAATACAGATATGTGTACATTTGGTATATGTTAATAACATGTGAATTATAATTCCTTTTACGACACTTCACTACTTTACCAATACAGATATGTGTACATCAGGTATATGTTAATAGCATGTGAATTATAATTCCTTTTACGACACTTCACTATGTTACTGATACAGATATGTGTACATCAGGTATATGTTAATAGCATGTGAATTATAATTCCTTTTACGACACTTCACTATGTTACCAATACAGATATGTGTACATCAGGCATATGTTAATAGCATGTGAATTATAATTCCTTTTACGACACTTCACTACTTTACTAATACAGATATGTGTACATCAGGCATATGTTAATAGCATGTGAATTATAATTCCTTTTACGACACTTCACTACTTTACTAATACAGATATGTGTACATCAGGCATATGTTAATAGCATGTGAATTATAATTCCTTTTACGACACTTCACTACTTTACTAATACAGATATGTGTACATTTGGTATATGTTAATAACATGTGAATTATAATTCCTCTTACGACACTTCACTACTTTACTAATACAGATATGTGTACATCAGGCATATGTTAATAGCATGTGAATTATAATTCCTTTTACGACACTTCACTACTTTACTAATACAGATATGTGTACATCAGGCATATGTTAATAGCATGTGAATTATAATTCCTTTTACGACACTTCACTACTTTACTAATACAGATATGTGTACATCAGGTATATGTTAATAGCATGTGAATTATAATTCCTTTTACGACACTTCACTACTTTACTAATACAGATATGTGTACATCAGGCATATGTTAATAGCATGTGAATTATAATTCCTTTTACGACACTTCACTATGTTACTGATACAGATATGCGTACATCAGGTATATGTTAATAACATGTGAATTATAATTCCTTTTACGACACTTCACTATGTTACTGATACAGATATGTGTACATCAGGCATATGTTAACAGCATGTGAATTATAATTCCTTTTACGACACTTCACTACTTTACTAATACAGATATGCGTACATCAGGTATATGTTAATAACATATGAATTATAATTCCTTTTACGACACTTCACTACTTTACCAATACAGATATGTGTACATCAGGCATATGTTAATAGCATGTGAATTATAATTCCTTTTACGACACTTCACTATGTTACTGATACAGATATGCGTACATCAGGTATATGTTAATAACATGTAAATTATAATTCCTTTTACGACACTTCACTACTTTACTAATACAGATATGTGTACATCAGGCATATGTTAATAGCATGTGAATTATAATTCCTTTTACGACACTTCACTACTTTACTAATACAGATATGTGTACATCAGGTATATGTTAATAGTATGTGAATTATAATTCCTTTTACGACACTTCACTACTTTACCAATACAGATATGTGTACATCAGGCATATGTTAATAGCATGTGAATTATAATTCCTTTTACGACACTTCACTACTTTACTAATACAGATATGTGTACATCAGGCATATGTTAATAGCATGTGAATTATAATTCCTTTTACGACACTTCACTACTTTACTAATACAGATATGTGTACATTTGGTATATGTTAATAACATGTGAATTATAATTCCTTTTACGACACTTCACTACTTTACCAATACAGATATGTGTACATCAGGTATATGTTAATAGCATGTGAATTATAATTCCTTTTACGACACTTCACTATGTTACTGATACAGATATGTGTACATCAGGTATATGTTAATAGCATGTGAATTATAATTCCTTTTACGACACTTCACTATGTTACCAATACAGATATGTGTACATCAGGCATATGTTAATAGCATGTGAATTATAATTCCTTTTACGACACTTCACTACTTTACTAATACAGATATGTGTACATCAGGCATATGTTAATAGCATGTGAATTATAATTTTTTTTACGACACTTCACTACTTTAATAATACAGATATGTGTACATCAGGCATATGTTAATAGCATGTGAATTATAATTCCTTTTACGACACTTCACTACTTTACTAATACAGATATGTGTACATCAGGCATATGTTAATAGCATGTGAATTATAATTCCTTTTACGACACTTCACTATGTTACTGATACAGATATGTGTACATCAGGCATATGTTAATAACATGTGAATTATAATTCCTTTTACGACACTTCACTACTTTACCAATACAGATATGTGTACATCAGGCATATGTTAATAGCATGTGAATTATAATTCCTTTTACGACACTTCACTACTTTACTAATACAGATATGTGTACATTTGGTATATGTTAATAACATGTGAATTATAATTCCTTTTACGACACTTCACTACTTTACCAATACAGATATGTGTACATCAGGTATATGTTAATAGCATGTGAATTATAATTCCTTTTACGACACTTCACTATGTTACTGATACAGATATGTGTACATCAGGTATATGTTAATAGCATGTGAATTATAATTCCTTTTACGACACTTCACTATGTTACCAATACAGATATGTGTACATTTGGTATATGTTAATAACATGTGAATTATAATTCCTTTTACGACACTTCACTACTTTACCAATACAGATATGTGTACATTTGGTATATGTTAATAACATGTGAATTATAATTCCTTTTACAACACTTCACTACTTTACTAATACAGATATGTGTACATTAGGTATATGTTATTAGCATGTGAATTATAATTCCTTTTACGACACTTCACTACTTTACTAATACAGATATGTGTACATCAGGCATATGTTAATAGCATGTGAATTATAATTCCTTTTACGACACTTCACTACTTTACTAATACAGATATGTGTACATCAGGTATATGTTAATAGCATGTGAATTATAATTCCTTTTACGACACTTCACTACTTTACTAATACAGATATGTGTACATCAGGCATATGTTAATAGCATGTGAATTATAATTCCTTTTACGACACTTCACTATGTTACTGATACAGATATGCGTACATCAGGTATATGTTAATAACATGTGAATTATAATTCCTTTTACGACACTTCACTATGTTACTGATACAGATATGTGTACATCAGGCATATGTTAACAGCATGTGAATTATAATTCCTTTTACGACACTTCACTACTTTACTAATACAGATATGCGTACATCAGGTATATGTTAATAACATATGAATTATAATTCCTTTTACGACACTTCACTACTTTACCAATACAGATATGTGTACATCAGGCATATGTTAATAGCATGTGAATTATAATTCCTTTTACGACACTTTACTATGTTACTGATACAGATATGCGTACATCAGGTATATGTTAATAACATGTGAATTATAATTCCTTTTACGACACTTCACTACTTTACTAATACAGATATGTGTACATCAGGCATATGTTAACAGCATGTGAATTATAATTCCTTTTACGACACTTCACTACTTTACTAATACAGATATGTGTACATCAGGTATATGTTAATAGCATGTGTATTATAACTCCTTTTACGACACTTTACTACTTTACTAATACAGATATGTGTACATCAGGCATATGTTAATAGCATGTGAATTATAATTCCTTTTACGACACTTCACTACTTTACTAATACAGATATGTGTACATCAGGTATATGTTAATAGCATGTGAATTATAATTCCTTTTACGACACTTCACCACTTTACCAATACAGATATGTGTACATCAGGCATATGTTAATAGCATGTGAATTATAATTCCTTTTACGACACTTCACTACTTTACTAATACAGATATGTGTACATCAGGTATATGTTAATAGTATGTGAATTATAATTCCTTTTACGACACTTCACTACTTTACCAATACAGATATGTGTACATCAGGCATATGTTAATAGCATGTGAATTATAATTCCTTTTACGACACTTCACTACTTTACTAATACAGATATGTGTACATCAGGCATATGTTAATAGCATGTGAATTATAATTCCTTTTACGACACTTCACTATGTTACTGATACAGATATGTGTACATCAGGCATATGTTAATAACATGTGAATTATAATTCCTTTTACGACACTTCACTACTTTACCAATACAGATATGTGTACATCAGGCATATGTTAATAGCATGTGAATTATAATTCCTTTTACGACACTTCACTACTTTACTAATACAGATATGTGTACATTTGGTATATGTTAATAACATGTGAATTATAATTCCTTTTACGACACTTCACTACTTTACCAATACAGATATGTGTACATCAGGTATATGTTAATAGCATGTGAATTATAATTCCTTTTACGACACTTCACTATGTTACTGATACAGATATGTGTACATCAGGTATATGTTAATAGCATGTGAATTATAATTCCTTTTACGACACTTCACTACTTTACTAATACAGATATGTGTACATCAGGCATATGTTAATAGCATGTGAATTATAATTCCTTTTACGACACTTCACTACTTTACCAATACAGATATGTGTACATCAGGCATATGTTAATAGCATGTGAATTATAATTCCTTTTACGACACTTCACTACTTTACTAATACAGATATGTGTACATCAGGCATATGTTAATAGCATGTGAATTATAATTCCTTTTACGACACTTCACTATGTTACTGATACAGATATGTGTACATCAGGCATATGTTAATAACATGTGAATTATAATTCCTTTTACGACACTTCACTACTTTACCAATACAGATATGTGTACATCAGGCATATGTTAATAGCATGTGAATTATAATTCCTTTTACGACACTTTACTACTTTACTAATACAGATATGTGTACATTTGGTATATGTTAATAACATGTGAATTATAATTCCTTTTACGACACTTCACTACTTTACCAATACAGATATGTGTACATCAGGTATATGTTAATAGCATGTGAATTATAATTCCTTTTACGACACTTCACTATGTTACTGATACAGATATCTGTACATCAGGTATATGTTAATAGCATGTGAATTATAATTCCTTTTACGACACTTCACTATGTTACCAATACAGATATGTGTACATCAGGCATATGTTAATAGCATGTGAATTATAATTCCTTTTACGACACTTCACTACTTTACTAATACAGATATGTGTACATCAGGCATATGTTAATAGCATGTGAATTATAATTCCTTTTACGACACTTCACTACTTTACTAATACAGATATGTGTACATTTGGTATATGTTAATAACATGTGAATTATAATTCCTCTTACGACACTTCACTACTTTACTAATACAGTTATGTGTACATCAGGCATATGTTAATAGCATGTGAATTATAATTCCTATTACGACACTTCACTACTTTACTAATACAGATATGTGTACATCAGGCATATGTTAATAGCATGTGAATTATAATTCCTTTTACGACACTTCACTACTTTACTAATACAGATATGTGTACATCAGGCATATGTTAATAGCATGTGAATTATAATTCCTTTTACGACACTTCACTACTTTACTAATACAGATATGTGTACATCAGGTATATGTTAATAGCATGTGAATTATAATTCCTTTTACGACACTTCACTACTTTACTAATACAGATATGTGTACATCAGGCATATGTTAATAGCATGTGAATTATAATTCCTTTTACGACACTTCACTATGTTACTGATACAGATATGCGTACATCAGGTATATGTTAATAACATGTGAATTATAATTCCTTTTACGACACTTCACTATGTTACTGATACAGATATGTGTACATCAGGCATATGTTAACAGCATGTGAATTATAATTCCTTTTACGACACTTCACTACTTTACTAATACAGATATGCGTACATCAGGTATATGTTAATAACATATGAATTATAATTCCTTTTACGACACTTCACTACTTTACCAATACAGATATGTGTACATCAGGCATATGTTAATAGCATGTGAATTATAATTCCTTTTACGACACTTCACTATGTTACTGATACAGATATGCGTACATCAGGTATATGTTAATAACATGTAAATTATAATTCCTTTTACGACACTTCACTACTTTACTAATACAGATATGTGTACATCAGGCATATGTTAACAGCATGTGAATTATAATTCCTTTTACGACACTTCACTACTTTACTAATACAGATATGTGTACATCAGGTATATGTTAATAGCATGTGTATTATAACTCCTTTTACGACACTTTACTACTTTACTAATACAGATATGTGTACATCAGGCATATGTTAATAGCATGTGAATTATAATTCCTTTTACGACACTTCACTACTTTACTAATACAGATATGTGTACATCAGGTATATGTTAATAGCATGTGAATTATAATTCCTTTTACGACACTTCACTACTTTACCAATACAGATATGTGTACATCAGGCATATGTTAATAGCATGTGAATTATAATTCCTTTTACGACACTTCACTACTTTACTAATACAGATATGTGTACATCAGGTATATGTTAATAGTATGTGAATTATAATTCCTTTTACGACACTTCACTACTTTACCAATACAGATATGTGTACATCAGGCATATGTTAATAGCATGTGAATTATAATTCCTTTTACGACACTTCACTACTTTACTAATACAGATATGTGTACATCAGGCATATGTTAATAGCATGTGAATTATAATTCCTTTTACGACACTTCACTATGTTACTGATACAGATATGTGTACATCAGGCATATGTTAATAACATGTGAATTATAATTCCTTTTACGACACTTCACTACTTTACCAATACAGATATGTGTACATCAGGCATATGTTAATAGCATGTGAATTATAATTCCTTTTACGACACTTCACTACTTTACTAATACAGATATGTGTACATTTGGTATATGTTAATAACATGTGAATTATAATTCCTTTTACGACACTTCACTACTTTACCAATACAGATATGTGTACATCAGGTATATGTTAATAGCATGTGAATTATAATTCCTTTTACGACACTTCACTATGTTACTGATACAGATATGTGTACATCAGGTATATGTTAATAGCATGTGAATTATAATTCCTTTTACGACACTTCACTATGTTACCAATACAGATATGTGTACATCAGGCATATGTTAATAGCATGTGAATTATAATTCCTTTTACGACACTTCACTACTTTACTAATACAGATATGTGTACATCAGGCATATGTTAATAGCATGTGAATTATAATTTTTTTTACGACACTTCACTACTTTACTAATACAGATATGTGTACATCAGGCATATGTTAATAGCATGTGAATTATAATTCCTTTTACGACACTTCACTACTTTACTAATACAGATATGTGTACATCAGGCATATGTTAATAGCATGTGAATTATAATTCCTTTTACGACACTTCACTATGTTACTGATACAGATATGTGTACATCAGGCATATGTTAATAACATGTGAATTATAATTCCTTTTACGACACTTCACTACTTTACCAATACAGATATGTGTACATCAGGCATATGTTAATAGCATGTGAATTATAATTCCTTTTACGACACTTCACTACTTTACTAATACAGATATGTGTACATTTGGTATATGTTAATAACATGTGAATTATAATTCCTTTTACGACACTTCACTACTTTACCAATACAGATATGTGTACATCAGGTATATGTTAATAGCATGTGAATTATAATTCCTTTTACGACACTTCACTATGTTACTGATACAGATATGTGTACATCAGGTATATGTTAATAGCATGTGAATTATAATTCCTTTTACGACACTTCACTATGTTACCAATACAGATATGTGTACATCAGGCATATGTTAATAGCATGTGAATTATAATTCCTTTTACGACACTTTACTACTTTACTAATACAGATATGTGTACATCAGGCATATGTTAATAGCATGTGAATTATAATTCCTTTTACGACACTTCACTACTTTACTAATACAGATATGTGTACATCAGGCATATGTCAATAGCATGTGAATTATAATTCCTTTTACGACACTTCACTACTTTACTAATACAGATATGTGTACATTTGGTATATGTTAATAACATGTGAATTATAATTCCTTTTACGACACTTCACTACTTTACCAATACAGATATGTGTACATTTGGTATATGTTAATAACATGTGAATTATAATTCCTTTTACAACACTTCACTACTTTACTAATACAGATATGTGTACATTAGGTATATGTTATTAGCATGTGAATTATAATTCCTTTTACGACACTTCACTACTTTACTAATACAGATATGTGTACATCAGGCATATGTTAATAGCATGTGAATTATAATTCCTTTTACGACACTTCACTACTTTACTAATACAGATATGTGTACATCAGGTATATGTTAATAGCATGTGAATTATAATTCCTTTTACGACACTTCACTACTTTACTAATACAGATATGTGTACATCAGGCATATGTTAATAGCATGTGAATTATAATTCCTTTTACGACACTTCACTATGTTACTGATACAGATATGCGTACATCAGGTATATGTTAATAACATGTGAATTATAATTCCTTTTACGACACTTCACTATGTTACTGATACAGATATGTGTACATCAGGCATATGTTAACAGCATGTGAATTATAATTCCTTTTACGACACTTCACTACTTTACTAATACAGATATGCGTACATCAGGTATATGTTAATAACATATGAATTATAATTCCTTTTACGACACTTCACTACTTTACCAATACAGATATGTGTACATCAGGCATATGTTAATAGCATGTGAATTATAATTCCTTTTACGACACTTCACTATGTTACTGATACAGATATGCGTACATCAGGTATATGTTAATAACATGTGAATTATAATTCCTTTTACGACACTTCACTACTTTACTAATACAGATATGTGTACATCAGGCATATGTTAACAGCATGTGAATTATAATTCCTTTTACGACACTTCACTACTTTACTAATACAGATATGTGTACATCAGGTATATGTTAATAGCATGTGTATTATAACTCCTTTTACGACACTTTACTACTTTACTAATACAGATATGTGTACATCAGGCATATGTTAATAGCATGTGAATTATAATTCCTTTTACGACACTTCACTACTTTACTAATACAGATATGTGTACATCAGGTATATGTTAATAGCATGTGAATTATAATTCCTTTTACGACACTTCACTACTTTACCAATACAGATATGTGTACATCAGGCATATGTTAATAGCATGTGAATTATAATTCCTTTTACGACACTTCACTACTTTACTAATACAGATATGTGTACATCAGGTATATGTTAATAGTATGTGAATTATAATTCCTTTTACGACACTTCACTACTTTACCAATACAGATATGTGTACATCAGGCATATGTTAATAGCATGTGAATTATAATTCCTTTTACGACACTTCACTACTTTACTAATACAGATATGTGTACATCAGGCATATGTTAATAGCATGTGAATTATAATTCCTTTTACGACACTTCACTATGTTACTGATACAGATATGTGTACATCAGGCATATGTTAATAACATGTGAATTATAATTCCTTTTACGACACTTCACTACTTTACCAATACAGATATGTGTACATCAGGCATATGTCAATAGCATGTGAATTATAATTCCTTTTACGACACTTCACTACTTTACTAATACAGATATGTGTACATTTGGTATATGTTAATAACATGTGAATTATAATTCCTTTTACGACACTTCACTACTTTACCAATACAGATATGTGTACATCAGGTATATGTTAATAGCATGTGAATTATAATTCCTTTTACGACACTTCACTATGTTACTGATACAGATATGTGTACATCAGGTATATGTTAATAGCATGTGAATTATAATCCCTTTTACGACACTTCACTACTTTACTAATACAGATATGTGTACATCAGGCATATGTTAATAGCATGTGAATTATAATTCCTTTTACGACACTTCACTACTTTACCAATACAGATATGTGTACATCAGGCATATGTTAATAGCATGTGAATTATAATTCCTTTTACGACACTTCACTACTTTACTAATACAGATATGTGTTTATCAGGCATATGTTAATAGCATGTGAATTATAATTCCTTTTACGACACTTCACTATGTTACTGATACAGATATGTGTACATCAGGCATATGTTAATAACATGTGAATTATAATTCCTTTTACGACACTTCACTACTTTACCAATACAGATATGTGTATATCAGGCATATGTTAATAGCATGTGAATTATAATTCCTTTTACGACACTTTACTACTTTACTAATACAGATATGTGTACATTTGGTATATGTTAATAACATGTGAATTATAATTCCTTTTACGACACTTCACTACTTTACCAATACAGATATGTGTACATCAGGTATATGTTAATAGCATGTGAATTATAATTCCTTTTACGACACTTCACTATGTTACTGATACAGATATGTGTACATCAGGTATATGTTAATAGCATGTGAATTATAATTCCTTTTACGACACTTCACTATGTTACCAATACAGATATGTGTACATCAGGCATATGTTAATAGCATGTGAATTATAATTCCTTTTACGACACTTCACTACTTTACTAATACAGATATGTGTACATCAGGCATATGTTAATAGCATGTGAATTATAATTCCTTTTACGACACTTCACTACTTTACTAATACAGATATGTGTACATTTGGTATATGTTAATAACATGTGAATTATAATTCCTCTTACGACACTTCACTACTTTACTAATACAGTTATGTGTACATCAGGCATATGTTAATAGCATGTGAATTATAATTCCTATTACGACACTTCACTACTTTACTAATACAGATATGTGTACATCAGGCATATGTTAATAGCATGTGAATTATAATTCCTTTTACGACACTTCACTACTTTACTAATACAGATATGTGTACATCAGGCATATGTTAATAGCATGTGAATTATAATTCCTTTTACGACACTTCACTACTTTACTAATACAGATATGTGTACATTTGGTATATGTTAATAACATGTGAATTATAATTAGTTTTACGACACTTCACTACTTTACTAATACAGATATGTGTACATCAGGCATATGTTAATAGCATGTGAATTATAATTCCTTTTACGACACTTCACTACTTTACTAATACAGATATGTGTACATTTGGTATATGTTAATAACATGTGAATTATAATTCCTTTTACGACACTTCACTACTTTACTAATACAGATATGTGTACATCAGGCATATGTCAATAGCATGTGAATTATAATTCCTTTTACGACACTTCACTACTTTACTAATACAGATATGTGTACATTTGGTATATGTTAATAACATGTGAATTATAATTCCTTTTACGACACTTCACTACTTTACCAATACAGATATGTGTACATTTGGTATATGTTAATAACATGTGAATTATAATTCCTTTTACAACACTTCACTACTTTACTAATACAGATATGTGTACATTAGGTATATGTTATTAGCATGTGAATTATAATTCCTTTTACGACACTTCACTACTTTACTAATACAGATATGTGTACATCAGGCATATGTTAATAGCATGTGAATTATAATTCCTTTTACGACACTTCACTACTTTACTAATACAGATATGTGTACATCAGGTATATGTTAATAGCATGTGAATTATAATTCCTTTTACGACACTTCACTACTTTACTAATACAGATATGTGTACATCAGGCATATGTTAATAGCATGTGAATTATAATTCCTTTTACGACACTTCACTATGTTACTGATACAGATATGCGTACATCAGGTATATGTTAATAACATGTGAATTATAATTCCTTTTACGACACTTCACTATGTTACTGATACAGATATGTGTACATCAGGCATATGTTAACAGCATGTGAATTATAATTCCTTTTACGACACTTCACTACTTTACTAATACAGATATGCGTACATCAGGTATATGTTAATAACATATGAATTATAATTCCTTTTACGACACTTCACTACTTTACCAATACAGATATGTGTACATCAGGCATATGTTAATAGCATGTGAATTATAATTCCTTTTACGACACTTCACTATGTTACTGATACAGATATGCGTACATCAGGTATATGTTAATAACATGTGAATTATAATTTCTTTTACGACACTTCACTACTTTACTAATACAGATATGTGTACATCAGGCATATGTTAACAGCATGTGAATTATAATTCCTTTTACGACACTTCACTACTTTACTAATACAGATATGTGTACATCAGGTATATGTTAATAGCATGTGAATTATAACTCCTTTTACGACACTTTACTACTTTACTAATACAGATATGTGTACATCAGGCATATGTTAATAGCATGTGAATTATAATTCCTTTTACGACACTTCACTACTTTACTAATACAGATATGTGTACATCAGGTATATGTTAATAGCATGTGAATTATAATTCCTTTTACGACACTTCACTACTTTACTAATACAGATATGTGTACATCAGGTATATGTTAATAGCATGTGAATTATAATTCCTTTTACGACACTTCACTATGTTACTGATACAGATATGTGTACATCAGGTATATGTTAATAGCATGTGAATTATAGTTCCTTTTACGACACTTCAATACTTTACTAATACAGATATGTGTACATCAGGTATATGTTAATAGCATGTGAATTATAATTTCTTTTACGACACTTCACTACTTTACTAATACAGATATGTGTACATCAGGTATATGTTAATAGCATGTGAATTATAATTCCTTTTACGACACTTCACTACTTTACTTATACAGATATGTGTACATTTGGTATATGTTAATAGCATGTGAATTATAATTCCTTTTACGACACTTCAATACTTTACTAATACAGATATGTGTACATCAGGTATATGTTAATAGCATGTGAATTATAATTCCTTTTACGACACTTCACTACTTTACCAATACAGATATGTGTACATCAGGTGTATGGTAATAACATGTGAATTATAATTCCTTTTACGACACTTCACTATGTTACTGATACAGATATGTGTACATCAGGTATATGTTAATAGCATGTGAATTATAATTCCTTTTACGACACTTCACTACTTTACCAATACAGATATGTGTACATCAGGCATATGTTAATAGCATGTGAATTATAATTCCTTTTACGACACTTCACTACTTTACTAATACAGATATGTGTACATCAGGCATATGTTAATAACATGTGAATTATAATTCCTTTTACGACACTTCACTACTTTACCAATACAGATATGTGTACATCAGGCATATGTTAATAGCATGTGAATTATAATTCCTTTTACGACACTTCACTACTTTACTAATACAGATATGTGTACATTTGGTATATGTTAATAACATGTGAATTATAATTCCTTTTACGACACTTCACTACTTTACCAATACAGATATGTGTACATCAGGTATATGTTAATAGCATGTGAATTATAATTCCTTTTACGACACTTCACTATGTTACTGATACAGATATGTGTACATCAGGTATATGTTAATAGCATGTGAATTATAATTCCTTTTACGACACTTCACTATGTTACCAATACAGATATGTGTACATCAGGCATATGTTAATAGCATGTGAATTATAATTCCTTTTACGACACTTCACTACTTTACTAATACAGATATGTGTACATTTGGTATATGTTAATAACATGTGAATTATAATTCCTCTTACGACACTTCACTACTTTACTAATACAGATATGTGTACATCAGGCATATGTTAATAGCATGTGAATTATAATTCCTTTTACGACACTTCACTACTTTACTAATACAGATATGTGTACATCAGGCATATGTTAATAGCATGTGAATTATAATTCCTTTTACGACACTTCACTACTTTACTAATACAGATATGTGTACATTTGGTATATGTTAATAACATGTGAATTATAATTCCTTTTACGACACTTCACTACTTTACTAATACAGATATGTGTACATCAGGCATATGTTAATAGCATGTGAATTATAATTCCTTTTACGACACTTCACTACTTTACTAATACAGATATGTGTACATTTGGTATATGTTAATAACATGTGAATTATAATTCCTTTTACGACACTTCACTACTTTACCAATACAGATATGTGTACATTTGGTATATGTTAATAACATGTGAATTATAATTCCTTTTACAACACTTCACTACTTTACTAATACAGATATGTGTACATTAGGTATATGTTATTAGCATGTGAATTATAATTCCTTTTACGACACTTCACTACTTTACTAATACAGATATGTGTACATCAGGCATATGTTAATAGCATGTGAATTATAATTCCTTTTACGACACTTCACTACTTTACTAATACAGATATGTGTACATCAGGCATATGTTAATAGCATGTGAATTATAATTCCTTTTACGACACTTCACTACTTTACTAATACAGATATGTGTACATCAGGCATATGTTAATAGCATGTGAATTATAATTCCTTTTACGACACTTCACTACTTTACCAATACAGATATGTGTACATTATTTATGTGTTATTAGCATGTGAATTATAATTCCTTTTACGACACTTCACTACTTTACTAATACAGATATGTGTACATCAGGCATATGTCAATAGCATGTGAATTATAATTCCTTTTACGACACTTCACTACTTTACTAATATAGATATGTGTACATCAGGTATATGTTAATAACATGTGAATTATAATTCCTTTTACGACACTTCACTACTTTACCAATACAGATATGTGTACATCAGGTATATGTTAACAGCATGTGAATTATAATACCTTTTACGACACTCCACTACTTTACTAATACAGATATGTGTACATCAGGTATATGTTAATAGCATGTGAATTATAATTCCTTTTACGACACTTCACTACTTTACCAATACAGATATGTGTACTTCAGGTATATGTTAATAGCATGTGAATTATAATTCCTTTTACGACACTTCACTACTTTACTAATACAGATATGTGTACATCAGGTATATGTTATTAGCATGTGAATTATAATTCCTTTTACGACACTTCACTATGTTACTGATACAGATATGTGTACATCAGGTATATGTTAATAACATGTGAATTATAATTGCTTTTACTTCCAGAACAAAAGATCATTGCAACATTCCTTGGCTGTTACTGCTCAAGGAGTGTAATAAGTAGTGCTTTTCCATGTCCTACTTGTAGAAGATTCTTTACTATGAGACTTTAGCAAGTGAGTAATGCCACATTCGTTTATCTCACACTTGTCCCTAATGTCCTAAACTTATTTCTATCTACAGTCAACCTGGCCATTCTGAGGGTTCTACTGATCCTGAATATTTCTGGAAAAGCGGTTGAAATCTTAGAGACTGGTAGGTGTTAAATCGTTCCAAGGCTAGACTAGATACCAGTCCAGGCCTTACAGTTTGGCCAAAAGACCCTTACAGACGGGTACCTCGAGTCAGGCTCCCTCCTGACGAAAGTTAGTTTGACTTGGGTCTGAAGAAAGTCACCTGGAGAACTGAAAACGCGCCCTGTCCTTCATTTCCTTCTCAGAGTAGGCGTGGATTGAGAATCGTAATGAACAAGAACCAAGTCGGATCTTTTCAATCGAAAGACAAATTATAAACAATTCCCTGTATTCAATAACCTTTTTATGCCCCATTATTAGCGATACTAGTCGAAATGATTCTCTTTTAAACGCCAATATCAGTAATTAATGAAATGAACAAACTGTTATTATTATACTCGAATTATAAAACTGTTTTACCTTAAATTATAAATTTTCTTCTTCGCTTTAAATCGTTTTCGGCTAATTTTATGTGTTACATAACTAATACTAGGAGATAATACTTTCGCATAACCAAGGTTAAATAATAATAGTACACTCAAATCCAAACTCTGTTAGCCAGCCACTGATGAAGGTGACATCGTCGTCGAAACTAGTCTGAATTAATAAAGTTGTGTTTAGTGAGGTTTGAGTGCCCACGTTTAATATTTACCTTTGGCGAATTGTTCTCACTTTGAATATTTCTCTTACAAAACATGTTTTACCTATATGGTTTTAGTGAGTAAAATTAAAAATTGTACAGTGTTTCTTTCTTACACGAAGTTTACGTTTTAATAAATTTTATGTTGAAAAGGAATATTAAATTCTGTTCCAGAAAACATTAAGTTTTGTGGAGAGTTTGGGCTGTATTGAGGAGTCCCTAGGGCCTTGTAAGCCATATAAATGTTCCAAGATATAAAATATATAAAATGTATTGTTTATAAAATATTCATTCGGGGCATTAAGTTTCAAAATAGACTGTATAAACAGAGAATGAAGGAAGATAAAAATTAAATAAAGTTTGGTACATTTTGAGATGATAATAATGTTTGTGAAGAATACTTTACTATAAGGAATGACGGTCCAGTGTTGCCAACACAAGTGGAATATATGGGCCATCGACTAAAGCTTTAAGTGTGAAATACGCGAGAGATAGAGACAACGCCAATACAGCCATATAAATTTTATCCTTTTTTCTGTCTACCGTCTGTTTAAAAAGAAATAGTAACAACTATAATAATTTTTATGTAAGAAAAAAAAATTATATTTAAAAATAAATAGTCAACATTTGAAGCCAAACTACCGTGTAAAAACTACAAAGTATTTTATAATTTTTTTTCAGACATATATAAGCACATTTAACTTTCTACTCAGTGTATGAAATGGACACCTTTCTTAACCCCGTATTAGGACAAACCTACTCCACACAAACAACCGCAAATGCGATGCTATAATTTTCTCCTACTTTCGGTATCACAGGATCAACTTAGTACCTAATTTCATCTACCATTTATTATCAGTTATCAAGGAGTACAACTTTTAAATGCCTCTTTATAACACCAATAAAGAGTAGTTGTACTTTGGGTACGCTACTCTGCACAACTGATTCCTTAACTTATCCCCTTTAAAACATACTAGGGGGTTTTATCTCCCTACCTTAATTCTACATATATCAAAAACTGTCCTGTTTTTCATAGGTAATAATATTCAAACTCGCTGATCACCTTAAAAACACAAAATAATGTTAAAGTATAAAGATAAAATTTTTAACAAAATTCTTTGTTGTCTCTCAGGTTTAGAAGATTATCTTTGCAAAGTAATGAAGAATATCACTTGATATTTTCTGAGAGTTAGATAACATTTGACTATGTGATCTCAGAAAATACAATTGAAATACCGGACTGGACTAAGTAACTAGTACTACTAGTGTAAACTACTATTGCTCTCCTATTATTATCCCCTTTCGGCCAGAAATGATTCTTAGTTTCGCAAAAAAAATTAACAAAATCGTCATCAAGTATGTGAGAACTCATGTGAAGATTAATAACTGATATTTCTTTCATCCCAAAGCAAATTTCCTGAGTTGAGCGGTGAACCAGTGAACACAGGACCTAAAGCAGAGATTTGAGCTCGGCCTACATTTTCTCAAAAGAAAATAAATTTTCACCTTTTTACGTGCTACGTTACTAGCTTGTAAGTCACTGAATCAATTTGGTGACTCTACTTCGAATCACAGAACTACAGATGAACGAGTGCAGTAAATGAAACAGTTTGCTCCCACATTCCTCAAACCTAACACCACAGTTTAAATATATAAAATATTTAGGTTTGTTTTACGTTTGTACAAAGAAACGAGGTTGTACTATTTACATTGATTTTGTAAAGTTTATTTTGTCAAAGTTAGATTCACAATTTCTGTTTCAGGTTTGGGGAAATAATAGAATATATAAGTTAATCATAATGCAAAAGCTTGTGAAGAAATAAATTACTTCAACATATCTGTGTGTGTGTGTCTGTGTATCTGTGTATATATGTATGTATGTGTGTGTGTGTGTGTGTGTGTGTGTGTGTGTGTGTGTGTGTGTGTGTGTGTGTGTGTCTGTGTGTCTGTGTATGTATGTGTGTGTGTGTGTGTGTGTGTGTGTGTGTGTGTGTGTGTGTGTGTGTGTGTGTGTGTGTGTGTGTGTGTGTGTGTGTGTGTGTGTGTGTGTGTGTGTGTGTGTGTGTGTATGTATGTATGTATGTGTGTGTGTGTGTGTGTGTTTCATAAATAATAATTATTATTACTATTACTACTATTATAACTTAAAATATGTTTCTAGATGTATTTTTAAAATTAATTGTTTTCATCAGGTTTAAAACCATTTGCTGCCTAAATCTTTTCTAGGTTTTTTATCGACGATTACTTTTTTTCTGTACCTAGTCAATTAGATAATTTATTTAATGTTTTACTTTTATTTTACTAGGAAATTACTTGACAACCAAAATTAGATTTACATAAGGAATGGTCAATTAGGATTGTCTTATCTTTCAATTTCAAAATTTTGTCATTGTTGCCTAATCAATTGATCTTTGTCATTTTGCGCTTGTTTGTTACAATTTTGAGTACTAGATAACTCTTGCTATATAAAAATTAATGTACAATTTTTTTCTTAAGAATAAATTGTGTTTAATAGGAACTATTTCATCCCAATTTGATATGTGTGTGTGTGTGTGTGTGTGTGTGTGTGTGTGTGTGTGTGTGTGTGTGTGTGTGTGTGTGTGTGTGTGTTTGTGTGTGTGTGTGTGTGTGTGTGTGTTACAGGTATTACGATATTATGACGTAATTCAAACGTTAATTTATCACTGATTTTAAAGCAGGCTATCCACTTGCGTATATCTGCTACCAGGTGTGCGCTCTCCCTCCTTGCTGTCACCATAATTAATCGTTCACTTTGATTATTTATCAAGTTTTTTTATACACGACAAATTTCATTTTGTTGGAAACGATAATACCGAACGTAAAATAATGACAAAATAAGCAGCGTTTGCCACTAACAGCATACAGTGAAAGGTTTCACCCGTAATTGTGTCTTCACCACTTAAATTATAATTATTACTAAAAGTAACAATCTGTCAGTTAGTAAATATAATCATATTGCTATAATTAAATACTGTATATGTAAGTAAAAGGTGAGTCTAGTCATAATACGATCCATTCTTTGAGAATATTTCCAAATTTGTCAGTTATACTGTAACCACTTTCCTGGGCCCTGGTTGAGAGAAGATCAATTCTGGTTAACAACCCTGCACCTCGATGTCTTAATGTTTTTCCATTCATAAGTACCAGACGACCATTGTACTTTCATTTTTGTGCTACCTAATTCCGTAAACCCATCATTACCTCTTTCATACAACGTTTAGTAACTAATAGACACCTGTTCAAGTCTACTTCAGGAATACACCACTGCACACTTAATACTCTACTAGAGGTCATAGTCTCTACTTTACTCTTATTTATAACCACAATCCTTTCTACCTTTCGTAGGTGATATTATTCATCACCTCAACAACAACAATATGTATGCTTTAGCTACCCATTTATATTTAGCATTATCCTTAATAACAGTTAAATAGTAAAATATAATTATTAAAAAGTTAATTAAAAATAAATACTACACATAACAAACCTCTAAATATAAATGTTTTTTTTTAAATTTTAGTCTTGTCTACATTTCGGTTACAAAGTAACCATCCTCAGAGACTTGACAATACCTGCATACATAAGTATTCTCATGTCTCTAAGGATGGTTACTTTGTAACCGAAATGTACATAAGACCAGAATAAAAATATTTGTGGTTAGAGGGTTGTTCTATGTATTATTTATCAATAACAAACAACAATAAATTGTTCCAAGTAATTAGTAAAACTAATTACATTTTATAATTTTACTGTTTTCCTACAGCTTTAATCTCAAATTACCTAAATGTAAATTGCCATAAGTCAGTAACGGTTGTGAGAGCTGTAAGTCACATTTCTCAAAACATTTTCAAGAGAGAAAAATACTTAGCATTCTTAACCAATGCTTTGAAACAGTGGGATCTAGACGGGACGGGTAAATCTCGAGACCCAACTAGCTGGGGTGTTCGAATGAATATTTCCTAAACATTATCATATGCCTTACAAAGTAAGTAAGTAAAGCTATGGAAAGGCATTTGAACGTTACACGAACCCCACACTCGACGTTTTTGCCAATACTGAAAACAACCGCGAGAGTGTTGATTTTACCACACGCGATGAATCAATTCATTCGCGTCACAGAATAGACAATTGTAATTGTAATGTGGTTATATCAACAAATCAAAGATGTAAATTCAAGTATACGTTCCTCCCAATTATTTGAAGAAACAGTTCATCCACTTGATGAGAGGAAAAATGAATATGCTATTTTTAATGCACTGTTTATAATTTAAGGCGGAGTTAAAAATAATTTATTAAATTATGTTATGTAATAATTTAATAACATAATTGGCGACCGTGACAGGATGCGATTTAAGAAAGCAAAATAAATCTCATCCGTTTTTTTTTAAACATAATAAACTAAATAAATAAAGGAAAAATTTAATAACTAAATGAAACCTAATAGAAATAAACTGCAAGCGTCACAAAGCAGAGGGAATACATTGGAACGGATCATCGGGGCTAATATTTAAAAAAATAGAAAGAAAGAAATTCAGAGTAAAAAAAAGTTAAAAATTATTACATTAATTGATAGAAATAAAATACGACCATGTCGAAGTCAGAGACCGACAATTTATTAGCTTACTTTAAAACGGAGAAAGAAAAGGAGAAACAGGAAAGAGAGGCAGAGAATGCCGCTGGAGAAAAAAGGGAGGAAGAAAGAAGAAGACAAGAAAAAGAAGAGAGAAAGGTGGAAATAGTCGCTAGAGAAAAAAGAGAAGAAGAAATAAGAAGACAAGAAAAAGAAGAGAGAATAATGGAAGATGCAGCTAGGGAAAAACGGCAAGAAGAGAAGAGAATAAAAGAAAGGGAGTTAGATAATGCTGTAAGGGAAGGCCGCGGCAAAATTGGGTTGCCACATACTGTTGCCACAAAATATTATAAATAGTCCTGTAAGGTTAAAAATGAATGTAACGAAATAAACAAAAAGTTAATCTCCCTGCAATATTATTTTACATATATGGACTAATTTTTGTGCGTTACTATTTATTCTCCTTTTTTCTTCGTCTGCGTTGTGTTCTCATTACTTTTCCCACTATCCATTTGTGAAACAAGGTTCGATACCGTTAATCCAGTTTGTTTGTTTATTATTTGTTATCAATTATTTTCAATCCTAGAGATTTATTTACGACATTGTGTAGTAACCATGGCAACTATTTAAGGTTGTATAATAGATGTCTTGACGACAACCAGTTGGGGGACAAAAAAAATCATATATATCTTTGAGCAGTGCATTTCTAGTTAAAACTTACAAAGATGAGCAAAGTGGTTTTCATTTAGCTAAAATATTGTTGAATGATTCGAGCAACAATAATTAATAAAATATTTTTGCTAATACATATTTTCTAGTTTTCTTTGTAATGGTTAAATTCACGACAATATTTACCTTTATTAAATTTTTAATTAATTAACAATAAAATATAAAACCTCTGGATATTGTATTAGGCTCAATTTATAAATTGGATTATTTACATTATAACTATTTAATTTAATTAATTTATACAAACTTGGATTTTAAATAATTTAAGGCAATTTTACTTGAGCTTTATAAACAAGGTTAGCAGATTAAAGTTAAAAAATGCATATTTAACTAACCAGTTGTACTTGGGCAAATGTGTGTTGAGTGCGGCAGTCGATGTGAAGATGCTCAGATGTGGGCCACTTGAATCCTGTACTCTTGATTTTAATCGTACGTAAAACCCCACTTCTTTTTTCTTATGTCGTAATATTAAAAAATACATTACGAAAATATATATGAGAATATTTTTAAAAAATTAATCGCACTTTCATCATCACGTAGGCTTTACCAAACAATCAATAATACTCCTTGTCCCTCAATACTTAATACTTATTAAAAGCCCTCAAGAGCCGCTAGAATTGAGAACCTAACACCGTCTTTTAAACACGTATCTTTCAGTGACCGAAACACAATACTTGCCTTTCGCAAACTGTAGCTGATATATAGTTCCACACCAATTCTTTCTACCAGAAAGAGTTTGCTTACAACCCTCAATTTTATATTCCCTCAATTTTGTATCTTATATTTGTACGTTGGGGCTCGTTAAAACATATGTTACTTGTAGCCTAACTTTCACTCTTTAAAGTCACATCTGCAAACACAATTACAACAGATGTGCTAAACGTCTGTTTTAAACAACAATACATTCTGCCCTTGCTTCAGATTTATGTTTCTTTTGTATTTCCACCTTTAGAGAGGATAAAGCAATTACACAGAATTTTTCCACGTAAAACAACATTTTTAGTAATACGTTTGTGTTTTAATATATCTCTGTATATATATATATATATATATATATATATATATATATATATATATATATTAAATATGGTGATATGTTTTTTTTTTGTTTTATAGTTAATAAAGTAAAAATATTTCAAAAACAAGAATACTTTTAATACATATATTATTCAAAGCTTTTCGCCGATAAAACAGTACCAGCATCATCAGGGAAATAATTATGTAACAAAAAAATCTTTTGTTTTTTAAAACAAAACAACTTTTTTGTTACATAATTATTTTCCTGAAGATGGTGGTACTGTTTTATCGGCGAAAAGCTTTGAATAATATATGTAATAAAAGTATTCTTGTTTTTGAAATATTTTTAATTTATTAATTACATATATATATATATATATATATATATATATATATATATATATATATATATATATATATACATAATATAGATTTATTACAAATAATGTTATAATGAAAGTCCTTTATATAAGAGCTTTTCTTATATAAAAATTATATAGTAAGGTTATAAGGGTTTTATGCATTGAAAATATTTAAATTGCATTAGTAATAATAACAAACTGATCAAAAAAATGTTAATTAAATATATATATACTTGTTGCTTTAGATTGTATTTGAACATCTTTCTGGTGATCTTGTCAACTGGCTGCATATTGTGAATAGTTTTAGAAATATTGAGATGTATACATGATTGTAGAGTAGCGACTACGATGAATTCGGTATACAATGATTTTCCCCAGGTGGTGCAATAATGGTTGTGTTTACCGGTTGTTAGAGTCTTCAAGTGAACTACAAAAAGCTAATAGGTAATGTCGAATATTGACAAGAATATTAAGAAAATTTCTTCAACTTCTGTTTAATGAACATGTAAACATGTTTGATGTCTTTTAAAATACTTATTTGAAATTTCATCTCAATTCATGACAACAATTTTCTCAGGAAGAATTAAACTTACTTAGTTACTTAATTTAAATAGTTACTACAACTAAACCAAAATTTTAGTAACGCATATTTAGTTGAGTGAAAACGTGCAATGTGGTAGGTTACAGAAACATTGATAATTTGAAAGTAAAAAACAGAGTACCCAACCGACATAATGTTCCTCCCTGAGCGGAATCTCAATGGGTTGGAACAACTCATGACATAAAAGTAGAAGAATTTAATTGTATATTTTTTTAAATTTTCCTTAAACATGATGTTAAAAACATAAATTTCCTTAATAAATTGCAAGTGACAGTAAACATCTGTAATCACTGTAGTAATAAACAATTAACTAGTACAATCGACAATAAAACCTTAAACTACAGTAACAAGAGTGATGATACCTCTACAGTAACGCAATAATCACAATTTATTACTTTCAGATTGGATTATTCGATTATAACTCAAAACTCTCTTAAGATGATGAGCAGTGATATAAATGTGTGCAACGAAGTAAAACTTCGTAATCTTTTTTTTAGCTAATTATATTTCTTATCTTGTTGAATTATTGGTGTCAATTCATGAATTACAAATTAAATCTATATGTAAGTATAATAAATGTTGCAATTATTTTTTTTTTGTCATTCGTGATCTGTATGGAATGGAAGGACTATAAGCAGAATGACTGACGACAAAATACTAAATTAGCTAGAGATTGCTGTCCATTAGGTAGACAATCCGTTAGAAGCCCACGAAAACGTTGGAGCGAAAACGTACTCAAAACATATTTTAAAACAGAAAAGAATAATGTCTGTATTGAAGAGGAAGAAAATTAAAACTATCGATTACTTTCAACTGCATTCAATTATGTATTGTATAATAATAATAGATAAATAAATAGATCTTAAAAATGTTTTTCATCTTATTTCGTTTTCGTCGAATTTTTCAGAACTAAGAAGAAAGTAGAAAGAAGAAATACGAAACTATTCTACTTTTCTCATTCCAGTGTGGTCAATATTTTTAAGGTTTTGTAGTACACTTGCCTGCTAACTATAACATCTTCCCTGGATGGAGTTTATTGTCCTGATTTCCTATCCATACTTCTTGCTACTAGTAAATCACCCTTATTTCACTTTTGTTGTTGAAGGTATTTATTATAAAACCACATCTCATTTCTTTTGTACTATAAAATTTGTATCAAATTTGTACTATTGTTAATGTTATAAAATTTATGTATATGTTTGTATTTCTCTTGCACCAATATTTTTCACTCCTGTGCTTTTTTAAACAATTTCGTTCAACTTCTAATTTTCGTCCACTTTTGTACTAACTCTTGGTCTGAAGCTGCAACAGCATAAAACCAGTGCCATTACAATATTGTTTAACTGGTACTTTTTAATGTTAAGTTAATGTTTGTAGAATGTTATCACCTTATAGTGTTAGAATTTAGTAAAGCCGAGGTAATAATGGCTCTCCATTATTTGGTTCTCCTTTTTATGTATGCTGTCAGGAGTTTTTTCAAATGATCTTCGTCTATGACTGTCTTTCCGCATAGTAGGGGCTCTGGATATAGTAGCCGGATACGATGTAGTGTGCTGCGAGATTGTCATGACCAGTAATGCGAAAGGTCGTTACATTAAAATCCCGAGTTAGACTGGTATTATTGTCATCATGCTCTATAACCTTTTTTCCGGTAGCAAAGGCTAAATAACTAGACGTAATCACTCAACTCATTAAACTTACACCATCTAGAATATCTTCTGAGTAATGTTTGATATGTTGAAGTGCCTTTAAGAGGGGATGTTTGTTATACTGTGGAAAGAGCTTAGTGTTTGTCCCTTGTAAAGTTTACTGTGCAAGACTGGGCCAAGTCAATTCCTACCTAGGACATGATTTAAAACTTGATGATTAACTTTAATGTTTATTTATTGCTTAAAAGATTTTTTGATAAACTGATTTAATTAAGATTTTTTGATAAACTGATTCAATCAAGATTTTTTGTAGTTTCATGGCAAGTTTTAATTTTTCATTACTCGCCTATTCGAGTGCATATATTTTACAAATATAAAATAATAATTCACTATTAAAGCACAATTAAGCTTCATGTCTAATGTTTCGCACATTAAAACCGAGTTTTAATAAATGTCACACTGAATAAAAAACTCGATTGACCTACATATGGATTCCAACATGCTGGACAAAATTAAAATGCATTAATCTTGACTTCGCGGGATTAACAGCAGGTGTGCGGCAAGGGTCGTTTTCATTGCGCTACTGGGGTTTTTATTAAAAGTCGCACCCAGGTCAATTTACAGTGCTGCCAACATTTAAAATAATAATTTATACGTCATTCAAAAATGTTTTTAATTTTAAACCAATTAGTAAATTAATAAAAATTGTTTATTTTTATAATTTATGCATTCTTTTTTTTGTCACAATATGGGAAAATGCAAGACATTTATGTGTAGTTTATAATCTTGGAATTTTGACATTTTCAGAAATGATATAATCTGTTTAATATAAATTGTATAATTAGAAAAAATATTCCTCAGTCTCACATTAAAATTTCACCTAAATATACAACAAATCACTCTGGAATTGTAAAACTGACACAGAAATGTAAGTAAGGGAAATAAGAAACAAGTTTTGTACTTGTTTATTTAATTCCGTTTTTTCTAAATTAGTCTTAGGATTAACTGCCAAATTACTAATTACAAATTACAACTATTTGTAAGTTGTATAAATATTACAATTTTTGTTTTGCACAATAACTGTGAACCTAATTAAATAAGCATTTTTACATTTCCATTTCGAAACTAATTTATTTATATTCTACGGCCTGTGATCCAAAAGCACATTTTTATATTTTTAAAAGCGAAGTTTGGAAAAAAGATAGATAAGAATCCTAATAAAGATGTTTACAATATTATCAAATAGTATTAATAAAGTAATTTATTCAAGAACGTAAAAGAATTAAGTGGTGCTTTATGATAACTGACAACTTCTTTGGATTTATTGTTTATCCCAAATATCCGACTAATAAATAATGAAGTTGTTACTAATTTTAAAATCGTAACATAAAGCTACATTCCAGAGTACAGATGATGTCCTAATCATTGAGACAAATGACGAGACAGTAAATGAGTAACGCTGTGGATTCAAGTCCTATAGATGACGTCACTGACGACATATTGACGCCATATATAAACGGCGTCACCTAGATAGGGATCTATGTCTGAGATAAGAGTCGATAGTTGGCGATAAATTAAAATCTGGCACGTAGTTGTAATAAATAACTCTAAATGTTAAATATAAATAAAACGTGTAATACAATATAGTAACCTTATCTTTTATTATAATATAGGGCATAATATATACGAATATAGGGCCTTATCTTTTATACGAATAATAAGGGCACATAATTAAATACATTTTAGAAATATTTTTTTCAAGTGTTATAATAAAGTAGAGTCTTGAAAATCCGAGTACCAATATTTCTAGCTTCCCTTAAATTCGAGTCTATTTTTATTTGAGAAAATGATTTATTTTATCTATTTGAAAGAAAATGATGAGTAGGTATATCCAAGAAATATTTATATCAATAAGGTATGCAAAGGAAATGAGTAGGTTTTCGAAGAAATATTTATATCAATACGATATGCAAAGGAAATGAGTAGGGTTTCCAAGAAATGTTTGTATCAATACGGTATGCAAAGGAAATGAGTAAGGTTTCCAAGAAATGTTTATATCAGTACGGTATGCAAAGTAAATGAGTTGGGCTTCCAAGAAATATTTATATCAATACGGTATGCAAAGGAAATGAATTGGGCTTCCAAGAAATGTTTATATCAATAAGGTATGCAAAGAAAATGTGTTGGGCTTCCAAGAAATGTTTATATCAATAAGGTATGCAAAGGATATGAATCGAGCTTCCAAGAAATGCTCATATAAAACTTATTTAATGTATTTTTAATTATAGCGTTAGGGTTTCTAATGTACAGTAACTTAATTATTTTTTTTCTAATGTACAGGAACGTACCTCCGTGTAATCCGAGTTTTCGTTAATCCGAGGGAGTCTCGATCCCATCTACGTCGAATTATCGAGACTCTACTGTATTATTTTCTTACTTACTTTTAAGATCGTTTAACTGTTACATAATATTATTTATCTGTATTTCCTATCTAGCGCGTGCTATTTTAGGTACAATGATATTAAACAGACCACACACGCAAACTGAATGTAGGTTGATATAATTTCAGCCTACACCGACCATGGGCAAACATATATAAACCAACATTACAGAATCTAAATATAACTCTTTAATGTCACAATAAACACCTTACAAAATATTTTAGTTATTGGCGGGTTGACTGCGTCACCCAAAACTAACGATGTCGGCCGAGTAGACTATTTCCACTGCCGACCGCCATATGTAGTGTACCAGTTGCGAATCTAGATGGTGACGGGTTGTACCTCGGTGTCTTTTATTTCTGAAAATAGGATATAGCAATGTACGATGCGACACAACGTCTAGACAGGGGGGGGTCGTTCGTTATCGCGTGGAGGGGGAATCGTGATAAGACTTGAAGACGGGAAAGGGAGGGGTATTTATATCTGATATAAGCAAAATCCTCGGCGTTAACATCTCTTCGGCACGCCATATACAATCCTCCTTCTATGTTCCCTATAGGTCTGTGGTCGGTATAATACCAAAGTACCCTATTTTATTTTATTTCTTTCTTTCTATTTAACTATGTTATAAATGAAATCTAAATATACTTGAAAATACATAAATATATAAGAGTATTAAAACCTAATCACAAGCACAAATCATGTTTAAAGATGTCATAGATAGGAAGCTAAAATACCAATATACAAAAAAATAGAACATAACATTAAGAATGTTGAGACCCATATAATAAGCCATCCTGTAAATGCTGGTCAGAGCAGTCTACTAAACTAGGATCAAATGAAGGAGGAACGTCTAAGAACTGAGCTAGAAATGATTACTGAACTAGACCTATTACTTAAATTTAGCACCAAAATGTTCTTGAAATAAAACTTATATGAAGCGAGAAGAAATGGAAGATAAATAAAGAATTATGATTTAAATGTTTACTGTTATTTTACACTCATGAGTGTTGACATAAATATTCATTATATCCTGTTTCAATTAAAAGAATTTGTGTTTAATTAAAAATTATTGGTGAATATAAATCTAAATTGATTGTAACAACCAACATCTCATAAAATTTAAGGCAACTAGGAAAAGAGAAATTTACGAAACACTCTAAACTTATTCTGAAAATGTTTAATTCTTGCTCTACGCTTTTTTGTTTTAATTGACAGAATATTTCTGGTAAAACATTATTTCAAGTAGGGGCCTAATAGACAAAAGTGATTTGTATTTAAATAGCTTTTAAAAATTCTTAAATGATGTTATTTAGAATATAGTTGTATACGTTTAAAGAGATGGATTATTTGTAGGTAAACATCTAATTACATTGAAATTTAGAAAATCTATGAATCGTTACCGTAACGTTGATGCATATAAAAAGATCCGTGTAGAATATTTATGATTCTATAAAGAATGGTTAAGAGAAGAAGATATCCCCAGCGAGTGCAGGGAACGATAATTGACAAGGAAAGCTTTTAAATAAGCGGAATATATTTCAAAGGCTCTCTTAACAATAGGCAGGAACGTTTATTGACAAAAAAAACTGACGTCGTTTATAAGATCAATCAAGAAGAATTCCTAAATTCTGGTAAAATGAAAGAAGGGAAAAGAATAGGAAGAGGCAGAAGTGGAATTATTAGAGATAATTGAATATCTCAAAAAGTAATTGGAATGGCGAAAATAATAAGGAATTCAGAGAAAGCGAATTTTCAAAGAAAATAATGTTTAACAAAAAAATCAAGGATATCCAGTTCAACTCATAAAAGTCATTTACGCAAGAGATCGACCAATATATGGTGGATAACTCCAAAATAATGATTCCGAACCGACATCTGATGGATGTGTTACAATGGGGCCATATTAATGAAAATTGGGTATTGCTATCATACAACGAAATTAGATAAATGACTTTTAACATCAATAATTTAATGAAAGGTCAAACCCATATCAAACTTAACTACCTAAGATTTTTGCGAACTCAGAAAGTCTTCCTCCACATTGACTCAGGAAGATAAAATCCGAACGACACACTGATTAAGGTACCAATTTGACACGGATGTGTATGTGTGCGTGCACGTGTTATTGAGCGCACGCGAGTGTGTATGCGCGCGCGCACGTGTGTGCTAGTCATTGATATGTTTTGATCCTTTCTATTTATCCTGGATCGATATTTCCGGCCAACGCCCACAAAGCAAATGAAAGGGTTGGGTACTGCTAATGAGCAGTCATTGATATCTTTGTTTGCCATTTACACTACGTTGTTTTGCAAAACAAATATATGTATGCATCTATTAATTAATTTCTGTGAACAAAATACAGGGTGAGTTCATCGCTGGTTGAAGAGGTACCGAAACGTAAAAATCTCGTTTTCCACATACAACCTAAATATGGAACATTGTCTCTATTGGGCTGTGAGCGTGTTGTGCAAATATTGAAAAAAAACTAAACATTTGTAGATTTATTAACGGCGAATACAATGGTATACAACTAAATGTAGATAAAGCAGAATTTAATAGGAATGTAACAAAATCATTCATTAATAGAAATTAGTAAGCTTCCAGTATTCAAAATTTAAGATGCCAAGGCCGGTACCAAATTTTATAAACGCAACTAAAGAAGAAGTCAGAAGCGATTATTTATGTGTTTCCAATAAGTAAAAGTTTATATCATTTTTGTTTAAGAGCGCTGATTTGTAAGAGCGATGTGCAGTGATTAGTGTACAAAATCGATGTGCAATGTTTAATATGTGTTAAAATGTTTTACAAGTAAAGTGCACAACCAGGTACGTTTTAGATAATAATAAAGAAAATGTATTTTAATGTTAACTAACTTGAGAATTTTAAATGATAAACGGTTAACACATGAACGGTAGAAATTGTCCTTTGAATATTCATTTCTAAAATTAAATTGGAAAACTTAAGTTACTACCTTCTCGATATATATAAATTTTAAAGGTTAATAAGTAATTAAAATGTATGGAATAATTAGCAGTAATTAAAAGTTAATTACTCGACACATTGGTGTCATTTGTTCTTTTTTAATTTGTCACTGATTAATAAATTGTATAACTTTGTATTTTAAAGCTTTAAATTATCATTTCAAGTAACCTAGTTCTACCTTCAAGATAAGAAGAAAGCCATAGACAGACAATATCTGCCTGAGCTATGACGTTAGAACTAGAAGCCCTGGTAAGTAAGGTTAATTAATTTGGTAATTAGTAATTAACACACTTTTTTTAATAAAGATAAAAACTTACCCCAGGAAAAGAGCTTGAACGTTACATTAGTTTACGTCTAAAAATCTATGTCTAAATCGAAAATAGTATGATTACTCATGTATTCAAATTAAATCTTAGATTACATATTGCCTTTAACAATTGCTGGACGAATAATATAACAGAAAACCATTTCAAATCTTCCAAGATCAAGCTATTGATTTATTTATTTTTAATATAATTTAGTTAAAATTATCTTTGTTTCTTTGTCTTATTTTGTTTTCCTTTTCTGTCCATAATATACAAACACAAACAGTGAAACTTTTCCATGCAACCGTTTTTAGTTTTCTGCTTAAGGGCATATCGAATTAAAAACTTTCTCCGACTTTTCTTTTTTTCTACCTAGAAATTTATGTTACGCAGCATATAATCCAATCCACCAGTCTATCTAGCATATGGGCATTTATAATCTCAACATATATCAACTTCTACCTTAAAATTATTTCTGTTTTTCTGCCTTCCATTATTAATTACGTTACAGTTATTTTATAAATAATTCTGTAAAATTTTATATGACTAACATTTTTCCTTTTCTCCCATATTATTCCCGCAAATTTTCTGTTCCTCAACTTGGAAACCTTGATTTACCATTCACAGGGTAATTTTTGTTCCATTTAATAGGCTCTGAACTATTTTAATTTTGAAAATAATTTTTTTTATGGTGTTTGTATTATTTCTCACTTATTTGACTGTGTACTACTTATCTACCCAGGAATATTATTATTGCATTTTCTATTTGACATTTATTACTCACTGTTTTTCCACTAATTTTTTGCTATCCACGTATTCACTGCAATGAAATCATTTTATCTCTCACACGAGGTTCTAGTTTAAAAAAGACTATTCTGTTAGTCGAAAAACGTCTGTCTGCGATCATGATGTAAGGAACTCAATCAGCTTTTTACCTAAACATGATAACACCGAAGCACGATTGTGGTTAAAGTGTGTTTTTTTGTAAATGCGGACAATACACTTGAGGCAACAGAAGTTTGTGCTGACAAAACACGACTTGATTACAAAAGCGTTGGCGACTGTTTATCAAATTACGAAATAACTCGGACGCCGCAGAGATACGTGAGCAGCTTATGAAGTCTGTCTCGTATCTAATTGTGTGAAATGAAATAGTTTTCATTCTGTTTATGAGATAAATGTGCATCGGTTTACGTTGGAACACTTTCAAAATAAGAATTTTGTATTTAAATACATAAAGTTGAAAACTTATATGAAAAATTTCTTTTTATAACCTGATTAACTTGGGTATTTCTGATAAACGTTGGCAAAATCTATTTCTCTTTCCAAATATATCTCAATCAGTAATGATTGTCTATGATAAGCCTTCTAGAACATTAACTACACGACAAAAACCCGCCGTAATTGCACCCCTTTATCATTTAGTGGAGGTCCAACACGGCCGTTTCGATTAAAGATATTAGGTATTACGTTACATTAGTCGCGGGGAAACGATTTTATCCTATTAGGTGCAATCAGGAGCAATAAAGAAAATTACTTGTATTAAAAATTTTGTACATAATAGTTTATCTTTATATATAAAGACATAAAACATGTTATATTAGTTTGTGTACGCTTCCAAAACTCAAAACATACTGCTTTGATTGAGCTCAAATTTTGACACGATATATTTATAAATCCCGCTTCAAAAATTGTTTTAATCTATTTTATGTGTCAGTAACAAATCCGTAACCAAGACAAAAAAAAAGCTTTTATAACGACCAGCTGAGCACCAGCAGCTGAACCATCTGTCGCAAGGGAAGAGAAAACTCTTCATACCTAATCTTAAAACTTGGAATGTTATATTGATATTGTGCGCATCAAAAATTTAAAACGTTCTGCACTGATTGAGTCGATGAAATTGTGATTTGATATACAACCGGCATCAAACATTTATATTATATAATTAGGCGTTAATAGCATTGCCATGACAGAAAGAAAATAGTTTTGTAATTCCGCTCTTGCGAAGGGAGTACTCGCAAAACTAGATAACGACGACTATAGACACATGCGAAGCATTACTTGTTCCCACTTATATTGTTTAATAACAACAAACAAACGTATCCTCTTGCATTCAACTCAGATTTTAATACACCTTAATCTAATCACCTTACTTCAATGTGTATTTTGGGAGTAGTTCTATCCCAAAATTTTGATAACTATATTTAATTTGCATCCCGTACACTAAATAGACAAAAGATTAATTTATCTATTATTGAAAAAAAATTATTAGCCATAGTATGGGCATGTAAAAATTGTAAACCTATCTCTATGGTAATAAATTTACTATTTACACAGAACATAAACCATTACAATGGCTTCACGACGTAAAGGAGCCAAATTGAAAAGTGCAAATTACTTTTAGAAGAACTTTTTTGAAATAAATCCTGTATCTGTAAAATCTAACATAGTTGCAGATGCATTTTCAAGAATACAATTCCAAGAATTAAAGGTGATAACTAATTCCTGAAATAAACCATTCCTGAAATTCCTGAAAAAGGCATAGAAATAAACCCAGAATTAGTGATAAACGAGATTTTACAAGATTATAATCCCGAAGACCAAGTATCTAGTTTAGCAACAATTCGTAGTCAAAATAGTTTTTCCTACAATTTTAAAATAATGGAAGACAATAAAATTATCAATACAGAACAAAATCAAATAGTTATTAAAAGAGGAAACGAAGAACCACAGTACATAAAAGTATTTAATAAAGACAGAATAGTATTCTATATATCAAATATCCCATACTTAGAAAAATTGACGAAACGAATCAATACTTAAAACCTAACACAACCTATGGTCTCTACTTTGAAGGCGCAGGGATACTCGATATTAACAAAGAAATATATAATCCCTTTACACAAATGCTAAAAGTAAATTATATAGATATAACCATTAAATTTATTTAAAAACTCAATTTAGATAAAACGATAAAGAAGATAAAGAAGAGCAAAAACAAATAATTATAAATCGTCATGAAGGAAAAACATATCACAGGGAAACTAAATGTAAATATAAAAAAACAAATATTATTGGCCATCAATGATAGCAGATGTGACAGAACATAAATAAAAGCCTAATTTGTTTAAAAGTTAAAGATGACCGCAAACCAATTAAAGAAAAATATAGTGTAAAAGGTTTTTAAAAACCTTTCAAAATCCACACATCAAAACTACAAATTGATGTTTCTTATTACACGCAGACAAAGATCCTTACTATAGTGGATTGCTTCTCTAAACGTTTAACTACATTTATTATAAAAGCATTAAATGGACATGAAATTACGAAACAATTACACACTTATTTAAATCTCTTTCTAATTCCTTCTGTGTTACAAATGGATAACGGTAAAGAATTTGATAATGCTCTTATCCGTAACTTTCTACAGTTATACCAGATAAAACCCCATTACACAATGCCAGGCTATTGTAATCCTCAAGGTCAAGTTGAACGAACTCATTCTACACTGATAGAACTTCTATTAGAATAGAATATTAGATAGTAGAATAGATATTAGATAGAATATTATCAATGATCTATATTCAAATTAAAGGACTTGTAAAAAAATAAAAACACCGTTTTCTAATTTAAAAATTATCCTAATTTAACCCCTTCTATTAACTTACACTCTCCTGATATATATCTTGTACAAAATTTTTAATCGTAAATAAAATCGTTTTTATTCATCCAATCAAGTTGAATTACATTTCTTTTAACCTATATTGAATGGCAATTGATGTTGCTACAGTTTTTTGAAATATTTATTCAATAATTAAATTATAAAAATGAGGGGGTATATCGGGATTCGAACTATGAATTTTCTTGTTCAAAGTCTCTTTGGCTCTGCACCAACTTTCCAATACCAAGAAATGACTTTCTCAAAGACGTATATGAATTATTTTCCCCATCTGATTGTCGTCGAAACTTTTATTTTACAACCTTAAACTGTTGCCATGGTTACCACAAAATATCTTAAATAGTGCGGTAAGGTTAAAAATGAATAAAATAAACAAACTGAAAATAAGCAAACAATGATAAAATTTTTCTTTTTTTACCTCAGTAGGAATTCACTTTAACCACAAAAAAAACAACTTATATTGATTGTTTCTTAAGTTCGTATAATGCTAGATATTATGAACAACTAAAAACTACGCATGAATCAATAAAAAAAAAATTTCAACTCGATCGCACTGATGAATTAAATACATAATGTCAAAAAACTTCTTATATTCCTAAAGAATATATTTAAAATCCACTTTGGACAGAAAAGAAAAGCATATATATATATATATATATATATATATATATATATATATATATATATATATATATATACATACTTGCGGAAAAAAGGGTTGGCTGCAATTTTAAATAAAACAAAAAAAACAATTAAAATACATCCCAATCGGATAAAAAAACCTCGCATAATAAAATCATTTGTTACAGAAAATGACACCAGCGTTAATGTACCTAGTAGCAGCAGCACTAACAACGATAACACTAGCTTATAAAGAGACAGGTCCAACCAAAATTGTTGGAATTATTCCAATTCAAACCCAAGAGGTTTTAATAACAAACACTACATCTAACTATATGCATTATATGGACATGAATATTATTGGAAATGAGCTTAAACAAATAAAAAACAACATAAAATTGTATACCAATTCTTCATTAATTACATATCGTTTAAACAGTATTTAACTTCATTATCATTAAGGCAAAACAAAATTTAATCATTTATAAGCTCCCCAGAATCCACATCCAAACCCAGAAGATTAATTAATGGATTAGACTCAGCAATATCTTGTTCAATTGGTAATATGGATGCTGATGATAAAGAAAAATATGATAGAATTATTCAACAAGTTTAAAGCAATGAATACCACATAGAACATAATATCGAGTCGCAAGTAACTGTAAATAAACAAATCATTGATTAATTTAATAAGGATATGAATATAATTTCAAAAAACAAACAACAAATTTAAAAGAACTCACAGTGAAGCAAACTTTATTCTAAATAATATACAATTATTTGAGCAGTACTTTTTAACATACAGCACTCTAATGCTATTACTACAAGCTTGGCATTTTGTAAAACGAATGTGCTATATTCTAACTTCCTAAACAAGATGGGGATCAACTATATTTTGGAAAATACAAAGGAGAAACTAATCTAAAAAAAAAAAAAAAACGTTTATTGTGCTACTACTAAAGCTATGATAACATATTTCATACAAATATCTAATTTTCATTCCTCTAGAAACCTTATTTCTATTATTATATCTCGTCACAAAAAAACGAAATAACCAGTATCCTATCCTTATCCTTTTTCGGTATCGAAAAAACAATCCATACCTATCCTTCATTTATCCTGAAGTATATGAGTTTGTACACAAGTGGTAAATTTAAATTAATTTATAATAATTATTACTGTGAAAATAATAGCTATTGTAAAGGATAATTGTATAACAAACTTAATTTAAAATCAACTGAAAAAATGCAAAAGCATAATATTAAAGAAAAAAACTTTGTATTAAATATATACCAATTATAAATCAGTACTTAATATTTGAAATATCAAATTATACAGGATAAATTTTAAAATGAAAGTAAATCTATTAAGTTTCAAAAAACACAACTTTTACTTTTAGAACAAGATGAGAAACTAGAAAATAAGACTAGTAGGCTAATATAATATTTTTCGAAAGTTTTCCTACTATTGTATTAGAAGAACCAGTCAAGGAAGTTACAAGCAATATTCATTTTGAACAAATTCATTTAGCAAATATAAAATCAGAACATATTGAAATTTTAGACGAAAATAATTTTGATAAAAATTTCAAAACAATTGTAATTTTATTCTTATTACAATAATTATTATTTCTATTAAAAGGTATTATCATTTTTATTATTACTATAAAAACAAAGAGTGTAAAAGTAAACAAAAGTTTACTGTAGTAGAAGACAAAAACCTAAGAGGTCCAATTGTACATTTTAACCGGGATGGTTAAAACTTAAGGAAGGAGAAGTTATATCCAGAAAGACCAGATAGTATTTACCGTTAGTGGATAATATTAGAATCATTATTAAAATATAATTTTAACCATAACGTCATTAGAGATATATTATTATATATAGAGGGCTTAAAGATTTGAACTTAGAGATTCTTAATCATTGACTCTTTCAAGACTGTTATTATGCTACTTTAGGTACCGATTGTTCTGAAGTTCTGTAATACCTAATTTTGTATTATGTTGCTGTATGTTGTAGCAGGCCTTAGGCCTAAACAAATTGTTGTTTTTTTTACTATCACTGATTCGAGTTATTTAACTGACGATACCGCGCTACGTCATAACACAGTACACATTCATCTGCTGGTTCAGTTTTTTTTTCTAACTACAACACGGTTAGGTGGTCTTTAAGCAGTGTATCCAGAGAAGGTGCTCACAACCAATGGCTGTTTACGGTTAACTTTGTCAGATAATATTATAATAATATATTATCTTTTTAATGTATTATTATATTGGGTACTTTATATATCAAATACTATCACTTTCCGACCAACTGGACAGCTTATGAGTGGGCCATCAGCCAGATCACAAAAATAATTGAATACAATTTTAATGTATAAAAACTTTGCAATAAAATATATATATATATACTTGAAACATTGTAATATATTTACGTATTGAATATAACAAAGTGAAAAATTCTGATATTTGTTTTTTCAAGTTACTTAAAATCGATAATATAGACACAAAATTAGAAATTAAATAATTGTTTTCACGATTTTTTAAACTATGAAATGGTGTATTCAATGTTTTTTTTTACAATTTGATATCGATATATGGATTTACTGGTTAGTCGTTACATGCGATGGTATATTAAAAACTAAAAATCTTATATTTTAATAAATTATTTAAATGGTTTTGTTTAATCTCGATATAACATTATGCTTTGCTAAACCAAACATAGTTTTATATCAGGGATGTCCAACTGGCGGCTCGCGGGCGACATGCGCCCCGCCATGCAATTTTTCACGGCCCGCGAAATCTTATTGGACAAAAAAATATCAGAAAATTACCTGAAATGCCTTTATCTTGACAGGGATCTAATAATTTAATGTTAAGTGTATGGTTCGTGTTGAACTATGGTATTGGTACAATGATGAGTAGGAAATCGGTAAAAAGTAAAATTGATACCGAAAACAGGATTTACACGGAAAGTTGGGAGAGTGATCAGCTGATTGTTAACAATGATGGGAAACTGCAGTGTTTGGTGTGCATGAAAGTTGTGTCAGTGCCTAAGGAATACGTATAATGTGAGAAGACATTACTCAACAATGCATGGAAATAAGTATGATACATATACAGACGAGAGTCGGGTAACATTAGTTGGAGATTTGAAGTAGAAGCTTAAACAACAAGCAGGTATGCTTAGTAAAACCACATTCTCAAACGTATTCACTGTTTGCATCTTATGCCGTATCTCTAGAGCTGGCCAGAGCAACAGAAGACTCATGATATTTTTAAATTGCTTTCTAAAGAGAGATCCCAATCTTGCGAAATTTCGGACTAGAAATGTCATCAATGTTTGGAAGTAGATACCTATGTAAACATAGGTTTTAATCGATGAATTTTATAAAAAAACAAAATAGAAACAAGTTTTCTGATGTACCTCTACTTCATCTCATGAGGTTGGCTACAGCCAAACTAGGAGTGGATATTCGTTCTTTATTGCATGTAACTGACCGACCACAATGTTTACACTAAAATAAAATATATTTGAATTCTCATTTCACTGTTTGTGTTGATTGATAAAACAATTTTTTCTGTAGTTTTTCTTATTTGTGTAAAAGCAACACCTAAGTCTTGAGAAAGACAACGAATATTAATAATTTGTTTTAACTTTACTTACGCTTCTGACACTATTTTAAAATTAAATTGAAGTATTGCCATGTGGCACGTGACCACGCTCAGGGGTTTAATTTTGGCCCTCTAGGCTTTGGAAGTTGGACATCCCTGTTTTATATTAATGCATGAACAGCAAAGACGAAATTTTATTTAAATAAGCTAGTTTCAGTTACGTCATCGATTACAAAATCTTCATTATGCACGAAAATATACATTTCATTGATAGCGTATTCTCTGGAAATACAAGGAACAAAAAAGAACGTTATTTAGGATAAGAATGTGTTGGCTAATGAAGAATAAGCTAGCGACAACTTCAAGAATAAAATATAATACAGAAAATAGACAAAAAAAACTTCAAAAGAAGATGCAAACATAAAGATCAGAAGATCGAAGGGATAAGAAAACGACAAAAACAGTAGAGTGAATTCTGGAGAAAGAAAGAAATTTGAAAATGGTGTGACATAGATGAAACGTATTTCAAAGACTTTCGAAAGACCTAACCCGAGAATTTTTATGTTAGAAATAAAATCCTATACTTATTAGACCCCTCAGCTGCTTAAATTATTTTCAAATAAAAAAAGAGTCATTGCTATGCCAAAGGAGTTAAATGACATTCTTACTATTTTTAGAAAACGAAGGTTAACATTTATAGCTTATGATATATCACAGGTTATTTGTAAATATATTTGTTGCCAAATCTCGACAACATCTTAAGATTTAATTATTTTCCTTTCTTTAACTGTCTGAAAAGTGGAAAAATAAAATTTATCTCCCGCAACTAAATAAAAAATGAGAAATGAAAGATGGCTTCCATAGGGTTTATAACACTTCTGATTTGAGAGACATTTCTACTAAATAGACCCAGACTAACTAGCTCATGATGGTTCTTGACCAGCTCCAGACTGCTGAATAAATTGTGATTAGACTTCATCATATTTTCCATTCATGAAGAAATACGTATCAACACACACACACACACACACACACACACACACACACACACACACACACACACACACACACACACACACACACACACACACACACATACACACAAACACACACACGCACAGAAAGAAAGATACACTCACACACCCACAAGCACACAGAGAGAGAAAGAGAAAGTTTTGTAACATACTGTACTTGCAATAGGGAATGAATCAAAATAAAACTACCAATAACCGATGTTGAGTGGAAGGAAGCAATAAAGCCTAAACGATAGTCAGCAGTTTGCGCACAACCGCATCGTTCTTGTAGTGCATTCAGAAGTAATTGTCTCTTCTCTCCACGAATTTCCGGCCTTGAGAGCCTTTATTCTGTAAAAGAGGCAATAATAATTCATACAAAACGATCGGTAAATTTTAAAGTGGCAAATCCAATTCAAACTTAACTCGCACTCTACCTTATTACGTAATATATGTAACATATGGAAATCTGCTAAGGTATTTCTCAGATATTTAGATCTAAGTTATTCTTAGATTTAGCTTTGATGCTATGAAATGAATTACAAATCCCTCCTGCAATACTGTGCAAACGTCACCTTATTAATATGTACCCGATTAAATACAAAATATGTTAAGAACAGTGTTTTCATTGCTCAGAATTACAAAAACTGTTTATAGTAGGTGTATGTGTCTTACAAATGCATTCCATACACTAAACGTATATTGATTAAAATTTTCAAAATGTGCTAATCAAGACTTTCAGTATGGGTGACAGCAAGTGTTGTGGCTATTATAGGGCGTCCGCTTAGTGGCAGGTAACAGGATTCGTCGTCGCTGTACCCTTCACTGTACCATAATAGTCCCGTCACAGACGTAGCCGACCCTCACTGATTGGCTGTACTTGCTCTACGTGTCGGGTCCGTCACATAATACACGCGCACGCGCGCGCGCGCACACACACACACACACACACACACACACACACTCACACACATACACACACACACACACTCACACACCTACACGCACACACACACCCACACACACACCTACAAACACACACACACACACACACACACACCTACAAACACACACACACACACACACACACAATCACACACACACACACAATCACACACACACAATCACACACACACACACACACACACACACACACACACACACACACACACACACACACACACACACACACACACACACATACACACACACACACACACACACACACACACACACACACACACACACACACACATACCTACAAACACACACACACACAAACACAAACTCACAATTCGTTTATGTAGAAAAAACGTAAACAAAAGTTTTAAAATAGGTTCCACAAAATAAAAACCCATTTCTTCTCAATCCAACCAAGTAACGTATCTGTGATGAAAAACTTTTTTTTGCATTCAGCCCGCATACCAAAAGCCCTTTGTTTTCAAATTCCTACCGGCAATCACTGTCGCATGGCAGACGCTGCATAACATCAGGGCCACCAAACCCTATTGTTTTGTGACTGACTTATATGTTCTAACTGACTGATTGTTCTAACAAATATATACGGCCTTAAGGGAATTTTACTTTATTCAATAGGCTGTTAGATATTTACTATAAATTTTGATTGGAAATTTTCATCTCCTTGTGCCCTGGGTTTGTTTACAACTACCTCATAGGCAAGTGCCCAACTTTTAACGCTACAAATACCCTTGCTTCTTTTGAAAACCTTTTTGTATATGTGTGGGTTTTAACTAGCGTACAGATAAAGAAGTTATTATTATTAAATATTTCTATAAAGTTCAAATGTTTGCTGATTGTCTCATATTTCTTGTCAACTTTTTTACTTATATTCAGTTTTACGTCATACAGTTTTACATACATTTTTTCTACAAAACTAGTCTCAAACTATTAAATTTGTATGTTCACCTATTCAAACAAATTATTTTTTCGAAATAAAGAAAAACATTACTAAAACTGTAACGTTCAACAATATATTTAAACTAGAACTGCATTATGTATAACCAGAACAATGCAATATACTCGTAGCACTACATTATTTATAACCAGAACAGTGCAATATACTCGTAGCACTACATTATTTATAACCAGAACAATGCAATATACTCGTAGCACTACATTATTTATAACCAGAACAATGCAATATACTCGTAGCACTACATTATTTATAACCAGAACAATGCAATATACTCGTAGCACTACATTATTTATAACCAGAACAATGCAATATACTCGTAGCACTACATTATTTATAACCAGAACAATGCAATATACTCGTACCACTACATTATTTATAACCAGAACAATCCAATATACTCGTAGCACTACATTATTTATAACCAGAACAATGCAATATACTCGTAGCACTACATTATTTATAACCAGAACAATGCAATATACTCGTAGCACTACAT
>JBAIZL010000004.1:202802753-202987753 GCA_036971475.1 Prosapia bicincta
AAACATTAGAGTATACAATAAATATTTATGGAAATTACAACTACTTGTTAAACACTTTTATAAGGCTATGTTTTATTCTTGTCCGCTTTCTAAGACAAAGATGTACAATATTTATTTTATAAATACAATCATTTGTAAGTATACTTCCATCCTAAGACTGTTACTGTTGTTTTAGGATTTTTAAAACTTCGTAACTGTTTTTAATAGTATTTATAATCCGGCAAGTTCGGCGATTAACACGTTCTACACACTTCATTAAGGTAAAGCTATAAAACTCCCTCATCTGCAGTAGAGATAGATTAAAGCTTAATTTGTGTATTAACATTTGTTCTTGATATTAAATAATATTAGATGAACAGAAAGATAATAATTATTTCTTTATTATTACGCATAATTCATGGTATAGCAGTATTTGGTCTAGTAATGTTTATTTTCTGAATAAAGTAGTAATAGGTGCTTGTATTATTTCACTTGAGCAGTTGCACTAAGCATCATCACAAGAAATCAAAATTATTAAGTATTTGGTGATTCTTAACAGTATGATGATGAATTAAATGTTTACTAGGATAAGCCTTCCTATTTATAATGAATGGATTATCAAAAGTATGGATGTATCCATTGTAAAGTGCGAACCTCGTAGCCGTGCACTTGCGTGTATTATCACTTCTGAAAACATGTTACATATTGACAATGTTCTATACATCAACAGCTTCTGCATCCGATATGTCTACACATATTGCAATATTGTTTGTTATTTAATACCGAAGCTAATTTGTCATCACATTTATATAACATCAACCTTCTCTTGCAAATCACTGTTATGGCAGTCCTTATCATGTTTATAGAGAAGTATTTATTCTAAACCTCTACCTCCCGTCTCGCCTACTGCGATCTCTCAAGGTCAAGTGCACGGTTACGTGTTCGCACTATACCTTAATATTAATTATTTAAGATAAGCAGCGCATTTTCATTAGATATTATCAACAAGATCAACATTTGCTAATCTGACAACACTTATTGAATGCAATTATAATTAATATTAACTTATAGGATTTTCCTTAAATTCAAAATGACTAAATCTTTATAATTATATTCAAAGGAATAAATATAATAATATTTCTGTAATTTTATAGAACTAATTCGATAATCAAATTACCTTGTTTCTGATATATTTTACCTTTAAAAAAAAGTTTCATTTCGCTAGAAACATTGTAAAATGAAATGGAATATTTATCAAAAGGGGAAAAAATTTTAAACGTCTACTGTCTTCTATAAATGTCTTTGAAAATATCCTCTATCATAACATAGTTACCATGTTAATAAATTTCTAGTTATCGGGGTAGATAGATTTTATTTGTTATATAAAAATAAGCATCAGTATTGTTTATAGTTTGGAGTAAATAATAAGCTTTTGATTATTCATGGATTCATGAATATTAATGATAATTCATGGTTTAATACTTAAATTTGATCATATGGGAATATAATAGCTCAAGTATAATCACAATCCCCATCATATACAAAATATTTTATTTATTACATTATATTTTAATTCAAAAATAATAACATAAATAATAGATTTCTTGTGTAAATGTATTAACTGTAAATTATATGTTTATTCTCGACATTTGATCTTTCATGAGTTATTTTAATAGATTAACTATGAATAATTAAGTATTAAAACAATTAACATACTGATTTTATCTTTTGTTTGACTTTTACAATTGATAAAATAATTACAATATAAATTTTATTGCGTCAGACATTTGTGTAATATATTTTTTTAATATGTTTTCATAAACGTTTGTCATCCTTTTGTGGGTGGTGTTGTGGGTAGCTTTTCCTACTCAGAACAAAGAAATGGAGAAAGGGCACGAGAACATTGCAATCGTAAATTGATCTTATGCAATGCGGCAAACTCTTGTGGGTAATGTAGCATTTTTGCATAAAACCTCTCAAAGCGAATCTGACACCGCCTTCTTATCTCAACTGGAAGTAAGCTCTTCACTTATATGTTATTACGCTTCATTTTTTGTGACGAAGCTCCAGCCATTTACAAAATACGAACTCGTATAGTTAAACATTCTTTAGAAGAATGATAACAAATTTTTCAATCAATAGAAGTACTAATTGAAGATTATAATAAGTCACATAAATACACATACCCCATTAAATAAAGAGTAATTAAAACAATTCGGATAACTATAAAATAACGGTTGGTTTTCGTTGGTTTTTATTTATAACGGTAAAACCAGTTTTTTTCTGTGATTACCTGCAGAAACGTCGGAGTTTTTTCAACTAGTTTCTGCAAATTTTTCGATGCCAAATGAACGATATTAAAGATAAAAATTTAATTATTTTTATATTGTTTAACTAACCACTACAATGGCATTTTTTTGAAGCAGGACGCTCAGCTGGAAAAGACACTACTTTATAGCCAGGAAAGGCGGCAACATTCCTTCAGTCGTTTACTAGATAAGGATAGGTCCATCCCTTAGGGTCAAATAACCCTGCTTATATTGTGTTTCAGTGTGTGCAGTGTGGTAGGATTATTTCAGACATAGCCACATTTACGTTTTAGAAGATCGTTCGCTTTGTGATAAAAAGAAACTACTGCACCCCTATACACTCGGTCTAGTGTATCACCACTTTAAGCAACTTTTTGATCCAAAGGAATGTGATCCGCTTATCGTCCACCTTTAAAAACGTAAGTGTCTCTACTCTTAAACGTTGAATGTATTAATTTGAAAAATTAAATGAAATATTTCGAAATAGAATGAATCATTTATAAGTAATACATCTACTATTAACAATATTTTAAAAAATAAAGAAATACGTATAGTTGCCACTATAGGATAAATAACATGAAATTATTATTTCATAATTCGACGTTGCTCATCTATCATTACTAAAGAATCAACGTTATTAAATAGTGATAATATCATGTATGGGCAAACCTAATTTAGGAAATTTATCAAAGTGGGCGTACAACCACCAAAGAAATTTTAAATAGTTAGTGAATCGCTAATTAAAAGTATTCTTGATTTTTTCGAATGTAAGATATCCTGATTTAAAGGAATTAAAGAAATATTTTAATAATCTAAATTAAAATTTCACGTTTAACGGAAAAGGTAAATAATCAGATCGAAGAAAAGGAAATCCAATGCACTAAAAGAAGGTGTTAGTTTTCACCTTACACTTTATAAGTCATCGGTTAAACAAGTAAGAAATAAATAAGCGAAGGGTACTAATCAAGAGAAGGATAACCCAATCGCACTTACGGCTATTCTTAGGAAACGTAGCGTCTGTAACATTATCGTTTCCAGATCATTGAAGGATCCTACTGAAAAAATGCAATTAAGAAGCGTATCTACTAGGGAATATAAGTAAATTGGTGAGGTATTCTTAGGGTAAGGGGATGGTGGATGTCTCTTTGTAAAGTGAGCACCCGAAACCGCGCGCGTATGTGTATTTGTGTACTGTGTGTGTTTTTAATTAAATATTTTATTTCACATGTTGAAGCTTTCCGCAAATTTATAATACTGGCTCTCAAGAACAATTTCTCATCATAAACATTAATCATCAAACCATCTTCACTAGTTTTCCATTTAAATTTATTCCAGCCGAAAAGAGGTTTCGCCAGAGGAGTAAAGCCAGTTGTTAAACTCATCTTGGTAAAGCCAGTTGTTAAACTCATCTTGGTAAAGTCAGTTGTTAAGCTCATCTTGGTAAAGCCAGTTGTTAAACTCATCTTGGTAAAGCCAGTTGTTAAACTCATCTTGGTAAAGCCAGATGCTAAACACATCAAACTCATCTTGGTAAGGCCAGTTGTTAAACTCATCTTGGTAAAGCCAGTTGTTAAACTAATCTTGGTTAAGCCTTGTTAAACTTTTGGTAAAGCCAGTTAAAACTGTTGAAATTTATAACCTATTGACCTACATTTTATCTCGATTCTTTCAAACATTACTTTATTTCTTCACGTCACCTATTAGTTTGCAGTATTTAAGGAAATTATCTACTCATTATTAAACTACAGTTGTCTAACGCTAGACGCTCCCAATAACAAAGAAACAAGTCTGGGTGGATAAACTCAATATGTCAAGACGGCGGTAAAACTTTAAAACTAACATTTTAAATATTTATTTGTAAAGAGATTAGAGTTTATCTTATTAGACAGCTATTGAATTAGTTCTACTGTTCTTTGTAATTTAATTCTCTTTTAGTATTCCTTTGACCGTTTGCGCTATTTTTCCTTTACCTTTTGACCTCTGCCTTAGGGTTTTTAACAATGCTGCCTTCACAAACACTATGCACAGTGTTTCGTAAAATATAAATCCTTGCCTCAAGGCTAGACCCGCCTATAACCAATTCTAAATCGGCATTTGCTTAACCGAATCACGGAGAAAAGTTTACTTTTACTTGATTTATTGTATTTCAGCTTTATCTTCTAGAAAATCTAACATTGTTTTTTGCATGTAGGTATAACTTAAATTCTTCGTTAAATGAAAACATATTATTTCTCTTAAAATTTAACTTTCATTTATTAAAATACAATAATGTACGGCATTATTTAATAATTTTAATCTGTATTTTATCAGAATGAACCACAATTATACTGAATTTTAATAGTGCTGTAGGTATTTAACGGGATTTATTTGTTTTTAAGATTTTCTCTGTTTTTATAGGTATAATTTTCTTAAAGGTTTATGGTGAAGTCAGTGTAACTTTATTTTGTTTGTTTTAATTTCTATGATATAGAAATTACCAAAGTATCTTAAGTAAATCAAAATATATCTTAATCTTTGCTTCTGTGTTTATCTAAAGCTCTTTCTTCTAGTATTTTTTGTATTTTGTCATTCGTTTACATCTCAAAACTTTCAAAATAAACGAGAACTAATGTTTTTATCTAACACTTTTAATTTTATTTCTCCTAAATTACTTTATCACTTTCAAAGAAAATATAATTTCAAAATCTTTTAAAAGTTTCTTATAAAAGGTATTCATTTCGATGTCCTCATTTATTAATAAATATGTCTAAACTTATATATTAATTAAACATTAATGAAATACATTAAAACTCAATAATTTAGTGCGTTTATTGGGTTTAATTCCATTTAAAATCTAATACAATAAAAGTTTTCTTTATAAATAACATTTAAAATATGAAAAGATCGTTTATAACCCTCAAATATAGATTTTTTAAGATATTGATTCGTTTTCATAATGTCATAGCTTACTACTGTAACTTTTTTTTAAATATTTGTTTGTATGGTTTTTTGATCCATGCAAATGGGTTTTCTAATAGGCCTACTTGTAGAAGTGGTAACCTGAGAAAGTTTTATTCGCTCAGAAATCATTATTAATATGGTTGATTCAAAAGTCGAAACCATCGATTGGGCATTGTGTAAGAAGAAATTGTCTACTAAAAGATAAAATGGAAGGAGTTAAACTGGAGGAAGTCCTGGTAAGGAGCATATAAAGGATAAATCATATTAATATTTAATTTCATCGTATAATCAGATCAAACCAAAGGTATTAAAGAGAGATATTTTACAACATTTATATTTAAAGTGAGGAACCTTTTCTTTTACTTCTGTAATTCTTAATAATTAACATTTGTTGATTCCATCTTCGCGTGAGCTACTAGTAATCACTTTACCAAGAACATATAAAAGCACTAAAAAACAATAACTACCAATCAAACTTCGCCGATCATCTCAACTCCACAAAACACGACTACATAGACATAACATCTAACCTACAAATTCTTCATAAACAACACAGAAATAAGCAACGTTACACAACCGAACAATACGAAATATATAGGCACTTCAAACTACACCCTACACACATACTCAATACACAATTACATTACAACTCACACGCACTTTTTGACATCATAACTCCTAATACACAAAAAATACACCCATACCACCTAAATATCCCACCCCCGCCCTAACCTAAGTAAACCTTGAGATCAGTTACGGTCTGAGTTGACAAAGGGACACATCTCCCGAAACGGCCGTCCTCAACAAGCAAAGTAAGTGCTACTATAGGCAAGTTAAAACATTTTTTAAAAGTTAAGTGAAAAAAAGGTCCTAATAATTGTTCACAACATTTCCCTTTTCCCTACATCCTTGCTGTGTAACCGACATGAACGTTTTACTAATACATATGTTTACTTGGTTATAGAACAGTATTAGAATAGACCACGCTTACATATCCAATAAAATAGTTCGTGGATTACATGTGCACGCCTTACCAAAGTTAGCCAACTCCCAAATCTCGTGATCTGTAGTACCAATTTAGAAGACTCACAGGTTATTTTCTTCATCTTCATCTTCTTATAACTGTCAAATGTCGATGATAACTGTAGGGGAAGTCCAGGCAAAGTGATTTTTGCGATAATTTCCTATCCAGTGGCACTAATGCTGTAAGCTCATGTGAACTAAATGAAGGAGACAAAGCATCACCACAAGACCCAGCGACATAGTGTCGTTTTGAGCTTGAGGGCTGTGTGTTGTTTGAATTCATTGCTTCTGAAAAAATACTCAAGTTATCTTCTTTGCAATTTTTCTTAGACGTAATGATGAAAAACTGTTATGTTATAAGCTTACTTGACTGCTTGTTTCTTTCTCTTTTCATAACGTTTCTTGCAAAATAACCAGTTTGACGATTGTGACTTTTTTTTAAAAACAATGCAGGCCTGACAAAGTGAGTAGGGCAAAGTGGATAGCTATTTAATTTGCCCGTGTAAATTTTATACATGTATACTTCATTCATCATACAACAAAACTAGAAAATAAATTATTTAAAACTGAAACTGAAACCAATTTGGTTTTTCAGATGGTATGCATATACCATCTGAAGGAAGACAAGCCAAGCTAGATGGTCTGAAGAAAGTTTAAAATTAGCCATAACATCTATTGAAGATGGTTTCAATTCCATTTCAGAGTCGTCAAAATCTTACAATATTCGTTTTACCACTCTTTGCAAGAAACGGTATTTAAAGAAGCCTTGAAAAGAAAAAATACAATACCAGTTGTCAATAATAAGAAAAACTCACAATTTTAAAAGAGAAAAAAAGATTACCGTTGTTTAATTTTCTAGGGAAAATACAACCCCCTCTGGATGATTGGATACAGTGCGGGTATTGTCTTGAATAGACTCATGAAGGTTGTTCAGACTATAACTGATTAGGATCATATTTCTTTGACTTATGTCACTACAGTTATTGTCGCCGAACGATAAAATTTCTTTTGATTCTATTTAATGTTAAAATTTAAAGAGTGTAAGGTATATATTTTTAAAATATTTTGGCGTAATGTGTACACTAAACTTGAGAGTTATTTTGTAAAATTAAATGTTATGGAGATATTTTGTGCTTGTGTGCATTTTATCACAACATTTTTCCTTTTTCAGATTAATAAGTACAAAATTCACTTTGCCTGGGTTACATTATTCACTTTTCCCATGGGACCTTGCCCAGGGCACTTTGCTGGACAAAGCGAATAATTGACACTTATATATAAATGATTTGTTTACATCCCTGCTTTTTTAGTTTAGTAAATAACTATTTTCCTATCAATAGTTGATGTATGTTAGATGATATTTAACACCATCACAAATTTTTTTTGACATCATTCAAGATTTGTCAGTGGTTTAAAAAAAGGTTTATCCACTTTACCCGGGTCTTCCCTAGTCCATTAAATATTACTTCTGTTTTAATCTTATAACGCTTCTTTTTTTTTAATTAAATTTAATAATTACACTGGTCAACAGTGATTTTGTTACATGGCTAGTGAGTCATGTATTTTTGGACGCTGAATCCAAATCTAAAGTCAGATATTCTCCATCAGGCTTAGTTTTTTTGTAATACCTCTTCCTGTATTACTAGCAACTTCATGTAGGGCATGAACTACGGGAGTACGACATACACATCTTTAAATAATTTATTATATGCTACTACAATTATATTGATGAAAATTAAAGTAAAATAACTACTTAGTTTAAAACCAGTTCATTACTAGCCATCTAAATAATAAAAATAATAATATTATATACAGTAAGATATGGTACGATTACGTCACATATTAGTCACACCGCATGAGTGATGTAATGTTTGCTGTAAAGCTGGCGATCAGGACAAGCTCTAGACCCCTCATATTTATTTCAATTCTTACGTAACATTGTTAACAGGATGGCTGAATGGATCTCGTCACATGACGTTTGCAGCTCCAATGGTCTGAAGAGAACCAAAGAACCGCTCAATGGACTGTTATTTTTGCACAACGAAAACATCAGGTATAAGAGCTAAGACAAGACATACAGTCAAATATCTTAATACCCCTTCTACCTTAAGACCTGTTCCTCATAATCCACAACTTGGTTATTTATTGAAATTTTGATGTTTCTTGTGTGAGTGGGACGGCAGAGACTGGATTAATAATTATGTCAAAAAAGAGTGGCCAAAACGAGACACATTTACTGTGGGAGAGAAGAATGTTGTAGGCCTACACCCTGCACTAGTAAAACCTGAAAAGGTTTACCTCTCCCCACTACACTTTAATCTAGGCTTAAAAGTTTTGTCAAAGCAATAGATCGTGAGAGTGGATTTCAGTTTTAAAGAAAAAGTTTCTAAACTAAGTGAAGCTAAGATAAAAAAAATGTAAATTTGCTACCCCAGACAAAGAAAAATTAATGTGATATTGAAATTGAAAAAAAAATCGTATAACTGTGAAGTTCCTGCTTGGAAATCATTTAAATAGGTTACTAAGAACATTCTTGGATCTTACAAGGCAGATAACTACAGAGGACTTATAACTGAGCTTCTAAAGAACTATAAAGTGCTTAGCTGTAATATGTCACTAAAAAATTCACTTCTTGGATTCACATCTGGATTTATTTCCCCAAAATCTCGGAGCTGTGAGTGATCAACATGGTGAACGCATTTACCAGGAAATATCCGCCGTGAATAAACGCTACTGGGAAAGTGAAGTACTAAAATTCTTCGTCACTACTGCTAAAATCTCAAGACTGATGTACCTACACCAGAAAATCAAAGCGAAATAAATTTCAGGTATGTAGAAATTGCACATATACACCATATGGTTATACTTCAGTAAAATTTTTTCTCATAAAAATAGTTGCTTATTACAAAAGCCCGGAAGAATCAGTTTTCATATTTGAAAAAAGGGTCAAGAATACTATAATATTTAGCCATTTTTGTTTTTGTGACAAACAAAACCCAAAATTAGTTGTCCATAGTTATCACTGTTCAACATTATAACACTCCGTGACCTATATTATTTATCTATATTCATGTTTAAGTCGTTTTTATTGTATTTGTCTTAATGTGTATGTAATAACTCTACTTGGATCTAAAAGTAACTCTATTCCTTTTTGTTACAGGTAATATATTTCTACACTGCGATATTTGCATTATGAAAATATTATCACTTAATAAAACTGTATTTTTTTTATATTCTCCAACTATTTACCACCGAATGATGATTAAAATTGTTCATCTTTTTAGGTAGACTACACCTTACTTTTAAAATTGAAAATATATAACACACGGGAAAAAGTTCAAAAGAATCCAAGATCAAATTAATTAATTTTACATTTCTAAAATTATCTTGTTTGAATAAAATTATCTGAAAAAGTGAGTTAAAAACTTATGTAAATTTTACACAACAATTTTAGGATTACCGTTTGTTTTTTTATAATAAACATGAAACTTTAAACTTATTAATATTACATCTTGTCGATCTTATAGTTAGAATAACACTGACGAAAGAATTATCGATCAGCTTGAAAATTGTATGCCTCAGCACTACTTATTTCGAAGTTAAAATCCTAAAAGCGTAATGAAAATAAACTGATATTAAGTCTGATTTTAAAAATAATAATAAGAAGGAAAACCGTTTCATTCTTTTCCATTGAATAAGATGGAATATTGAATCCAAATTTCTCTTAACGTTTAATTGCAAATATAATATCGCGTAATTGCGAAATAAATAGGTTTGCAGTTGTAGATGGATGATTTTAAATCAAAGGCTTAAAATAAGCCTTCAAAAGTTGATAAACCAAAACACTTGATTCAAAATTTAAGATTTAAATATATTCTTAGAATTTAAAGTCACAAAACAGTAGAGGTAAAATGTCTAAGATTTTTTAAACAAAATAAAATTTTAAAAAAATTAAGCTTCATAAGCATTTAGCATGAACTAAAATATAGGGTAAAATCTTAGAACAAGTTACAGACGAAAGATATAGTCTATAGCATTTTTTCCTAAAGTAACAATTTTATAAACTGTACGAGATTTTGATTACGTCATATTATAACATTTAATTATTTAAAATTTACCTTTTACAAAAAAATTTTTATTAATTGTATTTGTATTATAGTCAATACATCATTTTTATCACTTTTAATTTTTCATTAAATAATTTTTCCAATATAAAAATTTTGTCACAGTAGGAAAAAAATCTTCCATAGCTTTATATCCTGGATATAAAACAAAAAACTATATAATTCATGAGACAAGACATTTAGATCTTTCCATTGTTATAGAAAAAAAAACGTTTTTCACTTTTATGCTGTATTAAACCGTGCCACGAGTGTGTGTTTGTGTGTGTGTGTGTGTGTGTGTGTGTGTGTGTGTGTGTGTGTGTGTGTGTGTGTGTGTGTGTGTGTGTGTGTGTGTGTGTGTGTGTGTGTGTGTGTGTGTGTGTGTGTGTGTGTTGTGTGTTATGTGTGTGTGTGTGTGTGTGTGTGTGTGTGTGTGTGTGTGTGTGTGTGTGTGTGTGTGTGTGTGTGTGTGTGTGTGTGTGTGTGTGTGTGTGTGTGTGTGTGTGTGTGTGTGTGTGTGTGTGTGTGTGTGTGTGTGTGTGTGTGTGTGTGTGTGTGTGTGTGTGTGTGTGTGTGTGTGTGTGTGTGTGTGTGTGTGTGTGTGTGTGTGTGTGTGTGTGTGTGTGTGTGTGTGTGTGTGTGTGTGTGTGTGTGTGTGTGTGTGTGTGTGTGTGTGTGTGTGTGTGTGTGTGTGTGTGTGTGTGTGAAAGAGAGAGAAAAAACCTAAAGAGTGAAAGATTTCTCTAAAGAATCTGACCAATAATACTGTCTGCGATGATGAATGGGTCAACTTTGCAGGTCAAACTGTAATTTCATCAAAATCGATTTCGCATTTCAATACACAGTTATGTATTCACAGCATGATGGATGAGAGGACCCCATCAAATTTATGTCTTCCCTAATGTAAGTTACGTTGCCTGTGTTAATGTCTTTTTATTACAAATTTCATGGTGAAAGACCAATAAAGTCTAACAAAATCTGTCCTTGGGGTAATTTGATGGTCTCAGGTTCACGCTAATTTGTTGACCATTATTTCTAATAACGAATGCTGTCTCAAAATTTAAAACAAAAATATTAAGAACGGTCCGAGACACCTGAAGTTGAAGTAAAAGTTTCATAAAATTCTAAGGATCAAACATTTTGCAATTTTATTGTTTATTCATATCTTCCTCTCTCCCAATCAAAACATTTTATTAGGGAAATTTGTGAGGATTTTTCAAGGAACATTTTGGTATTTTATTCGATTTGGGTTTTGAGTGATTTGGTTTCTCATTAGAACAAACACTTTTAGGGGAAGCCCGCTCGCCTATCAGTTTTACGGAGGCACAATCTCTTAGGCCTATACCTTTCTTTCTAGAAATAGGTACTCACAAAATTATTACTCCATTTTATGAAATTTAATCTAATTTTATAAAAAAGGTGTAATCTTTAATATCTTTTCTTGCGAGTTTATATTATTCCTAATTCCTTTCTCCCGGAATATTCTAAAACCTCTCCAAAGTTGGTAACAAAGCTATTCCGAAAAGAATTTTTGGCTGCGGTGTTAGCATCGGGCAAAAAACGTTCTCTATTACAAAGTAGCTGAGCATTTTAATTCATATTTGTTTTCGGAAAACTTATAGGATTGTACTCTCCCAAGAATCATAGAGATTTTTAATTGAAACAATGAAAACTATAATCAACAAAGATTAAAAATTCTCTTGTTACATTGGTCTGAAGGTGCAAATACTGTAGTTGTCATTTTAGTTTGACCGACATAAAACTAACATTATCTCAGTGATTAATCAGCGTTATCTTCAGTGTCCATAAATTGTAGGCAAATATTAGTAATCCAAAATGACGCAATGTTAATCGTGCCTAGTGTAAGAGTGATTCAGTTGTCACTGACCAGTTATTTTACGCCACAATTGGAATAACGTTAACCACAGGTACGTTACACTTAATATAATTTCTAACTATAGAAACCTGCTTTCTAGATAAATACATAAAATAAACTATTAAATTAAAAGAGATTGTTAGGCATTTTTTCTTTTGTAAAATAATTCTATTACTCTTGCACATACTAGCCAATTTACATTTTTATTTGAATTCCAACTGCAGTGAAGGATTGAGTGAGTATTGAGAAGTAATAAAACATTTAGTGATGTGCGGTAATTTTATGTGTTGTCTTCATAAAATTCAACCAACAATAAATTTTACAATTTATTTTAAATAAAATACAAATGTGTTTTTATTGTTTTTCATTGAATATGAAAGTTAGTTCTAAAACACAGTTTTGTTTTTAGTTATTTTTTTATCAGATTGAAAAGAAAAGGACTTGTAGAAAATTTGACCATGATCCATTATTATTTGTAGCAAGAAGTTCTTCAAGCTTCGATGAAAAGAACAGGAAGACGAAAATATGCTTTAATATTTTCATGTAGTATTTTCTTTTTTTATTTCTCACTTAACCCTTTCCAAAATTGCTGTAAAGAAATTAATCTTGCATTTACTTTTCTTATTTTGTAATATAAATAATTTATTGTACCAAACATAATCTTTTTGTAAAAAACACATTATATTAATTTTATACCAGATTGTTAGTACATTTCTCTTTGCTCCGGTTAAAAGCAAGTCTTTAGTTTAGAAAACCTCCCAAAGCGATGCTATGATTTTTTTTCTATTTCCTGTACCAGGGGATTATTCTATACTTCCCTCAGTTCAATCTAAACTCGTATAGTCTTCTCTTCCTTCCTTTAGCAGTTGAATTACTTTAACAAAAATCACCTCGCGCAGGCATATGGGGTTGAGGTGTGGAGTTTGGGTACGTGCTAGAGGGAGGAGGAAGAGAAAGTTCTAAATAGAAACGCTACTAGCCTGACTAGATACTTTCGGCTGAGTTAGTTCATTTATGGACGTCAAGAGGAAAACCCCGGCCACTACCCGGTTGCAACATTTCTTAAAGAAACTAAAAACACGTGCCCTATAAAACATTAAATATAACATAAAACCTAAATCAAAACATAACACCAGAAAACGTTTTTGGAAAGGTACATACAGATCCACCACTGGCTGCTTTCACGACCAACTGAAGTGTCGCTCAGAGCTGTCGCCCTAACGCGCATGCGCACTGGCGCCTTTTGGCACTACGCACCCAACACCCCGATATTTCACAAAGTAATTCGACTGTACAAGGGACTGCGGTGGATAAACAATTCTTTATGACCCCGACAGAGAAGAGGTTTACTTTATGGTAGCGAGTTTTCACACGTGGGGAAATGACTCCCATCTATCCTCTTGCAGAGGATTTTATGACCCCTAACTGACTCCTATTATACTCACAATCCTTCCCTATCACCTATAGGCGGTCAAAGATCTACTAGGACTTTACTTAGTATAGTTGTATAAACTACAGTAGTATAAACTACACTTGAGATAAATTCATATGTAAAGAGGAGCGATTTTATACTGGGTGTTTATTATTATGTACTGTTTTACTATTTTTTTTTAATATGAAGACATAACAGAAAAAACTCACTTACTTGAAATTACTGAAAATGCATATTAATATTGAGGCTGTTGAAAAGTTGGAAGGCTTCAAACACATGGAATGCTTTCTAACAGTTTACATACATTTGCGATAGTGAAGTAAAAATAACACTAACAACAGCAAATGTGCAGAAAGGTATTTTACAAGGTATTGTAATGTTAAGGGCCTGTTTATTAAAACGAAGCGAAAAAATTCAACTGAAAGCATTCGGAACAAGAAGCTGAACAAGAATGAAAGGCGTATAGTGATTTAAAATAAGAAAAGAAATCGATCAAGTAATATACACACACAAAATTAAAGTAAATTCCTACTTCAACAAAGAAAATTTTTATTTTAGTTATTCTCTATTAAATCATTACAATTATTATAAATAAACTAACATAACCTATGTTATAAAAGATTTTCTGCCACATAATCAATAACGTAAAATCATCTGTTTTATGAAACATATGTTATCACTTATTTTAAACCAAATGGGACAAAATAACTATATTTCATTGCTTGCCCCTTTTGTGAAAAGTTTTTCTCTCTTACAAAACTAAAATTAATTCGTTATCAAATTTAATTAAAGAATTAATGTTTTACAAAATTCTATTAACATCAAGTTTTATCCACTACAAGTTTTGAAAAAAAATAGAATTATATATATATATACATATATATATATATATATATAATTATGATTATTATTAATATATATTATAATATATAATATATATAATAAATAATATATTATAAATAATATATTATATATATATATATATATATATATATATATATATATATATATAAAGGTGTGAACTATTAGAAGGAACTGAACTAAAAAAAACCTAGATTAAGAAAGAAGAAAGAGAATGTTTTATTGCTTCAAGGCAACCAGTATTAAATTAATAACAAAGAGGGTTATGAAAGGATTGTAAATATAGATACTCTTTTGTAGATGATATAAGGGGGAATCGTGATATTACTTTGTACCTGAAGTAAACTTACTCTTATCAGGGTCATAAACAGGTTTCTACCTGCTACAACATCCTTGTTAAAAAATAAGGACAAGTGAGTGTAAAAGAATTTAGGTAGCAATAAGGCAAGGACATAATAATTTCTTGGTACTGTGAAAAGAGGAATATTATGACATCTCTTGTGTAAGAGATTGTCTGATGTTGGTATGAACCCAAGTAGGATGAAGAGATGTGTCTACCTGCAGGCTGGAGTAGTGGATTATTTGCTTTAATAAGTGAACACTTATAAATTGAGCATATCTTTAGTAAATGCAGAAAATAGAGCAAGGTTGTGAAACTGTTTGCTTGTTCCAATATGCAAGTTCTTAGTTTGGGAATATTTTGTTTTTCTCAAATACTTCCTTGTGCAAAATAAAATTAATATTTTTAATTGTGTGGCTATAAAATTACTGTGAGTAGATTATATTATACTGTGAAGATACATTTATCTGTATATACATTAAATGTTGATTATTTAAAAATGTTATTAATATAAATATTGCAAAAAAAGTTATTTTTCTATCTTTTTATAGCTAATGGTCATTCCGCTTATAATAGTGTAAAAAATATTTTAAAAATTACTGTGCTACTTTTATGTGACTATTTTCCTCCAAGCGTAGCAACCAGCCAAAGAAAACGGAATATTCTTGACACATTTAATGGTCAAGCGTTAATGAAGTTTGAGACACCCTTGAGACACGTTTAATCAAGTTTGAAAGGTTTAAATTTTTTGTAATGTCTTTCCATTTCATCTTAATGAATCTTCTACTTATAGCGATAGTCTTCTAGAACATCGTTGTCCCGTTTAATAAAGCTGTTGATGTGTCATCCTCTTTTGGATAATACATGATATACCTACTGATGTTTTTATTTTGTTCATATTATTGTTATTGTTATTATTTACCATAAGTTATTTTACCAAAGATTCTTTCAAGGATGTGCCAATATCTTCTCTTCGACAATGCAACTTAAGGCTGTGCCAATTTCTTCTCTTCGACAAGGCAACTCAAGGCTATGCCAATATCTTCTCTTCGGCAAGGCAACTCAAGGCTGTGCCAATATCTTCTCTTCGGCAAGGCAACTCAAGGCTGTGCCAATTTCTTCTCTTCGACAAGGCAACTCAAGGATATGCCAATATCTTCTCTTCGACAATGCAACTTAAGGCTGTGCCAATTTCTTCTCTTCGACAAGGCAACTCAAGACTATGCCAATATCTTCTCTTCGGCAAGGCAACTCAAGGCTGTGCCAATATCTTCTCTTCGGCAAGGCAACTCAAGGCTGTGCCAATTTCTTCTCTTCGACAATGCAACTCAAGGATGTGCCAATATCTTATCTTCGACAACGCAACTCAAGGCTGTGCCAATATCTTCTCTTCGACAATGCAACTCAAGGATGTGCCAACATCTTCTCTTCGACAATGCAACTCAAGGCTGTGCCAATATCTTCTCTTCGACAATGCAACTCAAGGATGTGCCAATATCTTCTCTTCGACAATGCAAATCAAGGCTGTGCCAGTATCTTCTCTTCGGCAATGCAACTCAAGGCTGTGCCAATATCTTCTCTTCGACAATGCAACTCAAGGCTGTGCCAATATCTTCTCTTCGACAATGCAACTCAAGGCTGTGCCAATATCTTCTCTTCGACAATGCAACTCAAGGATGTGCCAACATCTTCTCTTCGACAATGCAACTCAAGGCTGTGCCAATATCTTCTCTTCGACAATGCAACTCAAGGATGTGCCAATATCTTCTCTTCGACAATGCAAATCAAGGCTGTGCCAGTATCTTCTCTTCGGCAATGCAACTCAAGGCTGTGCCAATATCTTCTCTTCGACAATGCAACTCAAGGCTGTGCCAATATCTTCTCTTCGACAATGAACTCAAGGCTGTGCCAATATCTTCTCTTCGACAATGCAACTCAAGGATGTGCCAATATCTTCTCTTCGACAATGCAACTCAAGGATGTGCCAGTATCTTCTCTTCGACAATGCAACTCAAGGCTGTGCCAGTATCTTCTCTTCGACAATGCAACTCAAGGATGTGCCAATATCTTCTCTTCGACGAGGCAACTGAAGGCTGTGCCAATATCTTCTCTTCGGCAATGCAACTCAAGGCTGTGCCAATATCTTCTCTTCGACAATGCAACTCAAGGATGTGCCAATATCTTCTCTTCGACAATGCAACTCAAGGATGTTGCCTATATCTTCTCTTCGACAATGCAACTCAAGGCTGGGCCAATATCTTCTCTTCGACGAGGCAACTGAAGGCTGTGCCAATATCTTCTCTTCGGTAATGCAATTCAAAGGCTGTGCCAATATCTTCTCTTCGACAATGCAACTCAAGGATGTGCCAATATCTTCTCTTCGACAATGCAACTCAAGGCTGTGCCAATATCTTCTCTTCGACAATGCAACTCAAGGCTTTCAATATGACATATTTTTTCACCATTACGAGTATATCAATATTTATTCGTTGTCCTATGCACAATTATTAGTTTAATTACGATCTGATAAATGATTATTTGGAGCATTCTCTCGTTATCTGTGAGGCGTGAGTCATAGGTTAGAAACCTAATAACTTAACATAACATAAAATTTATCGAGTAGCTTGAAACAGATGTATGAAGTAATATTGTATGAGGCAAGAGATTAACTGTCAATTTCTTTTCTTGTTTTACTTTATACGGAAAAACAATATTTCTAATACTAATTCTGTAAAGGCAATAATTTTCGAATAAAATTTACCTCTGTTCTCTATAGCTAATCATACTCATAAGACTTAACGAACAGTGTTTAACCAACAATCAATCCACTTCCTTCTAGAGCATTCTTATATCCCTAGTCTTAAGGGTCTGACTCAGTTTATTCAATTTTTTGAAAAGTTCTTTGACTTAGTCATTACTCTGACTTCCATGAAAATAGTAGCATAATGTTGGAAGTTGCAAGAAACCTTCCATCATTGTTGAAATCATTGCAGACAGACGTTGCTACGTTTTACCCAGTACAATAAACTATCCTAATTACATCCGAACAACGTAAATAAATCTAGGTTACTTACCTACGAAACAACACTGAGAATAGACAGCGACGTTTTTCCCATTATCAGAAGCACCCTACAAGTTTTACATGTTCCCAAACTTTGCATACGATTCTTACATTTTGTCTCAAAGACACGTCTTTCTGGAATACTCTTATTTAACTTTATAGTCATATAATTTGATCAAAAATTATTGAATAACTCGTAATAACGCTAAATAAAACCTGACAAATAATGATAGACAACATACTGTCCATAACACTATACATGATCTCTTAGTAAGGTTCTTTCGCTCCCAGAGATCAGCACCATACAATTATTCTGATGCGGTTCTAATACAGTTTAAGAATCATATTACGTATATTAAAAATTTATTCTAATGCTGAATCAGCAATTTATGGAATAGAAATTTAACCAGGAATAGAAACAGCAATTTTAAATTTTTTGTTAGAAACAGAAACGTAAATCCAACACACATTGTTTTTTACAAAAGTCTATCTGTTTTTGAGGACGGCTGTTCTTCCTTTAGTCACCTTTTGCTTGCTTTAACTCATACACAAGAATCTAAAAAATGTGTTCTCAAGTTTCCGAAGAGTTTTCCAGGTAGTACACTTAGCTAAAACCCAAATTATAGGAATAGCATGTCGTTCGTATTACCACAAAACACAACAGATTATTAGGCCTACCTCAAAACGAGAGCGAGAGAGATGTTAAAATCTTCTATAAAAAGTATTTTTTTCGCTCAACGGAACATGCTAGTTATTTTCTTAAGACAGTGGTGAAAGATTAATACTTGACAAAGATTGGATCAACTTCGATTTATACTTATGTATGTTACTCGAAAATAAAATTTTAATAAGAAGAAAGTTATCAATACCTCAACAATACCTAAATTGATAAAAATAGAAAATAACCTCTCCTCACGCTCTCATGAAACTGTTTTAATTGAAGGCTTCTTTATATTGCAATATTTATACTATATTAAATAATGAAATACCTACTTTACAATCTAACGACAAAATATTCGGTTAAGATAAGCTTAGTTACAAAGGTAATATCTCTGGCAATGCTAGTGTCGAATGCAGCGGTCGTTAGATTTATTATTTTTTTTTTTTTTTTTTTATATATAGCCTGACTTTTTTTACATGTTGCAATATAGGTAAGTAAAAAATAGTATATTCTTTACTATTGTCGTAGTTCTCGATTCGCGATAGTATTTGAGTAAATTCGATCAATCAGCGGCAATTCACTCTCAGTACGAGTATTAGGCGATATCCTTCATAACAATTCAAAAAAACAACAATAAGGCAGGGCGTAACCTGAGATGCATGCGGCGCAGCACACGCAAGCCACGTTTTACGGCGCAGCACACGCAACACACGTTTTTTTTACCAGCGCATGCTGAGACGTAGCACACGGCACACGCATGCCATTTTTGCATTGAAAATAGAAGATACAGATACCAACTCATTTGAATTCGATGGAAATTGAGGAATTGGTTCTGTGTCAGGGTGAATATATGAAAAAACGAAACACACACATGGCTATGTTGGCCCACAAAGAGTCTTTATACGTTTTTTTGCTATAACCTTCGTGATTCACATCCTATAGCACATGTAACTCGCACAGAGTTATTAGAGATTATAATAATATAAGAGCTAAATACAATATGTAAACTACGGTTCAGTGTTTGTCTATTACTGACTATATGAACCATATATGTTGAAACATGTCTGGCATTAGAGATTTTAAAAATATGAGAGTTAAGTACAACATGTAAACCACTGTTGAGTGTTTGTCCATTACTGAATAAGACAAATTAATTGTCAAAACATGTTTGGCATTAAAGATTTTAAAAATAAAATATTTAGGTACAATATGTGAGCTAATGTTGAGTGTTTTTCCATTACTAGCTGAATCAAGCTGTTATTTAACGACATCCTAGATCCCTAGTTCAGGCGCGTATCCAGCGACTTGCTTTGGGGGGGGGCGATCGATGCATATTATATATATATATATATATATATATATATAAAGAACAAAAGTCTAAATACAAATACAAGAATTATAATTGAATTTACAATTCAAAGCTTTTCGTTGGCTAACAGTACCAACATCAACAGGAATATTAAACAATTAAAATTAACATATGTGCAAATTAGATCAAATAAATAGTTATGCCAAATCAATTACTATGTTGTTATTTTTTTTATTTTGCTGCCCTAACATTACAAACACTGAATATATTATCAAATTTAGATTTTACTTGTATTTGTTCATTTGTCAAGTTTAGTATTCTTGTATTTGTATTTAGACTTTTGTTCTTTATTAATACACAAGAAAACATACTGCGATATATATATATATATATATATATATATATATATATACATATATATATAATATGTGTGTGTGCGCGCGCGCGTGCGTGTATGTAAAAACATAGAACAGAAAAAGTTCTTTCTACGCTTGCGTTAGAAATCGGTAACGTGATAAAGATTCGTAGCAAATTAGACTTGTTAATAAATAATTATTCCAGTTTCGGTAACACTTATGGCTAGAGAATATTATTAATTTCATAATAAGCTATTATTATAAAAATGGTTTAATAATTAATATAAGTAGTTATTCTTCCAACACGAACAATTCCGGAGTCAACTGCGAATATTACGCTTGCAAAATTACGTATCCCTCAAGTAGACCTAGTCTCTCTGGGCATCCCAACGAGGTGTCTACTCGTTCTAACCACGACCCTCATAGATAAAAATCTGATGTTATCATTCAAAATTAGATAAATAAATAACCAAACGAAAAATAAATAGCTTGTCCCTAAAAATATAATCTAACAAACCCTTTGAACAAGCGTGTTTACTTTATCTCTCAAATGCTTGATAAACAATTATAAACCCTTGCTACAAGTATTTACACAACCTTTATGTACATTTTGCTAAGACAGTTTGCATCATCAGAATGTTACAAACAAAAATAATGTTTTTTATAACCTTGTGATGATGCTAACTGTGTTAGCGAAATGTAGGCCTACATAAAGGTTTTGTAAATATTTGTAGCAAAGGTTTATATTTTTTTATTCATTATAATTAATGTGCTCTCTTATTCTTTGCCTTTAAGGCTTGATTAGATAATTGTTATTATAACATTTTCGATTATCATATAATTTAAAATTTCTTCAAATCTTCTAATTTTTTTTTAAGTCGGTGTTAAGCTTCAATTGTAATATTTCTTTTTTTATTTTATTGGAACTTATTTAAGAGAGACATTTTTTTTTAATAAAACATTTGGAACGGCAGTTTTATGTCAAACATAAAATAGTTATATTGCATTTGTATTACAGTTACATGTATTTTATTTTCAAATAAAAGATCTTTAGAACTTCTTTATTCACTCAAATCTTAAAGTTCCCTTAAATTCATGTATTTTTGCAGGAAAAACTTTTATATACCTACAAAAACTTTGGGTTAAAACTTGCAGTTTTTGTATTGTACATCTTTAAATTTTTTTATAATTACACTTTTGGTATATGAACTTGGCAAAAAACCACTACTTACTGATATTACAGCAGACGCGTTTCGCACTAGGTCAGCGCATTGTTCAATATTGTGACAAGAGTCTTGTCCGTTACTCACAGCACTGAACAATGCGCTGACCTAGTGCGAAACGCGTTTGCTGTAAAATATCAGTAAGTAGTGGTTTTTTGCCGAGTTGATACCAAAAGTGTAACTTTGGGTTGGTATTATAATTGTGAAGTTTTAAAAAATAGTTGACACTGAGCTGAGCTTTCCGTAATGTAAGTTAATGTAACAGGGTTCAAATGAAATTGATGATAACTAACTCTTACTTCAAGATCAAATAAAACTTTATTTCAGATAAGATTCTTGGGTATATAACTTTAGTAATATCTTGTACTAAAGAAATGAGATTGAATAACTATTAGCACGCATATTATTTCACACCCTAGTTGGGTACTGTAGCTGTAGAACCTAAGATTCTAAAGCACCTTCTTAGTCTCTGGCATCATATTCAGGAGCTACGCGATTATATTGAACATGCATTGTAGTAACGGCAACAATAAAAAATTGTTTACGAAGCCACTATTATTTTGTACTTCTCTTGAATATGCAGATTAAAAAACCTGTCTTTTGTGCACATATTGCTTAGTTATAGGCTACTGGTGCGAACAAGGTCAAACCGGCGTTACGATTATAAGCTAAAGAATTCATGACTAATCATGGCCATCATTCACTAATGGCGAATCAGCTGTTTTGAATTATATCAGATATTAGAATGTTCAAGATCACGGCCAGACGTTAGCGATCCGCAACTTCATTTGCTAATTTAAAACTTTACACACGTATAATACCTTTTCATCTTCAGCTGTAAAAATGTAAGTAGGCCTATCATTAGGTTATATAGTTACTAACTATGGTTATATTGTTACAAAGCTCTCTCTTTCTCTCTCTCTCTTTCTCTCTCTCTCTCCCTCTCTCTCTCTCTCTCTCTCTCTCTCTCTCTCTCTCTCTCTCTCTCTCTCTCTCTCTCTCTCTCTCTCTCTCTCTCTCTCTCTCTCAATGTATTCAGACTTTAGTTTGTGCTTCAAATGTAAACCGTTTTTATAAGTCTAAACCGTCTCAAATGGTAATTATTAAGAAAGACTAGGTCATCTCATTTCCTTGTATTAACATATATTATTTTAAAATACATTCTAAAAAAGGAAAATATTGTTATAAATGTCGTAAACTAGTAGTAGTGGTTAAAACTTGAAACAATAAAATCGTAACCTCAATTTACAAATCCAACCTACTTCCGGTTATAGCAACGAAGTTGTGGAGCTCTAAATTGTTTTTGTCCGTTGTCACTATGATATTTACAATGTAGCTCTATTACAAATAGCTATGAAGTATATAATTAGAGTTAACTTGATTGTAAAATATATTTTATAACGTAAGCTAACCTGTTATTAAATTGAATCACAAATTATAAGAATTATTTTTTTTAACCAAGTCAATTCTAGCCACACACACACACACACACACCCACACACACACACACACACACACACACACACACACACACACACACACACACACACACACACACACACACACACACACACACACACACACACACACACACACACACACACACACACATATATATATATTTATATATTTATATATATATATATATATATATATATATATATCGCAATATGTTTTCTTGTGTCAAAATAGTCAAAATACAAATACAAGAATTATATTTGAATTTACAAATATATTACCTGCCATACAGTATATGTGTGTGGCAAGATATCTATACAGTAATTTGATGTAGTATAAAATAATGTTCTGTTTTGTAATGAGACAACGAGTTATTAAAATGTTAAATTCTAGTTACGTAATTGGAAATTGAAACGGAAAGTATTCTCTTGATATTTCTAGTGGTCCTTCTGTTTTTAATATATATATATAGTAGAATGGTTGAAGTTTACCTGGCTGTTCATAGGCAAACAATATCCTTACAAAATAATTGCTATATTAGCTGTAGGTCTAAAGTAAATCTCTGTTCAAGACGATTGCTATTAATGATAATTGTTTAATTTTAATGTAACACTGTTTATAAATGTTGTAATTCTGTTGAATAAATGCCTCTAAAGAGAATATTGTTTAGATGATAAAACGTTGAGTAATGAATTTGTAATGTTAATTTTTTCTGAATTTTGATCGAAACCTTTCTGCAATATTTATACATCCTTATTTATTTTATCTTTTCCATTCATTAAATATTAATTAGAATTGGGAAATTACTATAGTTAATATAAATTTTAGGCAGGGCGTGAATTTCAAAACTATATGAACCGACTGATTACCAAAATATTTCTACAATTACAAAATATACTTATTTATTTATATGATTGATATTTTATTATTTTTCCGACCGTTATAAACTCCAAGCGTTCTTGTATAGTTATGCAATTTTCATAAATTTAGTTTCTAGTTGTACATATACTTCTCAAAATTTAGTTCTTTTCTATATAGTGTGGTTTACTTTAAGCCCCCTTTGTATGTTTAACGAATTATTGACATAGATACTTTTAATTTTCATCCGTAAAATAATACATGTATTGTAAATTTGCCATTTATTAAAACTTTACTAATGGAGGATTCTGTTGTCAAACTTGGCAATAGGCCTACATCACAACAGTCATTAAGGTGCGAAAATGGTCCAAACTATGCGTGAAAAGACGTTCATGAATAGTACTAATAAAAATTGAATGGTGATAAAACCGGCCCAAAATTCGTTACAAATAATCACACTCATACTTATTTTACAACCATTTCACTATTAAAATATATATAAAATATTACTGCTTGGAATAATTATGTCAAGATGTGATGATGTAATTTGACCAAACAACGGATATTTTTCTTAGCCCAAATTCAGATTTAAAAAAAGCTTTCATATTGTCAAAGTGAACCAAATTTTAGGATGGATATTTCGTCTTGGCTATGTAATACATTTTATACACAAAATACACGTTTACTTGATTTTTTACATGTAATTTTATTTCCGTTTGAAATTAACAGCTTGACGAGTTTAGAATTTAAGTAAATTTCTGAAAATTTGACTAAGATAAAGTTATCGGTGACTCTGAGCGATCCTCGACTCTGTATGTTTCTCTATTTCTTAAATTCAAACGTGAAAGTTCCCCCAACCGTCGCGTCGGCGTCATGGAGAGTAAAATTTGTTCTAACGTCGAGTAGTGGATTTACCTAACGTAATTAGTGAACAGAATTTTAATGTGTATTTTAAATAAAATCTCAATTACAATTGAAGTAGTGTTATTAAATTATTATCAAACCAAATTAAGATATGAATTGAAAGAATAAAAGATTTTATATCAACTAGTAGTTTTCACAAAATAGTTTCTTAATTATTAACCATGCCATAATTAACAAAAAGTCCTCTAATTTTATCTATCTGGGTAAAAGACCTGTCAAACTCATTGTTAAACCAACTTGAAGCAAAATTTATCGCTCTTACAAACAATTACTAGCCTCTATTATCAGCTCACCAATAGTATGGCATCAGCTTACTTACTGTTCTACTAATGTGTGACTTGTAGACTTGTACAACTCATCTGGATTACTTTTTTTTTTTGCTGTAATCTGTTTCGTCAGTAAGTGAGTTTGTATTTATATTTATATAATTTTTTATATGAATAAATCATTAAACGACTCTAGCAACTTTTTTATTTTTCACATCTGGGCGTTTTGTTAATTGGGTTTTGCTCTTCATTGCAAGAAAAAACCTTTTACTGTTTTACTTACAATACCAATTTATCCATAGACTTTGAATAATAAATTTCATTTGGAGTTATCACACCGGTCCCCTGCGTTTTCTATCCGCTGTAAAACGTTTGGGGTATAATACGACAGGCAAGGGAAGCGGAAAGGGCGTTGAGTAATTTAGTGCCAGAAACTGGTGAGGTTTCCAAAATCTTCTTTAAAGGATATTTAAGAAACTGTTGGCTACCATAGTGCTGCAAGTTGGTGAAGAACTACCCATTTGTACCGTAACAAAACGTGGTTAGCTCCTGATACACAGTGCGTGATATATGGTTACTACTAGAAAATCATTTAGTATGCTAGCAAATTAAAGACTGTTAAAAGAGTTAATTCCACTTTTACTATAGTACCGTTCAGAATTTTCCATTGTATTAGTACCAGCGCCGACCTTAGCATTTAGTCGGGCAAGATTTTATCAGTGCTTTTCCAAAGATAAATTAATTGAAGTAGGTTTACCATTTTTAAAAAGTATATCCAACTGAAAAAAACTTGACGAAGTACTTAATTTTAAACTTGGTTTTAAAAATTGTATATTTAGTTGGGAAACTTCAGTTTTCTACAAAAGAAAAATTAGTAGATACTGAACCTAAAGATAAAACATTTTATCCACCGCACTCAGCGGTGTAAACAAAAACCACTTTTCTTCACGGGCATGAGAAAAATAGTATACGCTACTCGGGAAGGAAAGTAAAGTAGGCTAAAGTTTATCTTTGAAAAAGTATTATTCCAGAAGGTTTCAAAATTATAAAAAACACACAACAAGTATAGAAAGCACAATTTTTCACATGATTTAAGCAAACGTATTTTTCAATAATAAATTAGGTTTTTCCTTTAGAAATTAAAAAATCGAAATTTTTTATATCTATTCTCTATTACATATACATTTTGCTTAATTTCTTTAGTTCCTATATGTGTTAGTTCTAGCTTTTCATTAATTGTTGTTAATCTTTTGAAATAATTTCTTATAATTATTAAAACCCTTCAGCGCCCTCAGGCGCCGTCCAGGCCTAAACCCCCTCTGAGGCCAACCAAATATGTGCCAACTTCACAGACAGACAACGCTGGAAACTAATATGTGATTTTAAAAGAATCTAAAAAAGCAACAGACTTGTGACTGCAGCTTATCTATACTTTTATCTGCAGCTATCTACTATTTTGATTTCAAGAAATGAAAGACGTCGTTAATATTTGTAATCCATTGGGGAGGGTAATAATTATCATAATATATCAGTTATGACTACGGAAGCTTTAAATGCATTTAAAATATTGAGGAATTAACTTGAGGTAACAACAATAAGTCAAAAATATAACTCTATTAATGTACCAGGAAATGTATTTTTTTTTTAATTAAGGAAAATTGGTTTTTGAAAAACCATATTGAAAATATTTTTTCTCATAGTCTATTACATATATTGTAATTTGTATTTGTATGCGTGTAGTCTTGAAGCTGTCTTCATTTTATTGAAGGATTGAAGCTTACTTCATATACAAGTCTGGAAGCTGTCTTCATTTTATTGAAGGATTGAAGCTTACTTCATATACAAGTCTGGAAGCTGTCTTCATTTTATTGAAGGATTGAAGCTTACTTCATAAACAAGTCTGGAAGCTGTCTTCATTTTATTGAAGGATTGAAGCTTACTTCATATACAAGTCTGGAAGCTGTCTTCATTTTATTGAAGGATTGAAGCTTACTTCATATACAAGTCTGGAAGCTGTCTTCATTTTATTGAAGGATTGAAGCTTACTTCATAAACAAGTCTGGAAGCTGTCTTCATTTTATTGAAGGATTGAAGCTTACTTCATATACAAGTCTGGAAGCTGTCTTCATTTTATTGAAGGATTGAAGCTTACTTCATATACAAGTCTCGAAGCTGTCTTTATTTTATTGAAGGATTGAAGCTTACTTCATATACAAGTCTCGAAGCTGTCTTCATTTTATTGAAGGATTGAAGCTTACTTCATATACAAGTCACGAAGCTGTTTATATTAAATAATATTCAGTATATTAAATATATTTATAGAACACGTTATTTATATATTTATTTGAAAACAACTACTCGTGTATATTCATTTCCAGTTGTACTCACAAAAGGCTTAGTATTGAACACCACTAAGATTAAACACCCAATTAAGTCCACTGCAGGTTTCTTTATCCTCTTACATTGATAATTTTTCATTCCGAAAGGCTAGTGGAATTCCTCTCAGTGGTTTAAGTAAAGTATTTTTCTATGATTGAAATTTAATTATTTGGAATTACAAAGTTCACCCAAGTCTTTCCAATAAAATTTATTTTCTTGTTTTTTTTCATTTCCGTCTAAGTCAATGTTATTGATGTCAGCTGTAACAATTTGGTCAATGTAAGAGATGAAATACGTCTTTGTCTTTTCCTCAATTCTTATTTACAGTTCCTTGCCAATTTCGAATTGTTTCTTTACTAAGACATCATTTTTTTCACTTTTGTGTTACTTTTATAAGGGTCAATATTGTCAATATTGAACAATTAAGCTTCGAGACCAAAATTGCTTTTGAGGAAGCTGTTTCATATATATTCATTCTTTAACACTTGTAATCAAGTAATAATTTATTACTGTATCATATATATTTTTGTGTGTACAATTTTTATAACCAGTGAGCTGCAAATCGAAGTGAAACTAGAAACAGAGTGATGAACTTTGTTATATTAAATGTCGTTGCGTTTAAAATAATACTAGGTTATGTTTTAGTTTTTACCAGATTACATTGTTACTCTATAGATCTTTTGTTTTTTTTCAAGAATATCTATTCCTTCATCGGGTTTATTTAGCTTATGGATACCAATGAAAACCTGAAACATTGTAACATTATGATTTGCAAACTTATAATTTTTAAAACCCACTGAGACAAAACGATTTAGATTCATATAAATAATGATTACCGCTGTCTTGAATAGCCTCCACGATATATTGTCTATCATGTATGAATCAGTTTGGTGATATCGGTTTTAAAAGAAATTCAATACTTAATCAACTAGTCAATGGGATTTGTGCAGATATTCTTTTACTATGTTTTTTTTTTTAATTTGTATTATGCTATATTTGTTAAACACATATTGTTCTAGTCTCTTGAAATGAGGTTTTTTTCTCAGGAATGTGAAAAATGCATAGCTTGTAGTTGATGTGTATGGAACTGTGGCCTGTTTTATAATTATGTGGTTAGCAATTTGTCTGTATGTGTTTTTTGTTGAAATTGCAGCCTATTTGCATGATATGTCAATACTTCATGTTATGTTTCATCTCTTTTACACACAAGAAACGAAGTTTAAAATTTTACAGATGCCTTTGTAGTATTACAACATGTCTCTTTGTTTCTAACGTGAGCTTGAGATACTAAGATACACATACCAGTACTAAAACGTAATTACAATTACTGCTTATTAATTTAATAATAGTGATAATAATATATTATCAAGGTAGCAGCTTATATAAATTAACATTTTTTGCCTTATTTTTGCAGTAAATTATGTAAAGTTAATTACCTCTTTACGATTTGTAAAGTTATGTATTAAAACCTGAACTGTTATGTAGAGTACAGTACTAAATTGCCAATAACATGTATTAGGAATAGTATAACATAACAGACATTTAATCACAGATAAAATTAATGGATTACATACATTTAATAAATACAGTATTCATTGAAAATTTCCAATGAAATCTTGTGCAACTTTTTTTGTCACAGACTGCAACCAGAAATGATGATTTTTATCTATGTGTCTCATCTGTAATCTGTAGTACTGCGCACTTTGGCATGGGCATGGACATTGGATCTGACATTCTTGATACAAAAACAACTGTGTTGTGTACTGCACTTTAAATTATTGTTGTGTTAATAACATTCCATAAAAATGAATAATAGTACCGTAACAATATTATTCATTTGTTACTTTCTAATAATTCTATCGCTTACATTTGCAAAAAAATTTAAAGAAGGAGAAAAACCAGACTGGGCAAAAAAAGACATTAGGGACTATAGTGACGCCGATTTAGAAAGGTTATTGGACCAATGGGAGGTAACAGAATGCATTATTAAGTTTCATATACATTATAGAAACTTAAGAATTTCTTTTACACATTATAGTAAGCCTTAATGAGTAGAAAATAAGTATAATATTTAAGGTGTATTTTGTAAACAAAGTAGTAATCCTAACCTAACTAACAAACACTTATGATTATGACTACCTTAACAAGGGATTTAATGTTTACATTTTATCTCAAAAAGAACTGTTTGTAAAATTCAGGTATTGATTTCCCTTTCCCGCGTAGTCGATTTTAGCTAAAAATTATACTTGGCGATGCAGATAGTTATCAGGAATACGAAAAACATAAGAACTTTCCCCTCAACGGCACTCGTAAAACGTTACAAATTCAGCGCTTTGGCTTAATTTTTTTGATGAAGTAACTCGTAAAATCTAGGAAATGTATTAAACTTGCTGATGACTTAAAGAAATACAAAATTTGATTACCAAATCAACTTCAAATTCACACTGCTTTGCGTAATAAGTTTGATCGTTTTTAGGCCAAAGGTAAAAATAAAAGGTGTGTAAATGCTCAATGCAACATTTTCTGCTTTGTTAGTGGAATAGTGTTTGTTTTGCCCTTTTGAGTAATTTTGCAACGTACAGTCTTAAAAGTATAAGATGTATGTGCGAGTTTTATAACTCTATAAAGTTTGTGTGCCGGATGATACAAGGTGCTAATAGTGCTTTGTTAAAGTTGATTTTTTTCAAAATTTATTAATTTTTTGGGTATTGACAGTAAGTTTAATTACATTTAAAGGAATTTTTCGAGTTACTACGTCAAAAAAATTAAGCTAAAACATTGAATTAGTAACATTTAAGGGGTGCTATGACAGAGGTTTAAAGTTATTTTCTAAAATTTTTAATTTTAGGGACATGGGCAAAAGTTTTTATAATTTGTTTCACGTTCCTGACTTTTTACATTACCCTGTGTACATTTTTTTGTTAAAATCGATTACTTGGGGGAATGGGATATAAATACCAAAAAATATTTTTAAAAAAACAAGTGATTTTCAATGTCACAATCCAAAAATTTTGCTTAAAATTTTAAACAACCTTATTTAACACACTGTATAAAACAGAGTACTATTTTAAAGTGCAGTAAAATATAGTTTTTTATGAACGTTTTTTATGCCACATATGTTGCTTAGAAAATTATATAAATTAGGTAAAAATATAGTCTTAATGACTTTGGTTTTTTAAAAATTTTATTTCTTAAATTACTCATTTTCTTGTGTAAAACACGAATATCAACTTTTTTCCGCAGAAAATACGGAAAGATACTTTTTTTCACATTTTAAATGTTAGGCTGTAATGGCATGTAGGCATTTAGCGTGAACCAGGCGCGCAGTAGCTACAGCACACTACACTACGTCTAGATTTGGTTGTAATTTTATACATTACTATCTACCTATATTAAAATATTCCTTTAAAGTATCCAGTCAGGATAGATTTGGTTATAATTTTATTCAACATTAGTATCTATCTATATTAAAGTATACCTACAAAGTATCCAGTCAGGATAGATATGGTTGTTATTTTGGTAAATATTTAGACTTATTTCCGATGCAGAAAATTACAACCAAATCTATTCTCACTGGATACATCATAGGTATATTTTTATATAGGTAGATAGTAATGTTGTATAAAACTATAACCAAGTTTATCCTGACTGATTACTTCATAGGCATATTTTAATGTAGGTATATAGTAATGAATAAAATTATAACCAAAAGATAAATATTTAGATTTTAAGTTTAGTATCAAAATAAACTGACTTCGACGTAGTGCAGTGCGCTGTAGCTACTGCGTGGCCGGTCACGCTATACATGCTATTACAGACTAATAACATTAAAAATGTGCAAAAAAATTAACTTTTTGTATTTTTGTGGGAAAAAGTTAATATTATTGTTTTACATATTAAAATGAGCAATTAAAATTTTTTTTAAACAATATCAATAAGACTCGTTTACGCTATACATGCCATAACAACCTAACATTTAAAATGTGTAAAAAGTAACTTTCCATATTTTCCGCAGAAAAAAAGTTGATATTCATGTTATACACAAGATAACAAGTAATTTAAAACAAAAATTTTTTAAAAAAACCCAACGTCATTGAGACTATATTTTTACCATAAATTATAGTGTTGGAAACATAACCTAACTTTACAAATATAATAATGAAACCAGGATGATAAAGTATTATTTAGATTTTGTCGCACTTGAAATCACATATGTGGTGCTTATAAATTGTTTTGGTAGTTATGAAGATTTTTAACTATTTTAACATTCTTGTGAAAAAATTCCCTAGCATCTTCTTAAATAATATTGATTATTTTAAAATTTCTACGGAAGGTTATTTTTGATCAAATTTTAGTAGGGACTACTTACTTTCTGCCTACAGTAACAACTGATAATGCAGCGTAATACATCATATATTTTGCCGGCTCACGTCACATGATCTCTATTTTCACCTTACATGTTACGTTATGTTCTATTTGGTTAGGTTAGTTTTCGTTCATTCATTCTCCCTCCTCCCTAAATTACTTTTGTACACAAACATATCACTTTTATATAAAAATATTTGAAAAAACTATATCTTCTGTTTAGTGCGTGAAATAGTGTATGTGTTTCTTAACATCAGCTGGTAAGAAATATTACTCTGCGGAAGCAGATGCAGTACGGCGGAATGTTTTACACATATCTGATTAGTTTCCTAAACTGCATACATTGCTATAATCCATTATAACTACAAAGTACCTGAATATAATACAGTTGTTTGTTACAGAATCACTCAGTTAAGTGTATCACGCAAACTAATATAAAGTTCGCCTCAATATAAGCCTACATATGTTGTTGGAAGAACAAGTTTACTTGTAGGAACCCTCATTTTCATTTTTAAGTATTCAGAGTTACTTTGTAGCTATATTTCTACATAATTATAACCATAACAGGAAATTAATTCATGAAGAATTTTGTGTTAAAGTAGTATGATTTTACATTCAGATTATGTTTCTAAGACAGTAATTTACTCAATGATGGTTTATGGCTTATGACACTTTTAAAATCACTTATTACTAATTTAGACTAATTACTTGAATACAATATGAAAAAAATGAGTTGGCAGTTACATAATTAAGAATTACTATAAAGTTTGTAAAGTAAGGTCATTCATTTTTCTAATTTTAAAATACTTAACTAAGTGAATGCGTAATTGCTTACTTGCTGACCTGGTATTCCTACACCATATCAAACAACAATACATTCTACAGAACAATAATCACACACATAAAATAATTTATTACTATAGATATGTAGATGACATTTTAATCTAACGGCAACAAACGGCAAATCAAACAACTACACAATTACATTAATACCATACACCAAAACCTCACATTTACCCTCGAATTAGAAGAAAACAATAAAATAAACTTTCTAGATCTTACTATCACCAAACACAACACCAGACATAATTTTTTTTTTTTTTTTTTTGTATGACATTTACATTTTTGCACATGCTGTAAAAGTGTGTAGTACGGATGTTGTGACATAAGAGTGTAATAATGTGTATAATAACTTAAAAGAATGGAGTGGAGTAAATGAGAGGATGGGGTGTTAAAAAAAGTGTGTGGGGGTCCAGGAGGATTTTGGGGAGCTTTCGGCAGTGCCGAAGAATTTTGCAGAGAGTGAACGAATGAAGTCAGACAGGGTAGGAGCATGAAAGGATAGACGAATATTTTGATTTGTGAGAAAGAAGGGGGAGTTTGAGATGAACCTCAGCGATCGTGCCTGGAAGGCTTCGAGACGTTTCTTGGATGTTTTGGTGCAAAGTGGCCACCAGACTGGTGCGGAGTATGTGATGACAGGACGGATAAGCATGAGGTAGATAAGGTATTTTACTTTTAAAGGTAAAGGACTCTGGCGGGACAGGAAGGGGAATAGCTTAAAGCTGATAGCTATCCCTTTGGATAGGACGGAGTTGACATGGTGTGAGAAGGAAAGGCGCTTGTCGAGGATGACGTCAAGGTACTTGACTGAGGTCCTCCATGCAATAGAGCCCCTGTCGAGAGTAATGGCTCCGGTCTGCGGTTGATGTTTTCTAGTAAAGCATATCGCTTCTGACTTACCAGCGTTGACTGCTGTTCTCCATTTACAGAGCCATTGCGATAGGGTGTCTAGTTGCATTTGGATGAACCTGCAGGCTTTAGGTACGCTTCAGGAACTGCAAAAGAACATGTCGTCATCAATGATACCCCTGGAAGGAGAGGAATATCATTTGTATACAGGAGGTAAAGGAGGGGACCCAGTACAGATCCCTGCGGCATGCCGACAAAGATCGGCCTGGAGGATGACATGTAGCCTTCGACAGAAACCGTTAAGTTTCTGTCAGAAAAGTAGGACCTGAGGAGGAAGACAATGAAAGGAGGAAGGGGGCCGGTATCCAATTTGTATAGGAGTCCGGGATGCCAAACACGGCCGAAGGCCTTGCTGACATGAAGGAAGACTGCAGTGGTGGACTGTCTCTTATTGACTTTATCCAATGCCCGCCCTGACTGTCTCTTATTGAAGGCATCCACTACCACATTTGTGGAGTACAACTGTTGAGTAGTGGAGTGCTCTTTTCAGAAGCCGAATTGCTCCTGTCAAATGACGCCATCTAGAACGGGAAAGATGTGGTGGTGGAGGAGTCTTTCAAAGAGCTTTGATATGATCGGGAGAAGGGAGATCGGTCGATAGCTGTCAGGATTGTAGCGAGGTTTGCGTGGTTTTGGAATAAGGATGACCTTCGCTGTTTTCCAACAGGAGGGAAAGTGGTGGAGATGGATGGAGAGGCGAGACAGGAGGTAGAGGGTCAGTATATATACTTTTCTACAAATTTTTAAAAAAATGTCAAAATGATTTGCATAAGAAAGTTGATATTAGATAAATTCTATGACAAATTATCATCGTTATGAAATAACAAACAATCTTGAAGTATGTGTAGACATATCGGATTGCACAAGCTGTTGATGCATAGAACATTCTGAATATGTAACGTCTTTTTAGAAGCAGTACTATACGAAAAATCTTGCAAGGCCAGGTGCACGGTTACGTGATCCGCACCATACCTTGTAACGGTTTTTTTAAAATATATTACCGGCAAACTAGTACTTTACTGCCAAATAGTTCTGAGAGCAAACAGTTCTAGTTGTCGCAGCGAGAGACCGACTGTTGACTGATAATAAAACAGCTAACTGAGTAAAGTTCGAACTACATTTGGCCGAATGCTAGCTTCCTGAGTAAACCAGTAAGAGGTAATGCATAAGTAACGACTCATAACAGGTAAACGGCTTATTTAATATTCTTTTATATTTGTTAATAATTCGTACGTTTATTTGAACGCACTGTCCACGGCCTGTAGAGGATTTTATGTTTGTTAATTGTACTCAACGGTATTTTCGAGTTAATATCAGTGACTTCCCGTTTTATTAAATCCTCCGACGGCAGTAGCGTGTCAACTTCTCTACACCAAACTAAGATGGATCAGCGCAGAATGGGTTTTTAAACAAGTTTATGATCTAAAAGATGAAATAATCTCCTTCATTAAGGAAAAAGGAATGGATGAGTCTGAACATTTAAAAGATATTGTATGGCTTTCGGACTTTGCATTTTTGTTACACATCTTCTCAACCACACCAATAAATTAAACCTCAAACTCCAGGAAAGAAACCAATTATTCCTGATATTTCGGGTCATATCAGGGGTTTCAAAATGCAATTGAATCTATTTTCCAAACAACTAGTCAAGAAAGACTTTATACTCACTTTCCAAGACTAAATACTATTGCATTAGAGAAGACAAAAACTTGAGAGGTATGAGAAAAGTTTGAAATTTCTTCATGAAGAGTTTGAACGAACTTTAATTTAATGACTTTAATTTATCGAACAGGACTTGGAAAATTTTAGCATGCCATTTAATGTGGATTGTGAATTTATTAAACCAGAATTACAGCTTAAACTAATTGAGTTGCAATGTAACACTAAATTGAAGCAACTAAATCTCAATGCTTCTAAAATTGAGTTCTACAAGGGCCTGGCGAAATCAAGAATCCCAAATCTGAAATCTCACAATCAGAAGATAATTGCGATCTTTGCCTCTCCTTACATATGTGAGCAAGTGTTTTCTACTACGAAACTCCACAAAAACAGATGATGTGTTAACCGATGTTAAAAACCAATGACTGGCCACTATTTAACTTCACTACTGCGAATCAGCTCATCACAGTTCCTACCAGATTATGAACAACTTTTAGAAGCTCAGTCACAGTTTCATCTGTCATGTACACCATACGCTTCTAATGTAAAAATAAAGTTTATCACTTGTAAAAGTTGGTTTTGTTCAATTTTTTTTCGGGCTGTCTTGGATTTTTAGTATTTTATCTGGCGCTCCCCCTTAAAAGGTTTGCCCATCACTGACCTATAGTGTTCAGTTTGGATAGGTTTGGTTATGAAAACATAATAAGTATATCAAATTTAGCAACCTATTTATTACCTTTGTTATGAACATTGTTGTTTAATTTGTTTATAACTAAACCTGTTCGTATGATATATATTATTATGTAGGTATTTTTAATACAGCTGGATAAAATAATTTCACAGAAACAACAATCAATACTCTGCACTGACCAAGTGCGAAACGTGACCGTTCAGAATTATCAAAAAGCAGTGTTTTTTTTTCAAGTGAATTGATAACCAAATGCTATTCAAAAACCAAACAATTGGAAGGACAAAAAAATTGCAAATTTGAATGACTGACAAGTAAGAACATGAAGTAAAGCTTCTAGACAATTAACTCAATATGGACGAATATTTCACAAAAAGTAGAATCTAACTGCTTCGAAAGGTTTCGTTTTTTAATAACTAAACATATCTTAAACAGATACTTTGTAAATATATTTTCACATACAGCAGGTATATGGTAATGTATAACCTAGTGGGGTACTTAATGAAACATTTCATAAAGGAGTGAGCTTTTGAGGTTATTTCTATAACATTAAAATATGTTTAAGTTACTATTTATGGTTTGTGACTTATAAAATCTTTTTAATGTTTTTTTTAGAATGTACTTTTCATGATGAATTAAAACTGATAAATTTTCTGAGGTGATAACTATATAATAGGGTAAAACTGGTATTCTAGTATTATTTACATATACAGTAAACTCCCGATTATCCGTGGGCGGATTAACCGGTTTGCAGATTATCCGAGGTCTGCCATTGTTTTACAAATATCCAATTTTATTCCAATCAGATTCATGTGTTTAAATTTCCAAGTGGTGAATTACGACGTAAATACATATAAGGCCTAATAGAAGTTAAGATGAAGGGAATAGATATGTAAAAATGTACGTACTAATTTTTACATTGAAAGGGAAGCATCCTGACGCGGGCCAGCGAAATAAAAGGGGCGAGCAGACTACTGTATATAAGAGACAATGACAAAATGCTTGGACGCCCGAAAACCTAATGTGTATCATAAGATTGTAAACAAATGTCAGCTAATCTCGGCTATGTCAGTCTAGGGCGTGACATATGCATTATCTATGTCTGTCATATACATTATCGATCCTTATGGCTTTGTGACACAAGTAAACACTGTGCGACAAAATGATTAGATCTCACATTAAAGCTAAATCAATGCTCACAAAAAAACAGACGAAAGTGACATTTTTTGTTAAAAAGTGAAAGTATTATATGTGTAAAGGAAATTAAATATGTACATACATACTTAATTTTGACATATACTTATGTACGTATTGTAAATAGTTAGACGTATAAATGTACATGTTATAATCCGTCAAATACATCGACATTTTAAATTATTTTCTGTATTTATTTTGTCCTCTGAAGATTATTTGTGAATTGCATTAGCCGGGGTCATTATTTGTGTAACTTATGGTATAATAGTCGATTATCGATTGTTTTGCGTATTCTTTGTTCATAGCGGATTATCCGGCGTTGCCGGGCCACCCTATTCCACGGATGATCGGGAGTTTACTGTACTTATTTCACAAATACCCCAAAAATAAGGTCAATTTACATTTTCACTTTTTCACATAAATATTGATAACGGGATGATTAAATGGGTTACGGTAATGCGCGAGAAAAATCTTCCACTGTCAGGAAATCTTATTAAAGAAAAGGCTTTGGAATTTGCAGTATCATTAGAGCACAGTGGCTTTAATGCAAATAATGGTTGGATAGAAAAATTCAAAAACCACCATAATATTGTTTAAAAAGTCATTTCGGAAGAAAGGGCTAGTGTTGATATCCCCACTTGTGAATTTAGGAAAGGAAATGTGTTGGAAAAAGTTTTAAATGATTATGAACCGAAAGACATTTTAAATGCTGATGAGACTGGTCTGTTTTTTAAACCATAACCTAACCATTCTTGAAATCAATAATAACCCAATAGAACTAAACTCACTAGAAAAATACCACATTTATAAAAACATACACAACAATTTAATGAACCTACAGACAACATATGCAGACGACGCACTATTCTAAAACATTATACACACGGCTCAAGAAGAAAATATGTATGACGTCAACAAATACCAACATCAAGGACCGAACATCCACACCAGAAAAATAGAGAAAAATTATAAAGGTTCTGATCTATGACACTTGATTTTCAGTCCTATCATATTCAATAAGTGTAATTACCTATTTTTAAAGAACCTGTTGCGCATATTAAATCTAGATATATTAAAAACATGGCATGAATTTTAAATTAATTGTAGTAAACTAAGAAGTTCCAACAACTGTGGTGCTGCAAAAAAATATAGTGTAAATGAAGCTCTTGTACGAAGGTGACAATTTCAGAAACTACACTTGAAAATTACCAGTCCTTTCTGTACCTACAAAAGGTCAATTTAATCGTGAAAAATAGTTGAATATGTACCTAAATAACATGAAATGGAATTCCCAAAACCCATGAAGTTATAAATTTAAAACCTTTTGAAATAGCTAGTAAACTTCTGATACCACATTTTAAAGAGAGTTCAAGCTGGTGTAGACATATGCGAAAAAATGAATTAATGGTAAGCGTATCAAGTCTAACATGGTAGCTTCTAAATTATTTCAAAGATTTAGTATGAGAAACTGTTTAGTTTTCAGCATTCTATTATAAATTAGGAAGTCAGTGTAACTATTCCTTAAATATGGTAGAAAACACAAACCAAATACCTTTTTATTTAATATACAAATTAATTAAAGTAAGCACACTATAAGCTGGGTGTACTGGCCAATGGCACTAAGCTTCCACTCATATCATGTCATATTATGAAACAAAAATATTACCTAAGATCACCAGTTATTACAATATTACCTAAGATCACCAGTTATTACAATATTACCTAAGATCACCAGTTATTACAATATTACCTAAGATCACCAGTTATTACAATATTACCTAAGAACACCAATATTACCTAAATTACAAATGGTAAGTCTCATTTTGACCTGCTTAGTAGGCCCTCCCCAGTGAACGAGTTGAAGCAAATTTATATTGTTGCTGATTATACTAAAATATAATTATTCTAGACTTATTAAACAGAAATATTTTTTTTTAACTTTAAAATTCTTTAAAAAATTAAACTTTATTGTTAAAGCAAATTCAGTTATTTTGGAGCCCTTTTGTATACAAATTGTATGATTTTGCTTTAACAAATTTTGTTTAATAGCTTTGATCTATAGCCAAAATACATGGATTTATTTTTATTAATATCTGTTTTCTTAGATTGTTGTTAAAAACCAGTTTTATAAAGAAGTAAAATAATAGAAAGTTTCAAACTTCAGCATATTTGAAATATTACTAAACTAGAAAATAGGTAACCTATGTGAATCTGTCTACACAACTTCTTATGAATACTAGAATGTAAAATGTTGAATTGTTCTAACAATTTAATTTAAGTAATATGTCAGTGGGAATATTAATTTGCTTGCAAATTTAATGATTCGTGCCATAGCCAATTATCTATTTTAATATATTTTTAGAAATATATGTCACTTATGTAACCAAAACTAGTTTAAAATAACCCTAGGGTTCAAAGTTCACATTTTGTTGATTTAGATTAGGGTCTTGCCAGACTGCAAGCAATATTGTTTTATCTTTATCAAATCTATATGATATGTTACATTAATTGAATTTCTATCTTCAAACGAACTTTGTTCATGGTTCATTTTGACCAGATTCAAATATAAGTTTATATTTATAATAACAAAATAAAGTTTAGTGTTTGGTTTTCAGCTGTTAAAGTTCAGATTTTCTTTACAAGTTTAAGGTATGCCCTTCTCACAATAGTTTTCTTGGGTTTTATTAATTTTTGTCACAGTGTTAGTTGAATTTCATAAAGTGTTTTTTAAACATATGGTACCTTTAATCAAATTGTTCACTCTTGTTAACTCCTCATTGATTTTTCTATTATGTGATATCGAACACAGTAAAAATGTGTGTGTATGAGAGAGAGAGAGAGAGAGACAAAAAGACGTATGCATTAAGATGCCAAAAAACTTGGCAAGCCAACTCTTGTATATCACACATCCCCCTACAATATAAAATATGCAATTAATTTAAAAATTTCAAAAAGATTTTAAATTATAAGTATAGGAATATTTACAAATTTTTAGACTTACTAATTATTATTGGCAACAAACAAATCCAAGCATGATAAATTATTTAATTAAGTAGAAAAAATTACCTTTGAATAATGTGAAAAGCAATAGTAAAATAAGTACCATTTGGATGTGCCAACTTGAAGAAAATAGATATTTTTTTCAAACAGCAACTTTTTAATACCACACATTTAAACACGGAATAACTAATACAGCTTCAGAAGTTGGCATTGAAGAAGGACTATTTTTTCCTATAAGTGTGCCATTAGTATATGTAAGTGTTAAATTTGAATTTGAGAAAACCATGTTATTGATTGCAAAATAGTTTACTATTAGTTTATTGGCTACTCTAATGTTTGATTATTGTTGTTTGGTATGGTATTATTTAATTTTATTAATTACAATTATAATAAAGTGTAAGTTATTAAAATTGTCTTAAAATGGAAAACTCATAATTTTATAAATTCTATGTGACATTGTGCATTTGTAGTAAAAGTATTGATGAATTTTTCCTTTCATTTTCAATTTTCCTGTATTTCGATTTTGTTCTTATTTACAATATAACATTATATTCATTCATGATAAAATTCCCATTGCGTAAATGATTCTTGAAGAGTTACTAAAAGCAAACTCGTTTGTTTGCAGGAAGACGAAGAACCCTTGGAGCCAGATGAGTTACCTGAACATCTAAGGCCTCAACCTAAAATTGACTTTAGTCAGGTGAGTCATGGAAAGGATTTTTTTAAGTCTAGGAAAGCAGAAGTCTAAAAACAATACTTGTTGTAAACAACTGATTAGTAAATATAGGATGATTCAAAAAGAGCGCCAGTTTTTAGACAGCTGGTATATTTTTCTTTATCGGTTGGCAACAATGTTTGACCTCGTTTCTATTTCTGGGAACATTCCGATTGTTGACACAGCTGGTATTTCTTTCGTTCTTCCATTCTATGTCTAATCGTGGAGTTGTTTACTTGTGCACAATGAGTGGTAATCGTTAAAACGTTTTATCAGACTGGAGAGAGTTATGTGGCTACTGTCAGGCGACTTTGCGGTATTCTAGGATGTAATGAAACACCGAATGAATCAACAGTTCGCAGACTCATGAAAAAGTTCTTTGAGATAGGTTCAACAGTAGAACTTAATAGTCCTGGACGTCGTCGTTTTGGCCAAACTGAACAAAAGATTGTGTTGGTTCATGACAGTGTGGTTGTTTACCAGCAAAATCAATATATCACTGTCCTCAACAATTGGGTTTAAGATGTTCTTCGGTACAATCTCTGTTATCACTCCTATAAAATTCACTTGATGCAAAATTTGAAAGTGGCAGATCACCAGAAGAGACAACAGTTTGTTGACTTGTAAACAAGGCAGGGGGATGACAGCTTTGCAAACAAAATCATCTTTAGTAATGATGCACACTTCCACTTAAATGGATTTGTTAACAAACAACTGCCGTATCTGGGATTCAGAAAACCCTCGCATGAAAAACGAAAGGGAAATGTGTGCACAGGGAGTGACAGTTAGGTGTGGATTTTGGTCGGGCAGTGTCATTCTTATTTTTTTAAAGATCAAGAAGGACAAGCCGTGACAGTAAATGGAGACCGATACTGTACGTGATTAGGGGATTTTTGTGGCCTCATTTGGATGGAATGGACATTGACAGGTTGTGGTTTCAGCAGGATGGTGCCACATCCCTCGCTGCCTGTGAACCAATTGTGTTGCTCCATCAACAGTTCCAGGATCGCGTTATTTCTCGTAATTCCGACCACCAATGGCCACCAAGATCATGTGACTTGATGCCTTGTGTCTTTCATCTTTGGGGTCATCTAAAGTCATTTTTGTATCCCAATAAACCACAAAACATCAATGACTTGGAGGAAATTCAACAGGTTATCGGCTTAGAAGTGGAAACTTGTCAAGCAGTAACAGTGAATTTCATAGACAGAGTTGTTGCGTGCCAGAGCAGTATAGGAGGACACATGATGACATAATTTTTCATACATTAAATCGGAAGGTTAGGTAAACATGTTGATATATTTAATTTTAATTTTTCATTAAAATAAATCTCTTAATTTGATATATCAAAACCTGCATTATTTTTGAATTGCCCTTTAGTTTATATACTCTATTTTTTTAAACTTTGTCTTGCTCATATGTATATGTAACTGTATTAAAACAAAACATATACAGCATGTTTTGAATCTCTTAAAACTTTACTATTTTATACTTAATAAAACTTAAAACTTCTTCGCTTGAACCTTGTACTAAATATAATAGGAAGGAAAAATGAGGACCCTACAGCTGCAGTTTCCAAAATATTTAATAAATTTACTGAAACTCCCAACTCCTTTATTCTCCTGGTCCAATGATGTGCGTTGATGAAATGCTGGTCCCTTTCCGAGGGCGCTGTAAGTTCAGAATGTACGTGCTAATTAAGCCTGCCAAATATTGCTTGAAGATTTTGTGCATGACAGATGCTAGGACACACTATGTGTATATATATATATAGTGGAAAAGGAAATTGTGCAAAGGATTTATCAGATGATGAAAAACATTTACAAATTCCTTCTCAAGCTGTAATAAAACCAGCAAAGCCCATTGAAGGGTCACATCGCAATATTACAGCTGATAATTGGTTCAGCTCAGTCGAACTAGTTGTTAAATCGAGGATTGGCGTATGTTGGTACCCTAAAAAAGAACAAGCCAGAAATTCCTCTTCAGTTTCAACCAAACAAATCACGTTTAGTGAATTCTAGTTTGTATGGTTTCACGAAAGACATAACTATTCTGTCTCATGTTCCAAAGAAATCCAAAGCTGTCATTTTGGTTTCGTCGATGCATTACACACCTTTTGTTGATGAATGTTCTGGAAAACCAGAAATAATTGTATTTTACAACATGACAAAAGGGGGTGTTGATGGAGTTGATCAGAAATGTGCCAGCTACACAGCCAGCCGAAAAACTCGATGTTGGCCAATGGCTATTTTCTATACTTTTGTTGATGTTGGATGTGGAGTAAATAGTTACATACTTCACCAAAGTTACAAAGACACTAATAGACTCGGTCGCTTTGAATTTATGAAGTGTTTGGCCAACAGTTTAACTCATCCTCATATGACACGAAGAATCGAAATCATAAGAAAAGAAATCTGCCCAGGGATTTAGTTTTTCAATCCGAAGAATTTTAAAGATTGATGATCAAGAGACAAACCTTGATATCCCAGAATTCTTTGAAACCAGAAAAACGTGCTCTACCTGTCCCCCAAAATTGAAGAGACGAACAAAATATCCTTGCCAGCAATGTGGAGTAGCGATTTGTGTAGAATGTTCAAGGAAAGTGTGAAAAAATTGCTTTAGGAAGGACTAAAAATGAATTTAACATAAGTGAGTTTTTTTTCTATTCTACTTTATTAGCACTACTAGTATTTTGTATAATTCTATGACATTGAAATAGCTTTACTATATCACAAATTACAGTGTTTAGATTACAAAATAAATATTTTAAAGAAAAAATATTTTTCCGGTAAAGAAAATTTTTTTGTTATTAATGTTACATTATTTTTAATCAATTTTAAGCATCTCTTTGTAAAACGCACTAGATATAACAAGATTATGTCATTAAAATATGTTTTTAAAAGTGTTTAATTATTATTAATTCCAAAATACATAATGGGTCTGTCAGACGTATGGTGTTTGTTAAGTAATGTTTTAACATGGTGTTAGTTAAGGGTTAAGTAGTAAAATATCAGCAATAAATACTTTTTTCTAAATATGGATGTCAATTTCATAAAATTGTTACAGTTATATTGTTCCTTTGTTTTATTTTTTATAGAATGTATGTTTCTTAAAGTAGTTGGCCAGTATAGGCATCTTCAGAAAAATGTGAAAAATGTAGTATTCACATTTAAAAAAATTTTTAATTCTTTTAAAAATTTCACCCTTATTTTAGTACAGTAATTATCAAATGATAATTATAGCTTTTAATATTCTTGATTAGGAAAACAAACCATTGTTTATATATAATTGATTGTTTATGTGAGAAGTGGCAATAAAATAAAGAGACTATTAAACCGTTAAATAAGACTATAAAAAGTTTTTTTAAAATATATTCAATATCTCCAATATACATTCCTTCTCATTCTCTACTGTGCTCATAGTGAATTTTCAAATGTTTAACAGTATTAGAAGTCTGTTTCTGAGCTCCTTCTTGAGTGTGCCACTTTTTCATTCAGACCTTCATCTATCTTAAATCTTATTTAATGCAAATTTGACCTTGGGAAACTAACAAAGCTACTTGATGCAAGGCCAGGTGAATAATGTAAATGGTTTAACATTGAAATGTTTTACGGGGCTAGAAATTCCTTACTAGACTACGCAGTTTGAACCAGTTCGTAGTCATGATACAGAACTTTTCACTTGTTTTTCTCAGAGACTTTTTTCCTATTTGTTTAACATAATTGAGCAAGAACCTCAATGTAAAGAAGATTGATAATGGGTGTAATCAGTACTCAGGTTGATTATTAGTTTGACCTTCAAGAACCCAGTAAATTTTCACTATCAATCAATATAATAGAAAATAAAATCACCAATATTTGAATTTTGATTTATTTATTAATATTTTGTAGAACTCATTGATTTGAGAATTTGTAATCCATTAATTTATTACTAATTTCTAGATGAAGAATTGAGATTCATCACATCATGTTATCTCTCATTCCAAAGAGTTCACTATAAAATTGAAGTAACATTCGGGGGTAAAAACCCTTAACATTATTCATAAGTAAAGTACAGTTGTCAACAAACAAGATGATTGTTCTGTTCTGTTTACAGAATGTTTTGTCGAGTTTTAACAGCCACTCTTTAAAAAGCTCTGCTGCCATACAATCTTTTTTATTTGCTTTGTATTCAAGTAGTTTGGAATTTATGTTTTAAAAACATCTTAAACTACCCCAATTTCCCCGAGTAAAGGCAACCTTCGTTGGCATCCATATTGGCCACAAACAATTAAGTCACCCTTTCCTTACTGTTTTTTCCCTTGCAGCAATTGCCTTTTAAAGTTAACGTTTTATCTAGGCTACATTTAAAAAACAAACCCTGTTTTGTTGGCTTAAAAATCTCTTTTTGCTGGGGTCTCTTCAATCATTTGTAAAACATTGTCTTTCCAAACATTTGCAATGTCTTGATTTACATTAACACATTCTCCGCAAACATCTTAAAGGTTACGTTGTTTCTTTCCTTAACACGTTCAACACGGCTAGCAAACCGGCAAGCTTTAGGTTCCCTTACGAGGCACTGAGAGCGTGCCGGTGTGCTCCCCGCTTCCCTTCTTAGAGGTGGCAAGTGCACTCCCAGGCTAATTGAAACTTCTCTAGTGTCGATACTTGTTTGTATAAAGGTTTGATATTTACGTCAATGCTTCAGAGGAATTTGGAGAACATTGTGCCTGAGTCGTTTTTAAACCCGACCACCTCAAGTTAACTTTTGATGCTTCAACTGAAACAATGCTTCAGGAAGTTTTATGAACAGATTTAATTTAGTTTAACTTTTATATTTTAATGTTTTTTTTAGTTTGAAAGAACTTAACGCGGCAAAATATCCGGTAAAAACAACAATCATAAAAATAAACTAAGCTTTCTGAATTAACGCAAGAATAAACGATAACTGTCCTATTAGAGTGAATGAACCAACTCGAGTTGGAAACACACTATTATAAATATGAGTCATTGACAAAATGCTTGGATGCCCGAAAACCTAATGTGTTACCATAAGATTGTAGTAAACAAATGTCAGCTAATCTCAGCTATAAATAGTGTCGGACGTGACATAAGCATTACCTATGTCTCCGTCTACATTATCGATCTCTATGGCTTTGTGAAACACATGACACAAACTGAAACAAACATTCCGAGTTAAACGTTAAATGCTTATTTTAGTATGTAGTATATTTTAGTAGTAGGATCTTTAGTTTTGTATGTAAATTATCTTTTTTTACCTGTCTTTTTTATTGTGTTTTATTATTTGTCACACAATATTTCATCATTTGTATTTCTTTTTTTTAATTGTGACCCAATAGATAAAACAATATTTTATTGTCTAATACACCGTTTTCATGTCCCCAATAAACCTGTATATGTTAGGAATAAAATTATTGAGATGAATACAACAGGCACAATATTAAGATGCTACGACAAGCTATGCAACCCGCATAGCGTTCCACTGCTGACAGAGATGGAAGTTAAAGGAAAACAGACAGTAGTTTGATGAGATCACCAATAATGCCGCTGTGCTGAGTGTATTAAAACCATCCAACCAACCAGTACTGGCTTCAAAACCTCTTTTCCCCAAACTGAAAGCAACATCAATGCGCCAAACACCGTAATCTCGATCCGAATGAAGAGAATTCTTCAAAGTATGCCTGGAATTCTACCCCACAAACAAATAACTTCGAATAAAAAAAGTTTAACTTCAAATTATCCATAATTGTTTATATTGATTTCATATAAATTTCAAGGGACCAGCCCAAAATTTCAAATTAAAGATATTCGAATTATCCATGTTCTACTGTGTTTAGTTGCCATATTCAGCTTTGGTATTTTTATCTATTGGTTTTAAATACAGTGTCCTGATGTTTGTAAAATTGGGTTTATTATTACATTTCAGATGCAATACATTTTGTTAATATAGCAATTAAAGTGACTGTGAAAAATTTTTGTTGTCATTTTGACTTTACTACCTTATTTTATTTGCTTTAGATAGACACATCGAATCCAGAAAATCTTTTGAAACTGACAAAAAAAGGTCGTACTTTGATGGTGTTTGTAACTGTTGGAGATAATCCTACAAGAGACGAAACTGAACAGCTTACTAAACTATGGCATGGAAGCCTTTGGAATAGTCACATACAGTCAGAAAGGTTAATTTATCTTTTTTTTTAATGTACATAACACAAACACTAAAATCTAGAGAAATGACATAAAATGACCAGAAATGACTGGTCTTTAGAAATAGAGTGTCATAGTAACATTTCAAACCAAATATACCCTAATTATGTGGCACTATAAATAAGCATTATTTTTAAAAGTTAAAATTGTCAAGTATCTCTAGTTAGCATTTCTGAATTTTGACATTCTAAGTGTAACTTGTTTTCTATTTTTAAAATTTATAATATAAAACATAACACGAGGGCTATTCAGAAAGTAAGGAACGTTTTTTAATTTAAAAAAAAATAAGTACAATAAAAATTTTTTATTATATACATCTGAAAGAGCAACTAAAATACTACTTTTCTACGTAGTCGCCAAACAAATTGAGACATTTATCGTAGCGGTGGACAAGCTTTGAAATTCCCTCGTCATAGAAATCTGCCGCCTGCGATGTCAGCCACTCAGTGCCTTGAGCTCCGAGTCGTCGCCAAAGCGCTGTGTTGCTAGCCAGGTCTTCATTCTTGGAACCAAGTGAAAATCGCTTGGTGCAAGGTCAGGACTATAGGGCGGATGAGGAAAACCTCCCATTTCAATGACTCAAGGAGTTCTTTGGTGCGGTTTGCTGTATGAAGTCGGGCATTGTCATGCACAAACAAAATTTTTTACCTCACTTTCCCTCGGCACTTGTTTTGAACTGCACTCCTAAGGTTGCGCAAAGTTTCCCACAGTACCGCTCAGAGTTTATTGTAACACCACGTTCAAGAAAGTCAATAAGAAGCACACCTTGCCTGTCCCAAAAAAACGTCGCCATAATCTTCCTTGCTGAAAATGTTTGCAAACATTTTCTTGGTTTTTTGGGGGAGCTTGTGTGCCTCCACTCCATGGACTGTAATTTCGTTTCGCAATTAACGTGTTTTACCCATGTCTCATCACCACATTTACGATGTGATCCAGTAGTGAATCACCATGTCTGTTGTAGGCATCCAGAAATCTCAAACTTGCCTCCATTTGCTGACTTTTATGGCGGTCAGTGAGCATTTTCGGCACCCATCTTGCACAAAATTTGTGGTAGCCTAACCTTTGTGTGACAATTTCAAACAACAAAGTCTGTGAAACTTGTGGGAAACAAAGCGAAAGCTCCGTTATCGTGAATCGGTGGTTTTTGCGAACCTTTTCATCAACTTTAGCGACCAGTTCATTAGTCACAATGCTTGGGCGTCCACTCTTCGTTTCGTTATGAATGTCAGTTCGGCCATTTTTAAACTGAATGCACCATTTTCTCACAGAACTTTCATTCATTACGTTGTTTCCATAGACTTCACTCACTTGGCGATAAATGTCTATCGGTTTTAAGTTTTTGCCAACAAAAACCGTATCACTGACCGCACCTCACAACTGGCGGGATTTTCAATCGCAGCGCACATTTTCAGTTCAAATTGCGAAAAAACGGGCAACGCGGAAATGTTCCGGTCTCACTGCTGGACGCCGACTGAGTTGCCGAGTGCACACGCATCAAAATGTACGAGATCGGCGCGCGCCTAGCTGCGTCAGACAGAAACGTTCCTTACTTTCTGAATAGCCCTCGTATTAGTAATTAAAAGCAGGTGGACAGTTATTGAGTTTACTGTGTTTTTTTAGACTTTTGACAATTTAATTCTAAAAGCTGTTATTTTGTGCTGAACTAAATGCTGTTTGCACATTTTCATATTTTTTTATTACAGAAATAGGAAAGAATTATAATAAACTTATATGGAATAATACAGAAATTGAAGTATATAATTCAGCAACATTCATACAATAAATATAAAGAGCACAAATGTAATATTATTTCATTAATTAATTATGTGACTTTTTTGTATGCCTAAAGTCATCTTTACATTTATTATTTTCATACTGTATTTAATATCAAATAAAATACATTTCTAATATTATTAATACTAATAGTCTATTCTGTTTAATACATTAATTATTTATATTATCTTGGTTATTGTAGTTATGGTATATCCTTTCGTACTTGCATATTTGCTACAACACACCATCTGATTAAAAAACAATCTTTCAATATGTGTATTTATAATTTCAGATATGTGATAGATGATGACAGAGTGATCTTCATGTTCAAGGATGGATCTCAAGCATGGGATGCCAAAGAATATCTTATCCAACAAGACAGATGCAAAGTTGTAACAATTGAAAATCAGAATTACTATGGGAAAAATTACCCTGAGGTAAGATATTTCTTTTTTACAATGTGAATTTAATGCAACCCATGGATTTAAATAAATATCGCTCCTCTTTTTGTATTTTTAACTTCTTTGAACCCTTTACCGATCTCGTAAACCATAAACTTATAGAGTAAGTATTTTTGTATTTTTCAACTCTAAACAACACTTTTTTTAATGTCAAGCAGACTAGTAATCTTGAAATTTTCAGTCCCATTTTTTGTTAACTTTAAATTAATCATTCCCAGATAACTATTATATTGTTGAAGGGAAATTTTGGAAATAGGCTCAGTTGATTTAGAAGTCTTTAATATTACTATCTAACTTTTTTCTTTTTTATATTGCCACAGTCTGTAGCGTAGGTATATGCCAATTTATTGAAAAACTATTTGTAGTATTAAATGGTTCATCACAAATAACATCTTAAAAACTTCCATCTTATTTCCACTTACACCTTCTAAATTTCTAAAATAGTAGCTTATTTCCATCTCCCAGACGATCATGTCTTTTGCATTTTGTAAAGAGGGCCAGTGTTTTTTGCATCTAATCATTATTTGGTGTGTTAAATGAGTTGAAACTCGACTTGAAAAAATTTTATTTCTTCTTATGTTAAACAGCATTTTTTATTTATTTTTTTTTAGCATCACCTTATATTCATATTGTGTTTTAAAAGGTTTTATATTAACACACACCATAATATAAACTTAATAAATAACATTACAATTTTCTCAAAAATAATTGACAAAAACTACAAATAAAATATATTGATTGATCTAGGTTGAGGTTGGGAAGATGACTGAATCATATGGATCAATAAATAAAACTTCTTTAGCATCAAGCATTATCAGTATTGCTATAACCTCAATTCAATAAACAATTCACAGAACCAATAACTTTACCGCTCATTTACATTATTATGTGAGAGGTGTACACTTAATTTCCTAATTACTAAATACTTGTATTCTACTGTTAACATTTTTATTTTAAATGATACAAATTTATTTAATTGATGTTCTCATTAACAATTTTTGTTCAAATGGGATTTATAATTATTTATAAGAACAAATAGATTTTGCATACTTTTTAGTCAAACAATTTTACTAGACGAATTTTTTTGTAGGATCATATTACACATCATGTAAAATAAAATTTGGACTAAAATACACAAGTTTATTGTAAGTGAAAATTGGTATATGGTGTTCACCTTAGGTGCATAAGCTCTAATGATGAATGACAATGGACGATAAGTATTGTCCTGCTTTAACACATGGAGCATTAAACAATATTCTCCATTACATACATATATAAAATATGTACAATAATTCTATAAGTGTAGAATAATGTATTATATTGGCCAAAATAGACCCCACACCATAAATATTCATCTTGTGCCTAACTTGCGAAAGTGAGTTAGCAAGTTTATAATTTGATTGATATTTGTGTACTCTCTGTAGCCCATTGAATAAAAAAAGAACTTGGGACAATAATAAAAACTTGCTGCAAACGCAAGTTGGGGTGTAAGAACATTGCTTTTATTTCCCTATCTTGTGAGATGTCTACACTTAGGTGAGTGGTTGAGCTAATATCAAAAAGGCTTTTCTTGGTAGGCTGTTAGATTTTAGATGTTTCTCAACTTCAGGCACAAATTGTTTGTGAAACCGCTCGTTAAAAATATTTTCTGACATCCAAGCATTTGATTGGTTTCTGTACCATACAAGGAGATCAAAATTATCACTTACCATTTTTGAGAGCTCTAGGTTATATTGATTTTTCTATTAAGGTTAATTTTAGTTTTTGTGTCCCCGCTGTGCTCCTGCAAGCCAAAACAGTTACTCTTTCTTTACTCTTCTTATAACCAGCTGCAGCTTTCTCTTGTTTAAGCACTAAGCTTTTAGTAAGTAGCATTCTGAAATGCATGCCTGTTTTGCAACAGTTGTAGATTTGCTCTCCACTGAGACCTTTTTCTTCAATCAAAGATTGCAATTTTAACTTTAATTTACTCTTATTTACTGACAGTTTTTTCTCCACAAATGATCAGTTGTTTAATTTTATACCTCTGTCCAACCTCCCAGTGCTTCCTGTGAATTCAGGCTCTCCACCTTCTTTAAACGCTTGCCGGCCACAATATCAGCGTTTTCCCGCAGAATTGCCAAAATATTTGAAGCCTATTTTTGAATAATGTGTACATATTTTTTGTTCCCCTTTCATATCTAATTACGAATATATGTTTCTTATCATTATATATATATATATATATATAATATTTTCTGTCTGATAACTAATGCATCAGGTCCGATAAATACTACACAAGATTCATAACAAGCAAAAGTTTTGAAACTTAGTCATTTACTTTTTAATTAATTTACGTTATAATTTACTTCCTAGTAAGGATGAGTTTATCTAAGTATACCAATGTTTGGTAAATATTACCATACAACTAAATATTTAGTCAATATTTCTGACTTATTTTTTAGCTTTTGTGAAATTTTAAAAACAATAATGAAAATCAATATAATACATCATTAAAAATTATTTATTTTATTGTGAAGGTATATAAAGATAAACTTCTTTCAATGGACCAACTTGTTTTATTGTAATAATCAACTCAACTTCACTAACATTGTTAAGAAATATGTGCGTCGGGTCATAAATCCCCACGAAAAGTTCCTAAAATAACATCATGTTTATAATATTATCGGCATTTATCTATCAAACAAAAACCATTATAATTATATCTGTAAGTAGTGTGAAGCTTGTTGTTTAATACTGTGCATTCATTTTTCCAAAAGTAGCTACAGTTGAGTAGTATGAATAAACATAAAACGTTACTAGAGAACAATGTTGAGCCTAGAGGCCCTAAGGTATTCAGTTCAGCCTACTGGGCAATGGGGCCAAGTGGCAGCTGAAGTGTGTTAGTGAAGTCGTCATGATAAAACTTCAATGCATATTTTTGTAGAATCGGTCTTGTGATAGGCATTTTTTTTCTCGATGAATTCTAAACCACTGGTAAATAACTCTCATATTTTCTTCATACTTTTTCTCTCCTATTGATTCCAATACATTGTCATTTCACGCTCCAAGACTTGATTTCAATTCTCATCTTCTTCCACCCAAGCACTGTTGATCGGCCGACATTCAACTCATTCCCCATTCCGTTCACATTTTCATCTTTGTCAATCATTTTTAAAACATCTAATTTCATATTCTTTTTTACAAAACACTTTTCCTGATTTTTATCCAACATTATTAGAAAGAAATAACTACAATACAGAAAAGAAAAACTGGTCAGTGTTTTGCACAAGTAATCCAATAGTGTCTTAACTCTCGCAGCATTTTGAGCAAACTGACCTGACCTTGGTAGGAAAGGAAGAATGGTGGGAAATGGTAGAAATGACAAGCTAAAAATAGAAAGTAGAGGGTTGCGCGCATTCTCAAATATCGATAATTTGCTTTTACCAAGGACTCTACTGTTTGCCTCATCAATTACTATTGATGCATGTAGCGTAGCAGTTATGCTTGTTGCGTAGGTCATGGCTCGTGTCGAACTACAAAAATTTTACTTTATGATAAATTACCAGCCTATGGAGTTGTTATGTCCCCATTGATTAATTACATCTATTATCTTTATGTATGTCTTATTCTGTCTAATATTAAAAATCCTATTCTTCACTAACTATAATAATAAAATTGATTGAAGGGCATAAAAACACAATAACTTATTGAATATATAATAATAATAGATCTTCTTATACTATCAACTGTAATTACCAGACTGAAAATATTAAGATTATATCAGTCAAATAAAAACATTGAGACTAAAGTTATTTTCCTTTTTGTTTGAGATGTCCTCTATGCTGGTTAATACCTGAAATGTTATGCCCAGTGATTTGTCTACCTAGATATCCATGAAACGAATAAATAAATTTAAAATGAAGTAAACAGCAATTTTCTGTATAAATAGTTCTGTATAGATTTGTCATGGCCTGTTCAATTGGAGTACCGTCTTTGGAAAATATCTCATGTTCATTTCTAAACCAGAAAAATAAATACCTTGATCATTTGATTAGCAAGTATGTCTATATAAAATGTTGTTTGAATTCCTAGCATACAAATCACAATATAATGTTTAAATGTTTTTTTTTAGGTTAAAGATGAAGCAGTAAATCAGAGAGTAAGTGACGAGTTATAACAAACAAGATGAAATTAAAATTGACTGTTACTTCTAATTGGCTGTTTATATTGTCATTCTCAGACGTGTTTGCAACTAGTTTGATAATACCATTACTAAGTATTCACTTTCGAACTTTAGGGATGTCACATGTGTTAATTGGTGTTGTGAGTTCTGTGTATGCTGGTGTGCAACTGTTTTCCAGCCCTGTTGCTGGTAATTGGAGTGATAAATATGGCAAAAAACAAACATTACTCTATTCCTTATTGATTTGTGCAGCAAGTTACTTAATACTTGGAATGACATCTTCACTCTGCTTTATAGTAATGTTAAGAATAATACTAGGAATAATGAAACATACACAGACAATTTGTAAAACTCTAGTTCCTGATATCTTCGATCATGAACAACAAACAGATGCATATGCAATGATCAATGCGGTGACTGCAATAGGATTTATGGCTGGACCGGCAGTAGGAGGGCACTTTGTCAACACGGACAATGGTTTTTTCTTCCTATGTTCAATTTCTTGTTTTATGTTTATACTAAATTCAGGGTTAGTTTATTATTTCTTAAATGGATCAAAACAGGTTAAAATTAATAAAAATGGAACTTTATTATGTAATATAAAAGAATTGTATAACATTACATGGCAGATGTATTGGGATGTTTTCATATTAAAGCTGTTATTATCATTATCAATGTCTATATTTTATTCTAATTATGCATTAACAATAGAAGAAAATTTCAGTGTATCAGCAAAAACAATTGGTTATACAAACTCTTTTCAGAGTTTTGTATCTACTATATCATGTTTATTTTCTGGAAAATTTTTGAAAATTTATTATTCAAACAAATCTTACTATATTAAAATCTTTCATAGTTTTTTTGTTTTATCTTTATCATTTTTATGTGTAGGCTTTGTACCAAATTTAACAATATTTGTATTGTGCCTAATACCTCTATGCATAAGTAGTTCATTATTGCGAATTATGACAACTGAAATTTTGTTGGAAAGGGCAGTGCCAGAACATCGAGGCTCTTTAATCGGTTCAGAAAATACAATAGCATCAATTGCTTTTCTCATTGGTCCTAGTCTTTCTGGGTTTTGCCGAGACCAGTTTGGACCTATTTGTACACCATTGTTGTCTGTTTTACTAACTGGAATTGGAGCCACATTATCCGCTGTTCTAAATAATAAACCTTTAAAATTAATTTCAAACTGCTGATTTTTGGTCCAATTTATTCAGAATAACTCTTATCTGGTTTTTAAAATATTAATAATGCCATATACCTTTAAAAAAAACAACTTATAGGCTGTTACTGCAAGATACAGGTAATTATTCACATGTAATAATTTGCTTGTACATATTTATCTACTGGCATAAGACTTATTTTAAAGAATATTATTATTTTCATTTATTATGGAAATTTCATTATTTTTATAATGTATTATTTTAAGTTTAAAATAATTTAGTAATTGTTAATATTTTCATTTTTTTTTTTTTTTTTAGTAATCGCATAAGATATTTTTACTTTAAGATATTTTATTTATTGTAACTTAAATTTGTATTTACTATGTGCATATTTTTATAATTTAGAGTTTCATAAATTAATATAATTTCTTTTACAGTTTTATTGTAAACGAAATTGTCAATTTATTTGAAGAATCGTTCCAAATGAAAAAAAAAACTTGTAAATACAATCAAGATGTTAATAAAATTTATTTGATGGATGGTTTTTAGAGTATTTATTTGTATAACTTCTAATTGAATTTTTAGTCATATTAATTTTTTTTTATTGCTTGATAAAAAAACAAATTTTTTACTGAATATTTTAAAACCGTCAATGATGAATAACACAAAATCAAGAAAAGTGTAAACTCACTTTTAGAATGGAGGTGAAATAATATTAATTTCATAGTTAATTTGTAAAAGTTATGCCAAAAACAATTTATTGAAAATAAAATAGAAAGTGTTTTAGAAAATTTGATTAAATAATAGTGGCTAACCTTAAACCACAAATTGTAGCAGAATAGAACACAACATTTTGATTAACATTAAAATACAATACCTATAAAATTACATTTGCCTAATAAAGATTTATTATTATCCCAAATTAAATATCTATAGCCATTGTAACAATTAAAATAAATCCTTAATTATTAGTGAAGCAAGAAAACAAGGTTTTCATTCAAGTTTGTATAAATAAAATCCTTCGACATCAAATAATTACAGGACAGGTTGGTTATTATAATTATTCAGGGTCAGGTCCTTATAGGAACTGTAAAAAAAATTACAAAAAACAATAGAATCCAAACAACTGCATGAAAAATTACAAAGTTTCCTAGTCTAGAATAAACTGTCAAGTGGTCTTATCTAGCCCAGGGGTTCTCAACCTTTTAGTAACCACGTACCACTTGAAATTTTCAGATATTTTGACGTACCATCTTATATTTATATATATTTTTATTTTTATAAATAATTATATATAATTTACAATTGGTCATGTTTAGGAAAATAAAAATGGATTCTACAACTGTATGTATGTACATAGAATTTACTTAGATACAAAATGAAATGTATCTTACATTAAAAACAATCTCAAATTAGTTCATTGAACACAGTCATTTAAATTTAAACAGATCCTCTAATGAGCTCGTTGTTGTTGTTTGCCCTTGACCAAATTTTCTATATCTGGGTCGATTGAACTCAACTTGATTCTTAAGTCCTCTTCAACACTAATGCGGTTTCTGTATTTATTTTTTATGTACAGTAGTTCTGAAAAGCCCGATTCACATAAGTACGAGGTTACAAATGGAAGTAAAAAGATTATTGCTTGCTTGAACACTGATGGGTATTCAGTTTTTGTCCCCATCCAAAAGTCTATTAAAGATTTTTCTTTAAACGAATCTTTCATTGAGCTGTTACTTGTAAGGTCGATGAAACACTCTTTTGAGTGACTAGGAAATTCCCCTGAAAATGGATTTCTAATCCACTCATATTTAGAAAAATCTTGATTAAAATATTTATCAAAACTCGTTTGAAGGGCTTCCATATGACTAGTGATATCATCAGTAACTTCTGCCTTCAGAAAAATATCATTTTCTTCCAAATAATGCAGCAAGAGTAGGGAATGCAGAGAAATCCTTGTCTTGTGCTTGAGAGCGAAACAGAACCAACTTTTTCTTGAAGGATGATATTTTATCGTTGGTAGTGAACGCTGTTGTACTCGGCCCTTGAAGCCCCATGTTCAAGATATTAAGCCTATCAAAAATATCAGCCAAATACGCCAATAGTGATAGCCATTTTTCATCATTGAACAAATGTTTCATGTCATGATTTTGTTCACTTAAAAACCTAAAGACTTCTGACCTCAGTTCAAATAGACGAGTTAGGATCTTGCCTCGTGACAACCATCTAACCTCGGTATGTAGGAGGAGAGTTTGATATTTTGCACCCATATCTTCACTCATCAAAGAGAAAAGCCGTGAATTAAGAGCCCTGGCCTTAATAAAATTAATGACCTTCACGCTATCCGTTAAAACAGACTTAAGGTTGGCAGCCATAACATTTGAAGCCAAAGCTTCTCGGTGAATAACGCAGTGAGTACTTTGGCATTCTGGAGCAACTTTTTTTATTCTTGCTCCTAATCCACTGAAATGACCCGACATAGCTTTTGCTCCGTCCGTGCACAAACCAACACATTTAGACCATGATATTCCCGCTTTCATAATGTACTCATTTATGACATTAAATATGTCCTCAGCTTTAGTGTTTGATTCAAGAGGTTTGCAAAATAAAAATTCTTCCTTTACTTCACTTTGATAATCAAAATGTATGAATACGAGAAGCTGCGCCATATTTGCTATGTCTGTGCTTTCGTCTACTTGCAGTCCAAAATAATTACATTCGCGCAGTAGAAGTAAAAGCTGTTCTTCAATACTCGAAGACATCTCAAGAATTCGCCTCTTTACTGTGTCATTGGACAACGGAATTTTCTCGATTTCCTTTGCTGCCTTTTCGCCTAATACTGCCTCGACCATATCCTTAGCGACCGGAAGTAAAAGTGTTTCGCCAATTGTATGAGGCTTCCCTTCTTTAGCTATTCTATAACTGGCAAGGTACGATGCTTTGACCAGTTTTTCGTCTATATTTACAAATTTTGCCATGCAGTGATTTTCTCTCTTACACAATTCAGATTTTCTTTGAAAAAATTCAATAGGTTTGTCAACCAAATCGGGATGCTTAGTAGTCTAGTGCCGCTTTAGTAAGGAAGGCTTCATACTCTGATTTGAAGGTGTTTCTGAACATACAACACATTGTGGAATAGGATTATCGTTATTTTCTGTGCCAGGTTTTACTATAAATCCTAACTGTAAATACGCTGCATCGTACTTACGATTTGGCTCAGGTTTAATCTTCTTTTGACTGTCCTTAGAGGTGGACTGGTTAGTCAAATATCGCTTCATTATGTCCACTAAAAACTATGCTGAATTACTACTAAAAACTAAAACTAAACTTCACTTCATGGAACACAATCGAAAAACAGCTAACATTGGCATCAGAATGAAACTACTGGGTGAGAAAGTAACACAAAAGAACGTGACACCAGCTCATACCACTTTCAAAACAAAACTGACGGGGTGGGATGGTCGTGATCGTGATGAGTGGCGGGGGGGAGGAGTGGGAGAAGGAATTGAGTCACTCGGGTTGTTTGTGTAGCGGCAAGGTCAGCGTCAAACTGCCACTATTATATGTACAACACAGACGAAGGAATTGTATTCTTAACGTGGAAATGTTGCATCGTAACAGTTTTATATTGTTATTATTAATATATGACTGCGTACCACCTGAAATGTCCCCGCGTACCACCGGTTGAGAACCACTGATCTAGCCAATATTAATCAAATTAAGGCAACACTTATTGGCTAAAAAATAAGATTAAGAGGGAGAGAGGAGTCTTCAAGAAGAGAAGGAAGTGTAAAGAGAAGGACTTTATTTTTTATTTCAACAGGAAGATATACATTTGTAGGTTTACAGGAAGATATATATATGGAGTAAACCTAGAAGTTTCCAGCTATGGTGGCCGATTTCCATATAGACTACCAGGACTCGGAGAGAAATTTAATTTCTCTATACAAAATATATACTAGAATAAATTGTAAAATATTCTCTTTCTCAAGTACAGTCTATATCTTCACTGGGTATTTTATAGTAAATTTTAAATAATTGTTTTCCAATGGAAGAGTTTGGAGCAAAGAACTTTACCCATCCAGAAATTCGGTTAACCAACCTTCCGATGAAGGGACAACTATTAGCCATTCATAGTGAACAGGTATTTCATTGATTTTCATCACTGCAAGCGAGTCAGATATTTTATTTTATAATTCTAGTTGTTATAAATATAATATATTGCTTTTTTCTTCAATATAAATTGATAAATTTTTGCAAAATTAAAAAATAATCTTAAAATTCTAACTCTAATGCAATAATTTTATTTATTAATCAGTTACTTATATATTTTTACAAACTTTATATATATATATATATATATATATATATATATATATATATATATATATATATATTTAAGTAATATAAAACGTTGAATTATTTGTAGTAATGCACTATTAAGTAAAATATTTGTATATATATAAAAGCCCTTGTGTATGATATAGACTTTAAACCCCTTATAACATAATATAAGATAGATGTTCCAAAACAAATACAAGCTGTTGGGAACTACAAGTGGAAATAGAAGCCAGGCCAGCAGAAGACAAGTTACTAGCCACTGAAGTAGACATTTGACCTGACAGAATTATTTAGATGAATATTACAGGGTAATTGGAAGTGGGGCCATTCGAAAGCAAAGGACACTTTAGTCAAAGTTACAAAGCATTAAAACTGGAAATATTTAACAGTTTAATGAAAAGCAAAATTAATTACACAATTGACAACCTGACATAGGATAGAAATAATAAAACTATTCATTTGGTCTCATCGAAAATCACGTTTTATTGCAATACAAGTAGTCTACCCTTATTATTGTCATCTTTTCATAGATTGATCGTATTATTTCCATATATATTTATCTTCTACCTGCCTATTCCGCAAAGCTTTTTCTATTCCTCACAACTAAATTATACCAAATCTTCCTGAAACTATACCATTCCCAAATAGAAGTTTGTTGTAGTCAGTACATCTTTCAATAAGTATTTTGAGAGTACAAATCTGACCACTTGTATCAAGGTGCTGGCTGTATGTTTGGTAACTTTTTGTTAATGTAATGATAATTATTTACATGAACAGTTATTACATTTTGGTTAGTAAAATTGGTTTATACTTTTCCAATTGGTTTTGTCTCCTTATTTGTAAAGCAAAACAACCAAAGAGATAGAATGACGTCTGATATTTTACAACATGGCTATTATTAAGTAGTATTTCAATTCAGTCTATTTTTTTTACTTTAAACTTTCTTAATTAGTTCAAATAATCCTTGACCATCCTCCTTATTTGCTAGATCTAATCCCCAGCAACCTTTTTTCTTTACCCAAAATGTAAAATGGTGATGAGGGCAACACTGATATGATGTCGAAACAAGAAACAGTGGAGAAACTAAAAAGCCTATATCCCAAGAACTTTCAGGGGTACTGTGAACAATGGAAAAGAGTTAAGCAACAAATCCATAGTATTTTAAAACTAATTAAATTATTGAATGTAAACTTTGTAACATAAAATATGTATGCCTCAGTCTACAGAGGCCATTTATTGGACAGGCCTCATATGATTCATAGGAATAAAATTTATCAACATAGCAAGCATATGTATTATGAATAATCCTAAGTGTTAAAACAGTTCTTCCATGACATAATCTATAACTTAAAAACAGGTGTTGTATGAAATCATATAACTCTTAATTTATTTACAATACATTATATTTTATCAATGTGTTAGATGGAGCAGTGCCAATAATTGGAAAAGAGCTAGTGGGCCATAGAAATCACATTTCCTTCATGTTCTTTTTGGATATAATTTCCCAACCAAGAATTACACCTACACTATCAATCATCTTTACACCGTTTCAAAAACATTTCTACTGTAAAAACCAAACTCGCAATTCACATAATACTTTTCTCAGGTTACTGTTGGACATATAATTGTAAAAGAACGAGATAACTGAGAAAAGGCGAGAAAAACTGAGGATAATATCGAAAAATAATGATTGAACGCTATTTCTTATCTTGAAAAGAGAAAAATGGTGCCCAAACAATAATTTCTTTTACCACTTTTCCTAACTATCATGAATTTATTCTAGCTGAGTACCATAAATAATAACTATTATGATTCATATTAGTTGAATCCATCTTAACGTGAACTACTAGTTTACAATAAATAATTTATAGCTTGCCTATAGTAGTACTTACTTATATTTGTTGAGGAAGGCTGTATCCCATTGTCAACTCAAACTAAAATATAACTTATTACACTTTTGCTTTTGAACAGGAACAAGATTTCGATATTTAAAATATAACTAATAATATTACAATTGTATAATAATATCATTATATATTTTTTTAAACATATAAACACTGAAAATTTCGAAGACCGTTTAAGAGAGGACCTCTGTTCAGCGAGTCACTTTAAACTCTTCGTCAGGCCGGATGTTATCAGCGGGAAGTTACTATTCTAGATAAATTGTCTTGTGGATATTATTTATTGTTCATGACGGTTGGTGAAACTCTAATGTTATTCATTATCTGTTTTCAAAATGACTTTAATATATTTTTGTTATTTATAAAAATCCTTATTGTGAAATAATAATATATTAAGTATAAGTAAGTTATGAAATTATATATTTAAGGGAGTTGTATATAGTGTAATTCAAATGAAATAAAATTATAAATGGATTGCTAATATTTACAATAATCAGCTTGACTGTGGCTTATACTAATGGCATTGAATATTTTGACATTGATATCCATTGCGAAGATGACGTATGATACTAGCGTTTATCATAAGCATAACCTTACAATGTGTAAGTTTCTTCAACTCTTAATTTCAAGTTGAAAAGTGATTAAAAATAGTGTTATAATTAAAAATTAAACTGTAAAATCTTACATTGATAATTGTACCTTACCGAGGTAGTGAATTTTATTTCTTTGTGATATAGTTAATCTAATCTAACGTGAATTAACTTCTACGGCTATTTTTAAATGTAATATGAACCTATGAATAAGTGACATAATTTAAATGCCCTTTTTAATGTAAATATTCGTTTTATACTTCTCATAGAAAAGAAAATGAGTGGTGATGATGAAGCAAATACAGATCAATCTGGAGATGTTGCTTCAAGTAACACCTCAGACCCTAGGGTTGCATCGAGGTATGCATTACAGTTAGCACTTCAGACAATGAAAGAAAGATGTCAGCATTTTCAAAATAGACTTTCTGTTGTAGAAGAGGAGAATTTACAACTGCATTTAGAAAGACTTCATTCCAATTTAAATGAATCAAAAAGCGATACTGCAAGGTTAGAAGAGCAAGTAGCACAACTAACACAACAAAAATCACAATTAACACATCATATATTTATGGTCGCTACAGAAAATAAACAACTTTGGACAAGGCTGTCTAAATTGACTGAGGCAAATCAATCTTTAGGAAATCATTTGACAAAAATTTCAGAAACTTTGAATAGTCACTCTACAAAAGATGTTTCAAAACCAAACCAATCTATTAGTATTTTTAATGCCTGTGATAAAGAGTCAAAAGGTAAAAAAAGGGTTTATTTTGATTAAGAAATTTATGTTATTAGTTCATTACTGTATTATTTCTCAGCTTCTAAATTCTGTAGACATTTTTGTTATTTAACACTATGATTCTGCTAGGTTCAGTTGTATCGACAATTTTCAACTTGACGTTGCTTGTTGTAATCATCTTGAATTCACTGATTAATCTATAATTAAATAATACTTAACTAAGTGAAAACATAGGGCTTACTTGCTGACGCGTTTTGAAACAATCGTTCCTTTTACGAAGTAAAGCCTCCGCCTTACAGAGGCTTTGCTTTGTAAAAGGAACGTTAGTTTTGAAACACGTCAGCAAGTAAGCCCTATGTTTTCACTTGGTTAAGTATTATGTAATTATAATTTTCAAATGTTAGAGAAAACTTTTCAATTATACTAGGAGAAAATGTTTTGTCTCATTAAGTTTTGATAAATATACTTTAATTATAAGTTATGGTTACTAAGTAAAAATGTAGAGATAATATATTTGGTAATATCAGAAACTTATTGTTTAATTTTCTCTTTGGAAATTATAGGTACTTAAGTACCCTATATATTACGAGTATAGTATTTTAGAGTTTTTTGTAGGAGTGTGTGTCTACTTGGATTTCTTTCTTTTTTAGTTGTTACAAAAATACATCTTTAACAAGTGATATTTAAGTGTTAGAAACCATAAGTAGTGTTTCAATTTCAAGAAAATTTAAACAACCCGAATATACTGAAATATACAAAACTTTGTAGACCTAACATGAACATTTTTTCATAAAACAGTGGAATATTTTACTCCACAATAAAATATAGATCACCTCTTTCACAACATAACTAAAAAGTGTATATTTAGGATAGATTTAATTATAAAAACAAAATAAGATTATTAACTATAATATTGAATTGTTGATCTTAGTTCTAAGTTTGAGAAGTTGAGTTTCATTTTTGCATTTCTCTATTTTCAACTCTATCCATCTAATGGCTATATTATGGTTAACATAGTGGTTATATTTGTATAACTAAATTTATCTTAACCCATTAGTGCATAAAAAATTATTTGATTTCAAATGGTTTTTTCATGGTATATTGGTTGTTCCAATATAATAAACATAGGGAAAATGGGTAAAAATATAGTCTTAATGACGTTGGTTTAAAAGAATTTTTTTGTTTTTAAATTATCGTTTTAAAATGTAGAATACGAATATCAACGTTTTTTCCGCAGAAAATACGGAAAGTTACTTTTTTCACATTTTAAATGTTAGTCTGTAATGGCATGTATAGAGTAAATGAGACTTATTTATATTGTTGAATTTTTTTTTTTAATTACTCATTTTAATGTGTAGAATACGAATATTAACTTTTCTGCAGAAAATACGAAAAGTTAATTTTTTTGCACATTTTAAATCTAGTCAGTAATAACATGTATAGCGTGAACCGGCCGCTATAGATAGATTTCGTTATAGTTTTATACGACATTACTATATACCTACATTAAAATATACCTATGAAGTTTCATCAAGTCAGGATAGATTTGGTTATAATTTTATTATACATTACTACTATATTAAAGTATACGTACTAAGTGTCCAGTCAGGGTAGATTTGGTTGTAATTTTCTGCATCAGCAATAAGTCTAAATATTTACTAAAATTACAACCAAATTTAGCCTGACTGGATACTTTGTAGGTATATTTTAATATAGGCAGATAGCGATATTGAATAAAATTATAACCAAATCTATCCTGACTGGATACTTTGTAGGTATATTTTAATATAGGTATATAGTAATGTTGTATAGAACTACAGCCAAATCTAGACGTATGCAGTGCGCTGTAGCTACTGCGCCCCCGGTTCACGCTATAGGCCTACATGCCATTACAGCCTAACATTTAAAATGTGAAAAAAGTAACTTTACGTATTTTCCACTGAAAAAAAGTTGATATTCGTGTTCTACACATTAAAACGAGTAATTTAAAAACAAACAAAAACTTTTTAAACCAATGTCATTAAGACTATATTTTTACCAAAAAATGTTAAACAAAAAATTGCCTTCGTATTTTATTGATTATGGAACGTCCGATAAATCGGATGCTATGCATTCAGACTAGATAGGGATGTGAATGTGTATCACAAGACTATTCCACTTGCATGCACAATAACCCGCATGTGTGTTTTAAATAATAATAAATGGTTACAGATTGATGTAAGTGTATATAAAAGGAATCTGTTTTGTAAAAAACATGAACTTTGTTCATACATTCATCCACAAAATGTTTATAAATACTTAAAATCTGGAATGCAATCTTTATTCCAGGACATATAGTTTATGCAAACTAGTATCTTACCCTTATATATGGTAATTATTATACTAATGGCAAATATAAAAACACATGTGAACACAAATATATTTAATCCGAGAGAAGTTACAAGGTGCAGACTGTTACCCCACATTTTGAAAAATATTAGTTCTAAGGAGAAATTTGTATGTGTAAACAATCATCCTTTTAGAATCCTCCTGTCAGACACTCTCCCTATGGCAGGTGTAGTTTTATTATTAAATTCCTTCTATTATATATGTTCCTAACAATTCAATGTTCTCTTTTGTTGAAGCTTTTCGGAGTAACTCCATTTTCAAAAATTTAAATCGTACTGTTCGCCCAAACTTTGAGTTTGTCTTTATCCACCTCTAGCCACACCCCCACCACTACCAGACCTCGCTTCCTATTGGTGCATGCATACTCTTGCTTTTTGCATCCTACTACTTAATAATTTTAAACTTTAAATATAATGTTTGACTGTATTTATTTGCTTGTTTATTACCTTACCATCGTTACCACACAATATCGTAAAAATGCTCTTGGATTAAAAATAAATGAAAAGGATAAAATAAACAAACAAGCTGAATTAAGAAAAAAGAACCTTTCTTCACAAATGGACAATGCGAAAGGAAAACGAAAAGAAACTATAACACAATGCAAGCGATGAAAAAAAAGAAAGCGTATAAATAATAACAAACAAAAGTAATAGTCCAACACCTTACATAGAAAGGAAAATGAAAAATTGCAAGGAAAATTAACTCTATTTTGCCCCTCAGTATTGTTATTCTGACAAATGTATATACATATTTATACGAATTGTAATAATTATAAAATAAAAATTTTCTTTATTAATTTAAGTAGGAATTGACTTGAAAAATTTTTCTTGATTTTACTTTCCCTAAACACTTTTAAATGTTTTAACTTGCCTGTAGTAGCACTTACTTTGCTTGTTGAGGACGGCTGTTTCGGGAGATGTGTCTCTTTGTCAACTCAGACCGTAACTGATCTCAAGGTTTATGTGGTTTGGGTGTGGGTGGGATATTTTGGTGATGTGGGTGTATTTTGTGTGTATTAGGAGTTATGATGTCAAAAAGTGCGTGTGAGTTGTAATGTAACTGTGTATTGAGTATGTGTGTAGGGTGTAGTTTGAAGTGCCTGTATATTTCGTATAAGTGTAAGCAAAACATTTAAAAGTGTTTAGTGATTACTAGTAGCTCACGCGAAGATGGAATCAACAAATGTTTATATTGTTTTGTTAAATAATTGTGTGCAAGACTGCCCGTGCTAAGAAAAAGAAATAAGACTTGTGAGAATTCTGTAAGACAAAGTTTCTAGTCTTCTAAGATGAAATAGAAAAATTAATCTGGTAAATTACAGTTCTTATGACTACAAAAATGAGTTTAAACAGTTTGGTGAAGGTACTACAAAAATTCTGACTCGGTAAAAAATGTTTTAATTAGTAAACTTAAAACCATTTAATAAAAAGAAAAAATTAACGGAAATTTGTAATCACATTCTTAAAAAATAATAACTCCTTCAAAGACTAAAAGATATATGTAGTATGATACAATGCAATATCATCATTATGTTCAACAACTTGAAAAAACTAATAGGATCCCAGTAAGTAGTGTTAATTTTGTATTGAATGTCCTTGTGATACATGTAACAATTTTTCTAATGGCACCATAGACCCCTTTTTTATAATATAAGAGTAGGGGAATGTTTAAAAAGTAAATAGGATTATTTCTTATATACTTACTCTTAAAGATAAGGAAAATATGAAAAAACTCTAAAACTCCATAGAAGCATAAATAAATAAAGCCTTTAAGATGATTAGAAGAGATTTCATCAATAAGACCAAAATATGGACCGAAGATGATATATAAAATGTCCAGAATTTATAGATAAGAAACTGCAATTTCTTATGTAAAATGTGAACTAAATCTATACAAATTCTGCCTTTTTCACTTTCTAGAAATATATGTAAGTTAAAAACCCCTAAAACATTTTAAAATATTTTACAACTTGCCTATAGTAGCACTTACTTATATTTGTTGAGGACCGCTATTTCGGAAGATGTCTCCCATTGTCAACTCAGACCGTAACGCTGTAAGGAATGTAACTCCGTAAAGACAGAATCAACAAATATTAAAAACCCTTCTAAAGAAACGACATCTTTTGAATAGATTAAAAAAGTTCTATTAACTAAAGAATACCTTTTTAATGAACTATTGCTTACAGTTGAACACATTTTATTATAACTTATAAAACAGTGTATAACTTGTCGTACCTCACATGATCTAATGGTAATGTTGGCTGCATAAATTTTGCTAGGTTAAAGACTGGCAAAGAGAATGAATAGGCAGTAGAAAATTACCAGCACTTTTTAGTTTAATGGTTAGTCTTACAATAAAAGAACAGGCAAAATATTTTCCTTCCAGATTACAGTTATTTTTTTCACACTGTTTGTTTTATTCTTCAACTTGAGTTATTAGTTTATACTTTGAGAAAATATAAGCAATATGTTAAAACTTGTCTATTGATGTTAAACAGGCATTCTTATTTAACTACAAAAGTAAGTGAAACAATAGGCATACTTTTACTTGTATATGTTAACATGAATAAGGGGTATCTTTTTGTTCACATATAACCCTAAAAGTCCAGTAGGAAACAAGGTTGTTAACAAATGTATTTTTAATAATTATACTGACTAGTTTTTTTAAAGGAATTATTTATTTTCAATTATTGATAATGATATTTGATAACAACTTAGAGCAACTGTGGCGTAAATGTTTATACTAATTAAAACAATCTCTTAACAAAAATTCAACAATTTTTATTTTAACCTTATGTACATTTTGATTACAAAGTAATCATCTTCAGAGGTATTTTACAAATAACACCTGAAGGTTATTTGTAAAATACCTCTGAAGATGATTACTTTGTAATCGAAATGTACATAAAGTTAAAATAAAAATTGTTGAATTTGTGGTAAGAGGTTGTTTTAATTAATATAATGGTATTTGAGTTGTAAAATATAAAACAAATATAAACTCTTGAATTTTGTAGTCATTACGTTGAAAGTTATTACCATTGCAATTCCGTTAATAATGAAAAATGAATGTATTAATACTTATTGAATGTAATTACACCTCTATTATTTCTAAACTTGTAAATCCTATTGCATGAATTTTTTGTAGCATGAATTATATGCAGGGAAGATTAGTTGTTTTTTCAAAAACAAATTGCTTATTAATTACCTAAATTAAAATGATTAAATTGGATTACATTATCTTTTATCTCGCTTATTAACCATGGATTAAATATTGACAGTTGTTAAATTTTTCAATTGTGTTTAGTTCATTATAATTAATCAGTCAACTATTGCTTACTTTATCATAGGAATTTAAAAATTCTGTATATACGTTAAGTAAGAGCCAAAATTATTCTCAGTTGTAGTGAAATTTGTAAATATAATTTACCATTTTATACTTAGCATAAATTTTAAATACTGTTGTTGATTTTGAGCAAAAAGTAGTTTTAAACAGAATTATTTTTCAAGACGTAAAAAATTGGACATAATTTTAAACATTTTGGTGTTTTCTATCTAAAATTTTTCTATTTCTAAAAAAATACCTTACAATAGTATTTTATTTAAAATTTTTATCCTCTTCAGTTATAAGTTTTATTAAATCAAGAATTACTGATGTCATTATTTACAAAGATGTTATTCCGAAAATGGAGTTTTGAGAATACTACAAAAGGTAAGGTAAAGGAGTATTTAATGTACTAGAACATAGACTGCTTTTGTGTCAATATTTTTCAGTAAGTAATGATTTCTATATTGTTACTATGAACAACTGTTTAAGTTGTTTCAGTGCTACATTGAGAATGTAAGAGCTAAAATTCATGACAGAAAGAAAAAAAACACATTTTTCAATTCCTTTTTTAGTTTGCAAATTAGCAATATTGTTATTGCTGCACATTTTAAAATTAAAGTTATAATTAATTTTAAAATATAAAATAATATTTAATAATATTAATATAATATTAATTATTTCTTTAATAATAAATATAAGTTACTGTATATATTGCATATTCTATTTAGTATTTAATCACTTTTACACTAGTTTATGTTATCTGAACTTTAATTTTGTAAAAACTTACTGAGACAGAACGTTTTCAATTGCTCCGTGGCGATTTTCATCAGTGTCTAAATTTTCTGTTTGGAATTATTAGCATTTGTTGATTCCATCTTCATGTGAGCTACTAGTAATCACTAAACACTTTTAAATGTTTTAAACTTGCCTATAGTAGCACTTACTTTGCTTGTTGAGGACGGCCGTTTCGGGAGATATGTCCCTTTGTCAACTCAGACCATAACTAAAGTTGCGGTCTGAGTTGACAAAGGGACACATCTCCTGAAATGGCCGTCCTCAACAAACAAAGTAAGTGCTACTATAGGCAAGTTTAAAACGTTTAAAAGTATTTAGGAATTATTAGGTTAAGCGGTGACAGTTTTAAAGGCAGGTTTTCGATAGTATCAAAAGTATGTGTGATTTGTATTGGGTTTGTTCGTTTAATGTTTCTATTTTGTGTGTTTGTAAATTTTATATTGTTCTAGTGTGTTGAGATGTGGTCCTTGTCTGTGTATTGTGACCTGTTTCTTTTAGGTGATTGGAAAATGCTGAGTTGGTGTTCGATTTGGTGATTTTGTTTGTTCCTCGACTCTTTGTTGGAACCTGCTTGCAACCTGTTTGCCCAATGTAGAATTTGTGCCATTTGTACAGCTTAATTTGTGTACACCTGGTGGATGTAGTTTAGCTTTGTACTTGGTATCGTGTTGTATTTTGTATTGTAGTTTGTTATTAGTTTTGTATGCTATTTTGTATCCTGTTTTTTGGAATTTGTGGGCTATTTATTTGATGTTCTGTTTGTGTATGGTATTGTGATGAATTTGTTTACCATCCCTGTAGTGTTATTTTTGTGTTTTTTGTTATATTTTCCCATAGTTTGTCTATTATTGTGGTGTTGTATCCATTTGTGTATGCTAAATATTTAATGGTGTCTAGCTCTTTGTTTACGTTTTCTGGGGTCATGGATACTTCTTTAAGTCTATGGAGCATAGATCCTAAAGGGAGCGCTTTTGTGTTGGATAGGGTTGTTTGAGATGTTGTAGATAAGTGTGTCTGTCGTTGTTGTTTTCCTGTAAGTGTTGAAGCTGTGTTTTTGATTGTGACGTTTTGTTATGGTGAGGTTGAGGAAGTTTAGGGATCGGTTGGTTTCAATCTCTGAGGTGAACTGGAATTTTGGGTGTATTTTATTAGTGTAGGTGAGGAGTTTTTTGCATTGTTGGGTTTTGCCTCTGTATAGTGTTATGATATCATCGATGTATCTGTGTCAGAAAATGATTTTATGCGTGTGTATTTTTTGAGAGTATCTTGGTGTTTTCTATGTGTTGTAGGAAAATTTCCCTTAGGATGCTGCTGATAGGACTTCCCATGGGTAGGCCATCTGGTTGGGAATAGAAATTTGAGTTGTGGGTTAAATAGTTTTGTTTGGTGATGATTTGGAGGATGTTTAGGATTTCAGTGATGTGTGTTTTCGGTATGTTGTTCTGCATTAATTGGTTCTTTAGGATGTTGAGGGCTTCGGATATGGGTATGTTGGTGTACATGTGTGTTATGTAGAGTGATAGTAGTGTTGAAATGTGTGGTATGTATATGTCTTTTATTTTATTTATGAGGTTTGTTCTGTTTTTTATGTATGTTTCTGTGTTCAATTTGATAGATTGATTATTTTGTCCATGTATTTTGCTAGTTTATGTCCAGGGACATTTTTGGTAGTTGATGATGGCTTAGATGGGGACATTAGGTTTGTGAATTTTAGGGAGAGCATGGAGGCTAGGTACTTTAGGGTGGATTTATTTTAGGTTGTATTTTTTTGTTTCTGCTGATATGTATTTGGAGCGATTGATTAGTTTTTTGGTGGTTCTATGGTATTTCTCAGTTGGATCTGTATGTAGTTGTATTATATTATTATGTATTATGTATTCATTGATTTTGTTATTCAGGCTGTTTGTATCAATAATTATTGTGGTGTTGCCTTTGTCTGCTTTGGTGAGTGTGATGTTGTTTAGTTGTGCCTTTTGTTTTAAGTTGACAGACAATTTTAATTTAATTTTTTACTTTGTTTTGGTTTGTAGTAGTGTTTGATTTGCTCACAAACAAACACACTCAATCAAACTTTGCTGAACATTGCATATCCACAAACTACAACTATACAAAAATAAAATCAAACCTTCAAATTCTATAAAAACAAAACAAAAATAACTAGCGCTAAACAACCAAACAATATAAGATATACAAACTACACCAAACACATATACTCAACACCCAATCACATTATAACACACACACAATTTTCGACATTATAACCCCCAATACTCTTTGAAATACACCTAATACCCCTACCCTAAGCTCACCCCCACCCTAACCCGAAACAACCAAGAGGTCAGTTATGGTCTGAGTTGACAATGGGACATATCTCCCAAACCGCCCATCCTCAATAATCAAAATAGTAATTGGTACTATAGCCAAGAGTTAGATACTAATATATGCTAAAGTATGTTTAGTGTAGTTAATATTTGTTTTGTTATTAGACACTTGAAATAAAATGAACAATTTTAGAATATTATTATACTTCTAAACCTGGCAGAAAAACGTAAGCATATTAACATGCAAAAAAGTGATTAATTTTAATTAAAAGAAATTGTTTGCAAATTAGATATTTTTCAATCGAATGTTTTCAATAGCATTTTGTTTACTAAATATTAAACTTCATTATCTATAAATACTAAGCCTATAACATATATTATTGTTTTATTTGATAGAATCAAAAGATGAAAGTTTAGAAGAGATTTCTTTGAAGTTAATCAACAACATAATAAAAGAGAAGATGGACTTAGAAGAACAGTATGATCAGGTAATTAGCATTTAATTATAGCATTTTATTTGACTTCACTAACGCATACTGTACACTTTAAGAATGGTTAAACAATTCAATATTGGAAGTACAAATTTAGATGAACGCACAATTATTACAGGTATAAAGGACTGTTAACAAAGAGAAAGCTATGTGTTTTCAGATGGTTGAGATGCAGTCTAACACATTGAGCATGGAAGACTGCGAGTTTACTCTTAAAAACAGTAAGAGCCTTGAACTAGATCATGAAATTTCAGGAGAGGCTGAAGATTTGTTGCAGGATATCAGGAAGGTTGCTGAGAAGTTGAAAGAAGAAAAAATAGTGTTAATGCAACAACAGGCGGGTTTGAGAGCAGCCATAACTATAGTGTCAAATGTTGTTAAAAGTAAGTCATGCTTAATATTGACATATTGGTGTTGTTAGAAAACAAATCTTTGTGTTGTTAAGAACAGATTATTGATGATATTTATTTATATAGGTCAGATTGACAATCAATACTTGATTTTCTATTAATAGATAAATTGATGTAGACCCTCACTTCATGCTATCACTGAAAATATCTATGGCCATTTATTATTGTTGTAAAAATATTTATTGGTTTAACAACTTACATTAGTTTGAGTTGACAGTAGGACACGTCTTCCAAAACGGACATTCTCATTAAACAAGAGACGAGCTAATTATAAGTGCTACTAAAGGGAAGTGTCACATATTAATATTGTAAATATTAATATGTATGAATATAAATTAATAACTAATGTTAAAGAGGGAATAAAATAAAATACAAAAATAACCAAGTAGTTCTCAGATTTAAATATAATAGTTTAAGTAAATCGGAAAAATTTTGAGTAGCTTGATTTAGATTGTGGGTCTCAACTTTGTAGCCATTGCAAGCTCCTTTTTAGGTTTAATATTTTGCTGACCTCTCTTATCAAATTTACATAAAAAAAAATATTTATAGTAACACATTCAAGCCTACACCTGAGTATAGATCGGGCCATTTAGTTAATGCTAGTTGCCTATACCTATGTATAGCTCAGGATCCTGTATTTATTTCTATAGCAATGTAATTCACTCATATTCTTGGTTTTGCCAATATTGCTTTATATTAATAATTCTAATTTACATTTCTTTATCTTTAGGCTAGTCAGAGTTGCTTTTACGAACAAACACCTAATTTGTTAAGTGTGGTGACATAGAGCTAGCATGTTTGACAGATTTTGGTTTGGTCAGGTATTGAGTGTTGTATTAGTGCGAGTTGTTTACATTTCTAGTTTGTTGTTGTTTGCTCTAAATTTTATCTATCAGTTATTTCGTTCATTTAATTTCTAGTTTGTGTTTAGGTTTCGAGTTTATTGTTTTTCACTTTAAATTATTTTTCAGTTATTTAATTTTTATTGTTAGAAATATTACGCTATAGATATAATGGCTAAAGACACTTGAGGAAGCGATTCAATACGAGATTTGTTGTTTTTAGACAGTGACAGTATCAGTGAAACTGATCCATACCAAGGCAAAATTGACATCTTTTATTGATGAACTGAATGAAAATGTAAATGACCCGATTTTAGATTCATATTCAGGAGAGTTTTCTAAGTTTTAAAGGAAAAATATTTCTAAATTACATTTCTTTTAGCTTTGAAATTATATATATATATATATATATATATATATATATATATATTTGTTGATTCCATCTTCACGCGAGCTACTTGTTTTCACTAAACACTTGTAAATATTTATAAACTTGTCTATAGTAGCACTTACTTATATTTGTTGAGGACGGCCGTTTCCGAGGTTACGGTCTAAGTTGACAATGGGACACCTCAACAAATATAAGTAAGTGCTACTATAGGCAAGTTTATAAATATTTACTAGTGTTTAGTATTTCTTCCTCCAATAAACAATAACATAAACTATCTAGACCTGACAATAACCAAAAATACAAGTAACATTGAATACTCAATTTATAGGAAACCCACACAAACCATTAATACAATACCAAACCACTCTAACCATCCTCCAAAACATAAAATGGCTGCTTACAACTCACTCTTATACATAATGCTAAAACTGCTTCTAAAAAATGAAGAAAAAGCCAAAGAAAAACAAATAAATTATCAAATAGCTGAAAAAAATGGATACAATAAAAAAAACTATAGATAAATTATAATTTAAAATATTAAATAAATTAAAACAACCTAAAATCGAACTACAAACAACAACAAAATGGGCCACATTTACATATACAGGGTACAACATAAAAGGAATAACTAAAACACTAAGAAATAATAATATTAACATAGCTTACAAAAACACAGGAAACATAATCAATAAAATAAACCAACCGGAAAAAATATGTCCCACATTTAATAACGGAATATACAAAATCGAATGCCCAGACTGTAATAAAATATACATAGGCCAAACAAAAAAGAAATTAAAAGACAGATATCAAGAACACCTCAATGCATACATCAAACCTGAAACTTATAATTCAAACTTAGCTACACACGCCATCAAAAACAAACACACACATTCCCCACATTAAAAAACGTACACCTAATAAAAAAAAGTACAAAAAGGCCTCAAAATGACAATCTGGGAACAACTACAAATTTATAAACATAAAAATAATATCATAAACGAACAAATACAAATAAAATCGAAAAACTATAAATTATTCAACCTAATAGACAAAATTAACCCCAAGACAAACTTAAAAGACTCGCACAGTGCAGTGAATCCGAAAATAGAACATAACGGTACACCACACTTTGTGACAATGGGAATTCCACACAGCTCGCAGTCTATTACAACCCCTGGTCAGTGATGCCCGATGATGGAGATACGACCAATCTTTGAAAGATCTCTGAAAGAAGTATTTATTTAACTCGCATAAATACCAAGTACTTGTTTAAGTACATATAGTGAAAATGATAAGTGATATATACACACACACACACACACCATGTAATATTATTTTTCATTCCAATGTGTATTGAAGTGCAGTGATGTACAGTATTGATATTTTATTATTTTTTTTTGAGTTTTTTAATGCATTTTTCAAAGGAGCATAAATGTATTAGTATAACAACAAAGTTGTAGATTATCTTTGTTGTTGTTTATAAGATAAATTACGAGCACCAGGCATATACAAATTAAAATGCAACAAATTCTACATTGGGCAAACAGGTCGCAACTTCAAACGAAGAGTCAAGGAACACAAACAGAACACCAACTCAGCATTTTTCAATCACATAAAAGTAACAGGACACAAATACAGAGACATTTACCATAACCTAGAAATCTTACACATCAACGAAAAAGAACCACATCTCAACACACTAGAACAATATGAAATTTAATAACACACAAAAATACAAGGTACATAACATATTAAACAACAAACACAATACAAATCACACATTCCTTGATACTATCGAAAACATGCCTTTAAAACCGTCACCGCCTAATCTAACAACTCCAAGCAGAGAGACACTGATGAAGATCGCCAAATAGCGATCGAAAATGTTCTGTCTCAGTAAGTTTTCATAAATTTACAAAATTAAAAATTCGGATAGTCATAAACTAATGTGAAAGTGATTAATTAAGTTTCACCGAACGTAATGGACTACAAAGTTCCAGAGTAAAGAATTAAGTTGTATTATTCTATTCTCAGTAATGAATATGGACGTCTTAATTACTTAAATCAACTTTTTTTAAATTTAGATTCTTCTTGGACAATGCAGCTGTTGTGTCTTTGAAGTTTGGGATAGTAATATTGTATGTTATTTAATGTATAATATATCACCTAAACTTCAGCCAAATCTGTGGATGTTATGTAACAGACTAGACTCATATTTAAACAAATTATTTATTTATGGTAATATATATTTTATTATTTATGACTTTTAAAATTTTCTGTTACTAATATTTATATGATTTTGTCATTAATGTTTTCTTATAACAGGGTGCACCCATCAAATTAAAAGATTTTGAATTATGCTGGCAATTTAGACTCTATTAAAGTGGCTGTATTGAAATGCGTTGCTTTTAACCATAATAATACAGCCCCTCTTTTAAGCTTGTTTGTTACCAATTTGTTTGTGTTCAAAGTCAGATTTTGTTGGAAGATAAGATTTAAAGAAACAAAACTTTTAATTGCACATATAAAAATCTTAATATTGTTTAAAACGTGTGATAATTGCACTACAATTTTTTATTTTTACATATTTTTTTATTAACAGCCTAAATATTGTTTTGCCCCTCATTTTTTTTTTATAATTATATTTTATACCAATAAAAAACTAAGATTTCTTATTATTAATAATGACTAACGATAACATTTATAAAAGATATTTTGGTTAGTATAAAAACAAATCATTGTGAATTTGTTCAGATTTTTTACTTGATTTGCATTAAATTATTTCATTCTTCACAATTTTCTTCAAAATATATAACATGATGTTTTGCTCATGCTCTCCAATTTGTAATCATAATAACTACAACTCTTCTTCTTAGTATGTTTATTAGAAAATGTGGAGGGCTTATCTTCACCATCATTTTTGCACTTATTCAACCTACAGTGTAACAATCCTTACAAGTTATCAATTCTTTCCGTCTAATGTCTAAGATGACACACTTTAACCTTTTTCTCTTGTAGCCTTTTCATTGTTATATTTTTTTAAAAAGGAACGCTAATTAATCTATTGTCAACCATAATGTAACCTTTTAGGTTACACCAAGTATGTAACCTAGCAGCTGCAGGTTTGCCAAGAAAAACCATATCTTTTCCAAGATGAGAAAATGCATCAACCTTACTCCTTAGTTATCAAGTTTTGAAGGAACGAACATCAGAAAAGTTGTTGATCAGTCATATCATACCATAAATGTGTTTCTTGTGGTTGCCAACTACCATTTCCCAGATATTTCTTACATGATCAAGTCTGTCATCCTAATCTCCCATTACCTTAAAACAAATCTATAACAATTTTTAAAAAGCCAAAAACGTCAAACTAATTTTTATTGAGAAGAAATGAGAGTAGATCTCAATGTTACAGCAAGAATAAATAATCTTTTTTTTTCAGGAAGACGGTTGTAACTTATGAAGCAGTTTAGGTCATGTATTATTTCTTTTTTGCAATATTTACACATTCATAATTATTAGTACTTCATTGAAGAGATTATTGAAAAACTTAATTCTAAACACACTAATTAGCATTCCCGTGAACAATGAAGACAGAAGAAACTCAAATCGATAAAATAAATTGCACATAGACACAAGAACACTTTTATAGACAACATAATATGCAAAAAAGTCAACACACACATAACACAAAATAGCTTTATGTTTACAAAAACTCAAGATAGAATGCCGCCTTTAGAACATTCAACACAACCAAAAAAAAAAAACAAAAAAAACACCCACAGAGCATAAAAAGACTCCAGATAAAATGACAAGATTAGGGGTACACAAGATTATATGCAATAACTGCCCTAGCTTCAACATAGGACAAACAAGAAGACACTTCACTACAAACAACACATAAAAGACATTAAAATCACCTAACTCTACAACCCAAATCAAATTCTGTCATACATGTATATAGAACATGCTACACACACACACACCAACACAAATCTAGAAATTCTGCACTTCATTATGAAGAGCAATAAACTAATCACAGCAGAAAATTTTGAAATATACAAATGCCACAAAAACCTACCAGAACATATCAAAACAATAAAACACACTCGCAATAAAATATTATATTCAAACACATAATTAACAAACACCCTTTGAGTAATAAATGACACATCACAGATTTACAATAACAACACGCCTGGGCAACAATCTGTAACTCATGTCATTGAAAAATGCACTGGCCAATTACAAAATGCTGAGAAAAATCTGTATGTAGTGATTTTTTCCAAGTGAACTAATAAGTAAATATTAAAGAAACATCAAGATGTAAAAACTGCAAATAAATGAACAATACACATAGTGTTGTAAAATTCCAGAGAACTTAAACTTTCCCAAGGAATATTGCTGGCAATATTCCCAAAATTCATAAATTCCTAGGATATTATAAAATCCCAGCATTCTAGTAACGAAAGGGAAAGAAAATTCCCTCCCAAACACTGAAGGAACTAAATTTTCCCCTTACATTTATAGGACAGTGGAACCAACTTCTGTTTCAAACTTCAAGTTTAAAAACTTGTAAAAAAATGTGAAATAGACATCCTATAAAAACGTAAAGTTTTTAAATATTTGAACTCTAGGAAGTTGATATGAGTGCGCAGATATTAGGATTGCCATATCCTTAGTTTTTGTTATAAGATCGTGTTAGACTCTCAAATTTGTATACATAAGAGGTAATGGTCAAAAAAATATTTATAATAGATGTAAGATCTCTTTGATTATAAAATTTGATGAAAATATTATAGTAGTAATATAGGAAATTTGTTAATGCTGTAATTTGATGTAATAAAGTTTTAAAACATCTTCTGTTCTATTATTAGATGGTGTACATTGTTCCATGTGTCAACAAATAAAAGAAGATACAAACACAGTTGAGAGTCAGAAAAATAGTTTTGATTAAATTTGTTTATAAAACATCTGATATTTTAAAAAGTTTAAAGGTTTTTTCCCAGCCAAAGAAATATTCCCTTTTTATAAGTTCCCTCACAGTGGGAATATTCTTGGCCCACATCATTAGGTAAACATTGGACTAATTTTCAATGGCTACTGAAGTAATATCTAGCAGGCTTTTGAGAATACGCCCTAACACTCCATCTACATACAACTGCTCAGTGTATAAACAGTCTGTTTTATTACCAGTCATTGTATTTCACTTCCATTTAGTTGAATATAATTTGTCTTTACAAAATTTTTAATTATCAAATCCAAATAAATAAATGTGTAACATCTATATAACTTTTCAAATTTTTTAAAAGCTGTCTGGGCTAAATTTGTTTTAGCTTGAAAGTAAGGCTTTCAGTTATTTTTTGCATTTAAAACTTTTGTGCACTACATTATTCTCTCTAAATGCTATTATAAAATAATGTTTGTAAAAATTGCCTTCGCCCAGAGCCCAAACATTATCTCTATAACTTGAAAAAAATGTTTTAATTATATTTAATTAGAGTAATACCTTAAAATCGGAGATAATTTTTACTACCATAAAAGTAATATAGGAAATTTGTTAATGCTATAATTTGATGTAATAAAACATGTTTTATTATTGTGTTTTAAAACATCTGTTCTATTATTAGATGGTGTACATTGTTCCATGTGCCAACAAATAAAAGAAGATACAAACACAGTTGAGAGTCAGAAAAACAGTTTTGAAACCTTGAAAACTCGGCTTGATCAACAACTCAAACATGTCTCTGAACCGCCCACATCTCCAATAGATAACAGTGATCCAGATATGCAAGCAGATGAAAACAGCATGTTTCTAGGCTTTGAAGATAGAATTTGTCCACTGTGTGCAAGATTTTATCACAAAACAACAAAGTTTGAAGAATTTAACCAACATGTTTTGTCACATTTTTCCAGAGAACAAGAAATTGAATCCATTAGCGGTTTTGAGTTCATAGCATGATATGACAGATGTTTATTGTACTTATTGGACAATCGTGACGAGATAAATATTCAAACTAACCAAAGTAAAGTTATTTATATCTCTTAATAAAACGATATTTATATATACCTGAGTTATGTGCCACTTACTGCATTAAATAACAAATGTATTATATGAAAAATTTGGAAGTCAAATTTTGAAATAGACACATCAAATAATTTATTTTAATAATATAGAACACTCCTGTTTACTTATTGCAAATGTGTTCATAAAGTATTTTTTTGTAGTTTGGCAATCATAAAAGATTTTAGTGAGTATTAAATCAAATTTAGTATAATTGTATTTTGCATTAACATCATGTCTTTCCATCTCTACCTTTTTGGGTAGTTTCCCTAAGTTTTTATTTGTATTGCAAAGATACACAAAATTGACTGACTTTCAACAGTGGGCTAAATAATATTAAGTTTGTTGTATGTGCACAATTTAATTGGTACAATTAGTAAACATAATAACTTGAATGAAGTATATAAAATTAAAATTAACTTTATTAATTAATATCTAATTTCTAAAGTTTTTGTTCATTCTTGTTATTAAAACTCATTACAAGATGTCTTTAAACCATTTTATAAAGATATTAAATGTGTCAACACAAGTCTGTTTCAATACAATGTAACTACAAAATTATATTAATATAGTAACTAAATTAAAGTTTAACCTTTTTGTTTCAAAAATTATATTTAATTTTCAACAGAATAATTAGAAAGCTTAGTGCCAGATTTTTACATGTATGAGGTGTTTTCCATTTCCCTATGTATGTGGAAAAATAGGAAAAACAAAATTATGTTAACCTAAATTGACCATTCAAGTCAAATACATGTTGGCCATTTATTTTCAACCTAAATCGACTGTAATGAATGAACATTTTTATGGTTTTTAATTTCCAATATAAGGACACGATGACTGTAATTTTACTGTTATCAAAAGTATGACTTTTGTAATTATATTACGACAAAGGAATATATAGTAAACTCCCGATTATCCGTGGGTGGATTAACCTGTTTGCGGATTATCCAGGGTCTGCCATTGTTTTACAAACATCCAATTTAGATATGTAAATATGTACGTACTAATTTTTACATTGAAAGGGAAGCATCCCGACGCGGGCCAGCGAAATAAAAGGAGCGAGCAGACTACTTTATATAAGAGACAATGACAAAATGCTTGGATGTCCGAAAACCTAATGTGTATCATAAGATTGTAAACAAATGTCAGTTAATCTCGGCTATAAATATCCTAGGACGTGACATATGCATTATCCATGTATGTCATATAGACACTGTGCGACAAAATGGTTCTCAAGAAACGTAGATCGCACATTAAAGCTAAATCAATGCTCGCAAAAAAACCGACGAAAGTGACAGATTTTTTTGTTAAAAAGTGAAAGTATTATGTGTAAAGGAAATTACATATGTACATACATAGGCCTACTTACTTTTGACATATACTTATGTACGTATTGTAAATAGTTAGATATATAAATGTACATGTTATAATCCGTCAAATACATCGTCATTTTAAATTATTTTCTATATTTATTTTGTCCTCTGAAGATTATTTGTGAGTTGCATTAACTGGGGTCATTATTTGTGTAAACTTATGGCATAATAATCGATTATCGATCGTTTTGCGTATTCTTTGTTCATAGCGGATTATCCGGGGAATTCGTTATCCGGCGTTGCCGGGCCACCCTATTCTACGGATAATCGGGAGTTTACTGTATATTAATATATATAAAATTTTATTTATTTTCATGTAATATTAATTGAACGACCAATAAAGACTAAATAACCGAATAGTAATTTTGTAACTGATTAAGGTCATGGATATATTTTATATTATTATAAAATATTTTCACTGGAAGTTTTTGATCCAGAAATAAATATACTATAACTTCAACTTATCTGTAATACATAGGAAATGAAGTTATAAGAACTAAGAAATATCAAAGTTGTAAATATAGACTTACTTTTTAATACAAACAAGTAATATAGGTCATCAAATATAATGTTTGTGGTCATCTTTATTACTTAGCAAAAAGTTGTTTAAAAAAAAAAATTCAAAAAAACATAAATGCAGGGATGACCATTTAAAAATGTAATTTATTTATAAATATAATGAAGTAAGATTATTAGTTTCTGTAAAAACATTTATAAAGTATAAATATGTAATGTGGTAAGAAAATATAACAGTAAATTAATATTTTGTGATTAAATAGTTTCCATTTGTATAAAGTATCGTAATTGGTAAAACCCTTAATTTACACCATGCCGTTGTTCAAGTTTTTGAGTGATGAAGAAATACACAATATTATAGTTTTCATCAGAACATTCAATTTTTAATACTAAACAGGGAGTTTTAGACAGCAAGTATAGGAAGGAATTGTATAGTTTAACAAATTTAATTAGTTTCTGCTATAGTAATTTACTCCTACTATCCTAGGATGCTTCATAATTAAAATATAAAATAGCTTATATATTATAGAGGTAGTATATTAATATTTTACTATGTATACCTATTGATGTCACTTGGCCAAAAACCACTGCTTAACACGTTGGCTTTAGCCGTTTCTGATCGGAGGCAGGTTGAGCGCAAGTTGAGTGCAGCCGTCTCTGATCGGAGAGTTTCATTTTATTCGGATATGTTCTTCCCAGCGTTGTACAAGAGACTCTGTTGAGTATTGCAGTGTCAAGGTGACATATATTTGTTTTGGTTTGGTTAAGATTACCCACAATTTTTGTGGCTGTGTGTGACATGGAAGGTGTGTATGAGACTTCTAAGGACTGTTTATTTAATATTGCTGTAGAGTGTACTAGGGACCCTACAAATGAGGCTTCGGAATATGGGGAGTCTGAAGCAAGTGCCGACAACCGTCATGTCAGTGACCAGGACCCAGCTGAAGATTGCATCAGATTACCATCACGAGGAGCTGTCTGATTCCGATTTGGAAGAAGAAATAGATTATAATCCTCAATGGACATCTAGTACATTAGGCTTTCGCAACTTTCCGTTTATAAAGGAAAATAAAATTTATCGTTCTATTCCCGGGAGAAAAATGACTGGTTCAGACTACTTCCTGATGACATATTTTTGGAGAATATTGTGAAAGCTACTAATAGTTATGTACGGGATGTATATGGTAAACCAAATCTCACGCCATTGTCAAGAATAATTAACTGGAAAGAGTTGACAGTGTCTAAACTAAAAACATTCATATAGGGTCAAAAAATTGTTTAAATCATTTTAATTAAATATTTTAAAAGCTGATTTGTAATATTTATTTCACAAAATAATGTTTATTTATTATAGTTACAAATGTGAATTACTTGCATAGCATGTAAAATAAAATACTGATATGGGACACTCATAAATTGTGACCGTCTCTGATGGAAGACAAAATAGCGCTTAGTATTTTTTCCATTTGGAAAGCTCAAAATTAATTTTATAATTGTAGTTTATTATTTATGAAGGAAAATCAAATTAAATTTTAAAAAATTTTAGCCCCTTAATGGCCTTTATGCTAGAGGCCTTTGGCAGCAAAGTGTTAGATACTATCATAGATTGTAGTCCAGCCTTCTGGTATCCTATTAGAATTTGGACTACATTTATGTTTGACAGTTGTGCACCTCATTTGGGAGGATTATGCCTATTACTCCAGGGGCAGTGGTAAAATTAGTAATTACCTTATACTTATAATAATAATACTAACTCTTTACCTTAGATAGATATACAGTCGAACCTCCAGATAACGAAATCCTCTATATAACGGATTTTTACCTGGTCCCATGACATTTTAGAAGTTATACTGCTTATTTACCTCTATGTAACGAATTTCGGACCTCTCAATAACGAAGTTTTTTCTTCACTTCAACCAAAGATATGTAGTGTTGTATAGGCAGCTCACAATGTCATTTCCAGGAAATTTTTTATTTTCAGCAGGAAGGTCAACGAAACCAAGAATGGTAGGCGAAACACATGTCGGCAATTGACTGCATGTTATAGTTGGGTTCAGTTAAGAATGCAGTGACTCATCGGTTAGGAATTGTAAGAACTGAGCATTTATAGATAGGCCTACTGTACATTTCCATCCTCCCACTATTTTCTTTTATCACTCATTTCAATGTTGCAGTATCATTAGGACACTGACTTTAACGCAAGTAACGGTTGGAAAAGGAAACTTTCACTTTTCATCGACAACGGCCCTGCACATCCGCATGACATCAATTCCAAACTGAAGAGTGTCAATTTGTTTTTCTTTCCGCCAAATGTTACATCGATACTTCAACAACTCGATCAGGGAGTAATAAAATATTTAAAGCTACCCTTCAGAAAAATAATTTTAAAAAAGATTGTGACTATAAGTTTTCATAAGCATTAGATAACTTATCATAATAGCCTATACAGAGTAGACCCTATGAAAAATATTGAATATGGATATCTAATACAGTACAATGAAGGAACATTCTGAAAACATCAATAAAACATTTTTAACAACTTGAATTTCAAATAAATTGAGACATTATAAAACATTATCCTATATTAACATTGGCCTATTACACTAACTATGCTCGCGATATTATACTGTATCCCTTTTATTACCATACGTACGTAATTCGGTAAGATCAGTAAGATTGGGTGGGAGCATTCTTGACAACACAACCTCTCAATAACGAATCCTCTCTACAACGAATTTTTTCTCTGGATAATCTTCGTTATACAGAGGTTCGACTGTAATTGGTTTGTTGAAGTCGACCATCAGGTATATCACTGGAGCTCAGGTGAACAACCTTTACACAAACTGCAAAAAAATCTAAGGAAGTATATTTTCTGTGTTTACATTCAAAGTGCACAACATGAATTTAATAGGGGTGCAGAATATGCCCAATCCGGTGATCTAGGATTGGGGGAATTCTGGGGTAATTTTCTGAGATATATAGGTTAGCAATTTTTTAAAATAATTTGTTTCCTTAATGAGAAAAATTTATAAACTTTCTGAATAAAAGAAAATTCAAAAGGTACCAAAACTCGTTTAACAAATGTACTGATAGATTAGAATTCTTATCTAGTTGTCTGTTATTATTTACTTGCAACTAAAGTAGCATTTCGTGTTCTTGATTTGGGAGTTATGTATTTGGAACATGTAATTTTTAATTGAAACAGGTTACGTTTGCTTCGGTTTGTTGACTACATTTTCTACATCCTTCTTACTCATCCATCCGACCTTTTTTCTTGCCTTTGTATAAGAGTGGCATGGAACAATCTTTGAGAGCTCTTGGTTTCTGTGATTTGCCAAGCAGTAGACATTCTTCTTTATATCACTGATTATTGAATTTCCGATGTCGAAATCTCCCACTAATTTTTTAGCAGGAACCCCGGCATCGTCGTTTTAAAATGTTGCACTTATCTACGACAAAAGAGTTTTCTTTTAAGAGAAGAAGATGCCATTATAAAAATTAAAGTTTTACACACTGCGATGACAAAACGATTCTACCGTCTGGTTGCCATAAACGTAAACGTGGCTAATCAAAAGGGATCGATGCACTGAAGCCATTGCAAAGTAAACAAAACATTGCTATATTTTGTTTTTGAACCTCTGTAATAGATATTTCTTTATTTCTTGTTTTAATATTTTCTAAAATTGTTTTGGATTAGTGGTAGTTTCGGAGTACCGGGATTGGACTGTATTTGTATTTTGTTCTCATTGCAATATTGTAAGGTTTATTTTCTGAGAGAGTTTCTGGGCTTCTTATAGTACACCTGAAGCCTGTTTGTGAGGTAACTTCTAGTTTTGAGAACACCTGTAGGATGATAAAAAGTAGCCCAGATATTCATGAAAAAATCTATACTTTAAAGACTATCACAGTATTATACAAAAGACATTTTTTTCTTGATTTTTGTACCGCCTAAGCAAGCTCTGTAGGTTTAACATCAGTAGTTGTAGCTGGAGGAGTTGTAGACTTTTGTAGCAAGTTCTTATTAAACCATTCAGGTCGCTCCTTTGGCATCTCAACAATCCTCTTGCCCTACAAAATTAACAGAATTAATAACATTAGAAAATATGTTATCCAAAAATTTAATAATATTTTAAACCAGATAATGAAAGTATTTTCTGATGTCTATGATGGGTGGAACAATCATGTGTTCCACATTTAATACAAATTAAAAGTGCTCTCTCAAACTAATGTTTTGTTTATTGCAACTGAAAATGTTCACCTTGACCCCACTCTAGCCATTGAATATTTTTTTTAAATAACAAATGAAATAGAACTTAATTTTTGCTACATTTCTGCTTTTCCTGGCCGCAAAGTGTTAACAATTGTATATAATTCATTTTTACTAATATACTACCTCTTGAATGGAAATTAAGATAATTGTCTTGAGAATAGGCCAGTAAAACTTTAAAAAACTTCTGAATTATATACACTATACTATCTATTGAATGAAAATCAAGAAAATTGTCTCAAGTTGTCTTGAGAATAGGCAAGTAAGTTTTAAATAAATTCTAAATTATACACATTAATATTCTGAATTAGTTTATGCAAGAAATAAATTAATAAGTACTAAATAAAGCTGATAATTAGGTTACCCAAACAATACAAGCAGGGTGTAGTTAAAGTAGCGGAGAGCTCCACTAGAAATTTGTCATCAGTAAAAAATTTGTAAACAATAGAATACCCCCTAGAGGAGTGGGGGTCCAGAAAAAATTAATGCATAGACATCCCATTTTAAGCTAATCTGACACTAAAAAATTAGAGGAAAATTTTCAGGTTTTTTAACCTTTGACCCATAGAAATTTATGGTATAAAACCGCCACTCTTTTGAAAGAGAAACATATTTTTTATGTATTCGTGATTTAGATACATTAACACATACTCTGCATCAAAGTATACCCGGTTTATAGCCAATCCACGAGAAAGTTTCTTTGTTTTTTCGTCCACATTTTTTCAGTCTGTATGCTATCCATTCACTCTGACAACTTGAATCTGTTTTGTTTACAGGCAATCCATGAGAAAGCTTCTTTATTTTCTTGTCCACATTTTTTCAGTCTGTATGCTAGGTCATTCATTCTGACAATTAGAATATGTTTTGTTCAAACTGTCACAGTCACTGTCACTGGTATTTACACTTACACCATTGTACAACGCTTAACAAAAGAGACATTGTCTTATCACTCTTGTTTCGCTTAAAAAAACATCAGCATTTTTTTGTTTTGGTTTATTCATATTTGGTGTTTGTGGTAATTCTCTCATTTGGCCAGAATCAACATTATGTGGTCATAATGATAACATGCAACAACTCACACTGACAAAAGTCATGACACAACCTAGTCAAAATTACAGACAACAGTAGCAGATGATGGGCAGGACAAGATGTTTAATTTGAATGGTGCTGATATCTATTGCTGAGAACTATAACTATGCTCTTCTAATAAACACTATTTACACTAGGTAGATTACAGGTCTGCAAGTAGTAGGTCGGGCGCCTCCACATATTAACCTGTCATTTTCAAAACACCTTGCACAGTATATTGTTAAATTGGGTGAAAACCTAAGAATATAAAATGCAAAAATGGGGGTTTCCATAGAATGTTGTTGCAAAAACTACTTGGAAACATCTAATTCTTTGTTTCTTGCTCCCTTCACTGATTTCCTTCAAGAACCTTCATTTTCAAGCACTGACACGTAGCTTAAAAGTGTAGGCTTGTTCCTTTTAATGTCTTAATTGCTCATTCTTACCACACACCTTACATCCAAATGTAACTTCTTTATCTAATTGATGATAAACTTTTACTTTATACACTAATGATAAGACTAACACTCACAAACAAAATAATAGATCGAAGCAAAAAATTACCATTGAAGAATCAAAGCAAATAGTGAAAGTCGTATCAGGCTGGCCACCTAGCAACGGACAACAGCCAAATATACAGCACTGAACTTAGCATCTAAATAATGTTTGTGCTGTGCCTACATTAGCTTTATAGAGAAAAAAAATAGTAGCACATGTAGACAGAATCATTATTTTGAAAATTGCAGTACCTGCAATTTTATTTCCTGAAAATGCAGAACCAATGGGGATAGTCTGAGTTAGAATAATTGGAGATTTACTTTGTGAACTTCTCTTAACCCAATATACCTTTTAAATTACATTTCAAGGCTAAATTAAGGAATAGAGCTCTTATTTTGCTCTACCTTAAACAAGTGTTTATCAATAAATTCAAGTAAATTTTACCTGAAATAATTTACAGGGTCTGAAAAATTATAGAAAATATTTTATTGTATATGACATTTGTTTTAATAATATTTTAATCCAAATACTAACATAATACCTAACAATGTTATATTTAGTTATACCAATTAATACAAAAATATCCTGATTAATTTTTTTAATATATACATTTTTCATTAACCAGCAATCACCTTTTTCAAAGTAAGCAATGTCATAGTGTATAAAAATTTTAAGTACCTTACCTCCCACATTTCATCCTGATATTGTTCCTTTTCACCTTTATAAAGAACAACAACCTCCTTTTCCACAGGATTAAATCCTAACTCAGCCTCCACAACCTCCTGCATTGCTTTTGTTTCTTTAGCTACTCTAGAGTAACAAGCAGCTGCAATATACAAACTTTCCTTAAATATATATATAGCATTTCAATGCATATGATTATAAAGTAACCTACATATTTAAGCAATTATAATACTATAATTAAATAATAAAAATATGTTACAACTCACAAATATACAATTTTTTATTTCAAACGCGTTTCAACGACTACTTTGTCGTCATCCTCAGTGAAAATACACAAATGAAATTAACTAAAATATATATATATATTAAACATAACCTATAAAGTTTTAGCAAAAGTAAAAACAAAAGTGAAAATCAGTTTTGTGAAAATTTGTTTTTACTTTTGCTAAAACTTTATAGGTTATGTTTAATATATATATTTTTTAGTTAATTTCATTTGTGTATTTTCACTGAGGATGACGACAAAGTAGTCGTTGAAACGCATTTGAAATAAAAAATTGTATATTTGTGAGTTGTAACATATTTTTATTATTTAATTATAACTTTCACTCACAAGCCAGCTCGAATATTATTTATAATTATAATACTGTTAATTATTAATCCAACATAATTACTCTCAAATTTTCACTGCCTAATCTATGACAATATTGCAATTTCAATAAAATATTTAACGTTTTCCATCCAAACAGATAAATGGTGCTTCAAAACATTGTTACACAGTATCTGGCGGTTATTGTCACATTGCCTGATATTGTAAATAACTCAATAAATGTTTTGAACAACATTTACACAGCTTAAAAATAAAAATTAATTTGTCTATTCACGTCCATGGCATGGCAATGATGAAAAATATAATTTGATACATAAATAACCATCATATTATTATGAATAATTATTCCTACTATTATAAACGTTTTTTGTATCTTTTATAATGTTTCAAACAGCGATAACTCAAATTAAATCTATGAACAGATTTATAATAGATCCAAATTTATGACATAAACAGTCAAAGAAAAAAAAAATCATAACCCAGTAAAGCAGTTCAGTGATATAAAGTTAACATTATTTGAATGTGCATTTCATTAAACAGCCCCCAATAATGAATTATCCTGTTCATGAAATGAGCTGCTGTTACAAAAAATATTTCTAAAATCCTTAAACTATAAGAGGTCGTTGCAAACTGTCACTAAATATCAAAGGGCAGTCAGTTGTAAATATGTTAGTAAAAAGGGTTACTGCATGCACCTGGTCTACTATAAATAATAATACATTTCAAAAGGCCTCAATGTATGTATAGCTAGACACCACCCGATCACTGGGGAGGAGCGTTAGTTAGCCATCAAAGGAAGCATGTAGATTTATAGAGAGAAATCTCTAAAAATGTAGAAAAAGCACGACCAGCCAACATCTGTAGCTTGGGAAATTTCCATAAATTACTACCCAAACTAAAGAGAAAGCTCAGAAAGAAATGTTCTGATAGGGCAGAAGAAAAATTAGCAGCATAATGTAGCTAAAGAAATTAAAGAAGGGATAAAACCCAAATGGAAACCATCCAACAGGAACAGTAGGCAGTGAGTCGAAATCCAGAATTTGAGGGAGAGAGATATTAATTTGGTAACAATTTCTAAATTAAAACAAAAGAGTAAAATAACAATGGTAAAAATTAAAACCGTTTACTCTAAATCTAACTACACATTAGTTTATTAAAACAGACTAGTTTCAACGACTAGTCTGTTTGTTTTAATAAACTAATGTGTAGTGAGATATAGAGAAAAGTGTTTTTTTATTTTTACCATTTTGAATTGTCCTCACTAGCTAAGCTCTAATTAACTTGATATTAATTAAAAGAGTAAAGTCCCAAAGTAAAAGGGAAGTGATATGTGATGGAGAAAATTAGTATGTGGTATTTGGTGAGGGAGATATTTACAGAAATAAAAATGAGTTTCGGTATAGAAGCATTAGGACCGAATAGGGGAGTGAAATTAAGTGAGGGAGATATAAGTAAGCATATGGGTGGTGAAGTGTAAGTAAAGCCAGAACCGACGCAATAAATAAGAATCATTAACTATTACTATTAATTTATATTAAATTTAAAGCCAACTTTTTAAGGTAAAGAAATTAGGAATTTTATAAACTTCATAAATTTGTTAGAGAAATAATAATTAATTTAAGCTATTAAATATAACTTTCATTAAACCAAGTACAGAAACCTGTACATGCCTTAAAATAATTAAGGGGACATTTATAAGATTTATGAGTTGAAACACTAAAATAAGAATGTTGATGCCTACCAGCCAATTAGAGCTAGACCAAATTAATTATGTATAAATCCCTGTCATTGCTACAAGTTTGAACTACAATTTAAGTAAATCAGTTATTGTAAAAACAAGTAACAATGTATGAATCATACTCCCTTAGAGCCAAAGAACCTGTAAGAGTACAGGTATGTTATTACACACGCACACACACATTATTATTTATTAAATAATTTATACTCAAAGCTTTTTGTTGATAAACAGTAACAACATCATCAACAATGAATCATATATATAAATATTTACATTTATATATATATATATATATATATATATATATATATATATATATATATATATATATATATATATATATATTTTAAAACAACACAGGTTATTCAAATACAAGAATATTTATTATTTTAAATCCAAAGCTTTTCGTTGGCAAACAGTACCAACAGCATCAGGAATGAAAATTTTCATTCCTGATGCTGTTGGTACTGTTTGCCAACGAAAAGCTTTGGATTTAAAATAATAAATATTCTTGTATTTGAATAACCTGTGTTGTTTTAAATTATTAAACAAGAAAACGTATTTTATATTTATATATATATATATATATATATATATATATATATATATATATATATATTTATATATATAGTGGAACCCTTCAATTCCGAACTAATTGGGGCTATAGCCTGTTTGGATTTGGAAAAGTTTGGATCTGCCGAAAATGTTTCGATGTCGGATTTGTTGTGTATTTTACATTTGATAGAAGTGCGCTTTTTTTATTAACGACCAATATTGGAGCATTCATTACATATTTCTGTATCAAAAATTGAAGAGTTTTCCAATGCTACAGGTGAAAAGTCTTTGGAGCAACTCCATTATGCAAAGGTTTCTGTGAATAAAAAAAACTGACGGGACTGTAATATTATGGTTTACACAAGAGAGGCAGAAAGGAGTTCCTATTAGTGGTCCAAGAAGATTATTGATTTTAAGTGAAAAATATAGTTAGGTGTTTATGTCTTTTCCTTTTAAGTGAAACATATAGTCTTTTTTATTTTTCTGTCAATAAATTCTAATTTTTTTTGCCACCACTAAGTGCAATATTTTACCTTATGTGATGAGGCACCTTTTGGTCACTCGACCATTGTGGAATCACTGAATTAATTTTCTCTATTTTACTGGTGTGGATGTTCGGTCCCTGATGTTGGTAATTGTTGACGTCATACATGTTTCTTCTTGAGTCGAGTGTATAATGTTTTTGAATAGTACGTCGTCTGCATATGTTGTCTGTAGGTTCATTAAATTGTTTTGTATGTTTTTATAAATGTGGTATTTTTCTAGTGAGTTTAGTTATATTGGGTTATTATTTATTTCTAGTATGGTTAGGTTATTTTTGTAATTTGTTATTTCATGTTTATGTGATATTAAGCGCGCTGCAGCATTTGATGCTTTTGTATTTTCATTTTTGAATGCTCAGTAATGTTCTTCAAATCTTATTTTAAATGATCTGGTTGTTTTTCTAATGTAAAATGTGTTCCAGTCGTTACATGTAATTTTGTAAATTCTTGATAGGTTGTGTTTTTCTGTATTTGTTTTGTGGTTTGTGTTATTAAGATATTTTATTATTTTGTTGATTGGTTTGTGTGTTGGAGTGTAGTATTCTTTGTTGTATATATTTGTTATTTTTTCTATTTTGTTATTGGTGTATTTATATTTTAGGTAGATTTTTTAATTTTTGTGTTCAGGTTGTTGCAGGTATATTGCACTTAGTGGTGGAAAAAAAATTATTTACAAGTAATAGTAATAACTTCATATATATAAATATTAGAATTTTCGAGAGGAAATCTCTAAAATGATGAATTATAATTTGTAGGGATGAATTTTCAAGTCGAAACTTGTAGTACTTTTCCCTGTACCCTCCTATTGCTTACTTGCCAATTTATTATAGAGTTTAACTAAACCTTTATTTCTATCGGTTTTACCTTTATGAAGTGTAGTTGTTGTGATATCAATATGGCTGTCACAACTTATGCAAACCTATTATGTCTTGGGTGCTTTGATAAAGTAGACAGGGTAAGTAATCATTAATGAATTGATTTAGCAGTTTGAAACCCTTAACTATTGGTAAATCAGAGAAGAAGAGGACCATTATCAAATGTTTGACAGCAGCTAATTTTGTGTATATTTAGTGCTGTTGTTGAAGTACTTATTAAACACAGCTATTGAAGTTTCTTTGTGAAGCTTTGTATTTTATAGAATTGTATTTATATAGTTCATTGTAATATTTTAAAATGTTTACGTTTTGTACTTATTACATTTTCTAATTGATATAGTTCACAAACCTGAATTAAATTCAAAGATTTCTCAATTTAACACATTCTCTGTAGGTAAACTATTGTTACCAACTAGGGGTACCTAGGTTGTTAGGACCTTTATCAATGGTCTTTATATTTACTTAGTACACAAGATCCATTGATTTGAGGTAGTCAGTTATCTTACCATTTGTTTAGAAGTGCGTAATTTTGATCCCCACACAAATGTTTTTATTTTCAGTTTGTATGACTTTAATATTGGTATGGACTTCTAGTGTTTCAAATTCAGACACACCAGATCCAAGTGAAAGAGAACATTATGGAATAAACAGCTATTATGGACAAAAGCAATATTACCCAGGCAGAGCTGTATAAAGTAGCATTATCAAATGAAGAGAGTAATTCTGATCTTGATGAAGACTTAGTTCACAAGCTCTTATGGCAGCTACATAATATTATAGGGATTTGTTATTCCATTTACCCAAGGAAATAAATTTATGTCTTGTGCCTGGTACAAAAGTAAAACTGCTATTTTGGGAGGGAAGGCTACTATAACACTTTTGACATCATTGGAGCCAGAGATTTAATTCTCTGGGTATTTGGAAGAAAATCATATATACAGTCGAACCTCTATATAACGAACCTCCAGATAACGAAATCTTCTATATAACGAATTTTTATCTTGTCCCATGACATTTTAGAAGTTATACTGCTTATTTACCTCTATGTAACGAATTTCGGACCTCTAAATAACGAAGTTTTTTTTCAATTTCAACCGAATAAATGCAGTGTTGTATGGGCAGCTCACAATGGCATTTCCAGGAAATTGTTTACTTTCAGCAAGAAGGTAAAAAAAACCAAGAATGGTAGGCGAAACACATGTCGGCAATTGACTGCATGTTATAGTTCGGTTCAGTTAACACGTTCAGCACGGCTAGCGTTCCGGCACGCTCTGGGTTCCCTTACAGATGCCATCCCAGCTTATTTCCTTAGATACGGCGAGCTCACCAGCATGCTAACTCCCAGGCTAATTGAAACTTCTCTAGTGTCGATGTCTGTATAAAGGTTTGATTTTTATGTCAGTGGTCAGTGCTTTAAAAGAGTTTGGAGAACATTGTGCCTGAGTTGTTTTTAAATCCGACCATCCCAAGTTAACTTTTGATGCTTCAACTGAAACAATGATTCAGAAAGTTTTGTGAACAGATTTAATTTGGTTTAACTTTTATATTTTAATGTTTTTTTTAGTTTGAACTATTTAACGGGGCAGAATATCCGGTAAAAACAACGGTCATAAAAATTAACCAAGCTTTCTGAAATAAGGCAAGAATAAACGATAACTGTCCTATTAGAGTTAATAAACCAACTGGAGGTGGGAACAGACATATTGTAAATATGAGCCATTGACAAAATTCTTGGACCCCCGAAAACCTAATGTGTCAACATAAGGTTGTAGTAAACAAATGTCAGCTAATCTCAGCTATAAATAGTCTCGGACGTGACATATGCAATATCTATGTCTTTGTTTACATTATCAATCTCTATGGCTTTGTGGAACACGGGGCACAAATGTTGCTAGCTCAGTTACTTATTTTTATTCGTGAGTTTGTCGTGCTGTGAAAAAATGTCAAAAAGAAAGTGTTTAAGTGTAGCAGAAAAAGTAATTGTTTTACGAGAGGTTGATAAAGGTGTAAGAAAGTTGGATGTTGTGAAAAAATTCGGTATACCTCAGAGTTTGCTATCCACTATTTTAAAAAGCCGGGATCAAATTCTAAAACAAAGTGTTTATTATGATTTGCAAAGAAAGAAAATGAAACTTTGTACATTCGACAATATCGATAACGCGATGATTAAATGGGTTACGGTAATGCGCGAGAAAAATCTTCCATTGTCAGATCTTATTAAAGAAAAGGGTTTGGAATTTGCAGTATCATTAGGACACAGTGGCTTTAACGCAAGTAACGGTTGGATAGAAAAATTCAGAAAACGCCATAACATTGTTCAAAAAGTCATATCGGGAGAAAGTGCTAGTATTAATATCCCCACTTGTGAATTTTGGAAAGGAAATGTGTTGGAAAAAGTTTTAAATGATTATAAACCGAAAGACGTTTTCAATGCAACGGGTCTGTTTTTGTTGTTTGCCCAACAAGACACTAACTTTTAAAACCAACCCTTGTTTTGGAGGAAAAGGAAGCAAAGAAAGGATCACAGTATTAGTGGCAGCTAACATGTTAGGGACAGAAAAACTCAAATTCCTTGTGATTGGAAAAAGCCAATCTCCGCGATGTTTCCGATCTGTCAAGTCCTTAGAAGTTGATTACGTGTTTAATAAAAAGGAGTGGATGACGAGCAAAATTTTCATTGAATGGATATTGAAACTGGACAAGCAGATCTCCAAAGAGAAAAGGAAAATTGCACTTTTCATCGACAACTGCCCTGCACATCCGCATGACATCAATTCCAAACTGAAGAGTGTCAATGTGTTTTTCTTTCCACCAAATGTTACATCGATACTTCAACCACTCTATCAGGGAGTAATAAAAAATTTAAAGCTACACTACAGAAAAAGAATTTAAAAAAAAATTGTGACTACCGTAGAGAACAATGAAATCGTACCCAAAAACATTGTTAATCTAAGAGACTGCATCGCTGAATTGGCAAAGGTTTGGACGAATGACGTGAAAAAAACAACAGTTTTTAATTGTTTCTCCAAAGCTGGATTTAATTCGGTCACACATGAAGAAGACAGTGAGGACAACATGACTTTAAGTGAATTAAAAAAGCAATGGGATTTTCTGAAGAGTTAATGAAACGTAGCTGATGACGTTCCACTTAAAAGATTTTATTTGTCTGGAAGAAGATTTGGCTGTTTCCAATTTTCTAGACGACGAAGACATAAACCAAAGCGTCCAGATGACAAACTCAAATGAACTTTTGAAAGATGATGACGACGACTATGACGATGATTGTGATGAACCTGAAGAAAATAACCCTACAGATCATAAAGTTTTACAAGCTTTCAAATCATCTGGCGAGGATTTCAACTGAAAGATGGTGTACCAGACAACATTTTTGATTCTCTGAATAAATGTGAAACATTCATCGAACGTGATGTTTTATTCAAACGTAAAGTGCAACAAAAAATTACTAACTTTTTCAAAGAAACGATTTAAAAAGTACCTATACGAAGTTACTATTTACAGTACTGTGTTAATGTACATCGTATTTTATGTTTAATTTAATACAGTATTTGTTTCTCTGGATACGGTCTGTGTAGTGTATAAAACAGTTTGTGTTATTTAAAATTGAATTGTGTATATAAAAATAAAATACTGATAGATTGTGTGTTTTAAAAAAAAAAAAAAACAGTATAGGCAGTTAATAAATGTAATACGGTTAAACAATAATACAGTTACTAAATTACGGCTTACTGAGTTTGCTTTGATTAAATTCCCCTACGTTCAAGTCATGCTTCCTGAAAATGAATTGGTGAGTGTACTTATTTACCAGTAAGTTTTTATAAGCATTAGATAACTTATAATAGCCTATACAGAGTAGACCCTATGAAAAATATTGATTATTGATATCTAATACAATGAAGAAACATTCTGAAAACATCAATAAAACATTTTTAACAACTTGAATTTCAAATAAATTGAGACTTTATAAAACATAATCCTATATTAACATCGGTCTATTACACTAACTACGCTCGCGATATTATACTGTATCCTTTTTATTACTGCAGGTAGTGCGATATGCGTAAGATGGGGTGGGAGCATTCTTTACATCACAACCTCTCAATAATGAATACCTCTCTACAACGAATTTTTTTTCTAGATAATCGACTTCATTAAGAGAATCTAATCAAGAATCAGAGTTCGACTGTACTTTTTCCTAATGATATTTACAATTTATATTCATGTATCCATTTTAGAACAAAATATTACTAGAGACCATTTAACAGTGATGAGTCAATTAATATCAAAATTATGATCATGGTTTTTATAATTATTTTAATATTAAAACAACTTTTACAACAATTATTGGAATTAACTTACGATTAAAAACGTAAGTTTTTCAACATCACCATGTTTATGAGGTGAAATATTATCATGCTGTAGCTAATACCTTAATCGTAAGAATATCTAGTTTATCCTTATATATATTTTTTAAAATCCTATATGAAATACAATGGCTAAATGATATACTTTTTGAAATTTTGTTACAAATTATTGCTTATAAACCAAATACTCACGACAGAGGCAGCCAGCTTCATAAGGTCCACCGCAAGTATTGCAGAATAATAAATTCTGTTTGGGTTTCAACATTTTCCAAACTAGATTAGGCCAGCCAAACTTGCGGTTCATTCTTTTTTCTACTGTTCTTCTATGAGTTGGTACACCCCAAAGAATTGCATCATTTAATAATTCTTTCAAAGAAAATTTATTGGAAATCTTGTTTGAAGAAGGTGGAGATACATTTGCTGGTATTAAACAAAAATCATCTGAAAAACAACAGATCAAGTAACTTCTGAGTACTATAATGCACTAATATAAATTCATTATTCAATGTTTTGGATTATCATACTATAAATGTAGTGACAATTTGACGTCTGCTTCTTTGCGCAATTATACCTTTTGCCTGATTACATGATGTCTTCTCTAGTCTTACATGTGTAGGTTTGTTTGGTTTCATGTATAAAATTACAACCAAATCTATCCTGACTAGATACTTCATAGGTATATAGTAATGTTGTATAAATTACAACCAAATCTATCCTAACTGGATACTTTATAGGTGTATTTTAATATAGGGTTATAGTAATGTTGTAGGAAATTACAATCAAATCTATCCAGACTGGAGGCTTTATAGGTATATTCAGGTCTAGACGAAGTACAGTGCACAGTTGGTACTGCACACCCAAAAATGAAGTCCCAACTAAAATGTGATAAAAAATTAACCTTCTGTAAAAAAAGTAGATAATAACTTAAATACTTTTAGAGACATTTGCTAGTTTCAACATTAAAAAATCAAGGTAAACCATTGATTTTCTAAGTTTTTAGACAACCATGGAGGGGTGGGGGTGGAATAATTTCTTTCCAAAATTGTAAGTATTTAGGACGGGAGTGGTAATTAATAAGAATTTTTTCCTTAAGTTTCTGCATCAGCCGGTAAAATTTTTCTGCCGAAATCTCTCACATGGCTAAAGGAAGCAAATAGTCTCCTGCCAAAAAATATGGTATTTATTTCCTGTACCCCCTTGTATGATTTTAGCAAAAACAATTATACCGGCCGACGCAGGAAGTGATCAGGGATACAACAAAAATCATTATTACAACTCTCGCACACACCTCAAAAATTAACAATTTTGGAAAATTGTAATTCCCCCCATATGTGGTGCTAAAAGTAGTGGTAAAAATTCAAGTTGCCCACCCCTAATACAATGCATTAAAAATAAATCAAAAACATGTCCTGAAGTTATATTGATAATTATTGTTTGCTATTGCCACGGAAGGTTAATTTAGTATACCTGTGAAGTATCCAGTCATGATAGATTTGGTTGTAATTTTATACATTTAACCAAATGTACGCATGTAAGGCTAGAATAGAGATCACGTGACGTCAAGTGGCAAAATATATTACTTCATGGAAGTAGACGCCTAATTAGGTAATGTTGTATAAAATTACAACCAAATCTATCCTGACTGTACCCTCTACAAGTATATTTTAATATTAGTATATAGGGTATTTATTTACCATACCCACATGTACGATTTTAGCGAAAAAAATTATACCGGCCAACGCAGAAAGTCATCAGGGATACGAAAAAAAATAACAAAAACTCTCGCTCAGGAAAATAAATACCATTTTATCACATTAAAGTTGGGTAAAAAATTCAGTGTGGAGTAGTTAGAAGTACTAAGTTTACGTATCAATAGCGCGCCGTACTAAGTATACGAGTATTTCAGTATAGCTATAAAGTATCCAATTAGGATGGATTTGGTTGTAATTTTATAAATTACTATATACCTATATTAAAATATACCTGTAAAGTTTATTTTTAAATAAATAAAACCTCTAAACCACAAATAACATTTATTTAAACCTTATGTACATTTCGATTGCCCAGCAATCATCTTCAGAGGTATTTAAAAAATACAACTAATACAGAGAGTTAGTTGTATTTTTTAAATACCTCTGAAGATGATTGCTGGGCAATCGAAATGTACATAAGGTTTAAATAAATGTTATTTGTGGTTTAGAGGTTTTATTTATTTAAAAATAAACATTACGCCACAGTTGCTTCATACAGTTATACCTGTAAAGTGTCTAGTCAGGATAGATTTGGTTGTAATTTTATACATTACATTACCTAATTAGATGTCTACTTCAGCGTAGTAATAGCTTTTGCCAGGTGACGTCACATGATCTCTATTCTAGCTTTACATGTGTACATTTGGTTAAACGTATAAAATTATAACCAAATCTACCCTGACTTGATACTTCATATTTATATAAAATTAATCTTCTTCTTAAATCTTAAACAAACAATGATTACCAATATAGCTTCAGAACATGTTTTTGATTCGTTTTATACGCATTCTAAGGAATGTGCAATGTGCATTTTTACCAGCACTATTAGCACCACATATGGGAGGATTACAATTTTCCAAAATTATTAATTTTTGGGGCGGTAGCGAGAGTTGTAATAATTTTGTTTGTATCCCTGATGACTTTCTGTGTCTCCAGGTATAGTTGTTTTCACTAAAATCGTACACGTGGGCACGGTAAATAATACTGTATATAGTCATGTATAAAATTAAAACCAAATCTATCCCAACTGGAGACTTTATAGGTATATTTAAATTTATATGTATAGGAAGTATGGTGCGCTGTTGATACGTGGACGTAGTACTTCATACTACTCCGCACTGAATTTTTTACCCAGCTTCAAGTTAATTAAATGGTATTTATTTCCCTGGGCGAGAGTTTTCACAATTATTTACATATCTCTGATGACTTTCTGCGTGCCAGGTATGTTTTTTGCTAACATCATACACGTGGGCACAAGAAATAAATACCAAAAATATATTCGTATTTACTTTGAGGGTAGATTTTCAAGTAGGGCTTTGTGTAATAAAAAGAAATCTTTTGATTTGTGTGTGTGTGTGTGTAGGTGAGGTTATATTTTTTCAACAAATTAATTTTCGGAGTTTGAGCCTTCAGCTTGTTTTTTTTTACGTCACCAGGTATATTTCAATGTCGTATACGAACTAGATCGATATTAACATCATCAAATTATGATAGAATATTAAATAATAATTGGTAAAATTTAATGAAGGACTTACCACTTCTAAAACGCTGCCCAAGTATTAAAGCAATGTTATTTTCCAGATTGCAAATTGAATGCTTAATGTGAATTAAAAATCTTGAAGCCATTATCTATTTTAAAATCTGTTTCATCAATTATTTGTTCCTTATATTATTTTAAAGTACTTTATTTTAAAAACATTTGTTGGTGAAATACACCATAACCTAAATAGATCACATCCAGATAAAATGGTAAAACTATTTCGAAAATCAGAGTTCCGTGTCATAGATACTTAAGTTTATGACGTTTTTATATAAAATGGTAAACTAACAATGTTAAAACTTGAGTTTAAATATAAAGCGTTCACATCGAAGTTACTTAAATATGTACCGAAAATTGAATAATATCTAATAGGAATATTAAAACTTTACTTAAACTGTTTCTTCTACTTTATATTCAAATTGAGTCTGTGTTGGTATATTGCAGAAAAACAATAATAAATTTTATTAACACTTTAATCAACAGAAATGTGATTAAATAAGTCAAATATAAAAATTCTTAAATACGTAAATTTATATTAAACGTGGTACCTCGTAACACGAAAAGAGTAATAGAGCATATATATATATTGAACATAAGAACGCGCCTTATTAATATTAGAACGTGCCCCGTCAGCTGGGCTATGTCTGTTACTTTCAGCAAAACATGTTGGGCGATAGTCGCCTCATAACAGTTTGTACTATGGCGTGTTTAGGTTCGGTTAGGCTCTGTGTTCGTAGTGTTGAGAAATTGTGCCAACTTGGACAAAAATCACAAGTTAGAAGAAAACCATCTCCATTTGTGAGGATCAAACAAATTGGTATTCAACCTTTTGATAGGACCCTATCACAAAACTGCCAGGTTAGTTTAGTCATTTTTCAATAATTAGTAAATTTACTCCTTTTTCTAAATTGAAGAAATTTTAAGGGATGGTTTCTATATAAAATACAATATTTGAACTCGAGTCATTAAATGTTGTAGTTATTTCTTAGCTTCAACGAAATAACTCAAACCGTAGGACATTATCAAAGGTCATCCAATATAAAAATTTACTTTTGACCCCAAATAAAAATAATGTTGCTGAAGTATACGAAACCACCATTAATTTTGTCCTAATTTTTGGGGTTATACGCTGTTTAAACTCAAATTAACAGTAAATCTTGATGTTTGATAAGTTTTATTTAGTTTTACACTTGATTATCAATTGAAACAAAATGTATTCCATGAATTGGGAAGGGTTGTATTGTAAGAGGTTTTTTACAATAAAATATTTATAGATAGCCTGTGATCGTTTTGAGTTATTTGTAATAATAGAATATGAAAATTAATTTTATAGATAAGCAGGAAATTTCTTATCAAGCAGACGATTCTTTCTACAGACGAAACAATAACTACACTAGTCAAAATATGATGACCATTCTTACTTATAGTAAAATAAGATTAAGCTTATTAAATGTAATTTTTTTTGTATTTGTACATTGGACATATTTTAATATTTTTATCATTTAGTATTTTATAAATAATTTTTTCAATTTCGAAATTAGTCAACGCATGCGCATACGTAACATAGAGGGAAATATGAATTTCAAACGTTTATCTTTGTTAATATTTTACGAAGTGATTGAAACAATTTCTTAGTCTAAACTTACCTATCTCAATATTAAGTTATCGTGTAAAATTCGCCATTTAGATTATTCCTCATAAATGAGTATATTTTAATAATTTCACTAATAAATTTGGTAGAAAAGGATATATTAACTTCATTTCTAGCAGTGAAATTCCTATACTTAATGTTGCCGAATTACGCTGTTCTGTAGAATATTGTAATTATACTTAGTAATAGCGTAATAAAAGTATTAGTTTTTTACGATATGATATATTACCCGAAGATTTGTTTGTCATTTTTTGTTGACTGAATTTTTAAAAACAAAGACTTTGCAAAGACAAAGGCATTTTTCAATTCTACACATAACTTAGTTTTACATTTTGAGGTAAATGAATGGAATTAAGTGATTGCAATTCTATTTCAGTTCGTCACGTTATGGATGCGTTGACTATTTACTTTTGTAAAACCAATAAAAGCGTGTAAACCTTTAAAAGTCTTTTTACGAAGCTCTCGAGTGATCGCTTATCAACAATTAACAAATCATTGGTTTATAATAATATTTTTTAATGTTAATTCAAATTCAATAAATTCATTGTATCGGAACGATTGGTAATAACAAAAAAAAGATTTTTAAATTTAAACTTTTATTAATATAAATTTACGTTGTAAATGTAAATTCTGTTTACTTCTGACGACTTAACTGTCCTTTAGCTTTTGTACACATTTGATAATAGCGTGTATTGATTAATTTTGATATGTTTTATTGCAACAGCTATTTTTACTTTAATTTTAATTATGTTTTTGTACGTATTTGAAGAATCATGAGCGGCAATTAGGATATAATAAATTTGATTTTGGTAACTCCAAAAGAAAGCTGCCAAAATTTATTTAGAGTCGTCATAAAAAATATAAGATTCTAATTAGTTTGAATAATAGCAAGAAACTAAGACAAAATGTTATCAACTTTACCAACAGTTAGCAATCATCGCATGAGGTAAAAGATCTATTGAAACGTTTAGAAATCTACTTAATGTGCTATTAAAATAAAACTGCAATAAATTTATGACTCTCACAATCGATAGGTAGGATTATGATCGAATTCGTAATGCTGGACCAACTGAATGGCCGTAAAGTGAAGCTTTTAAAACAAGTAGTAAGTTTCCATCTAAAATATTTATCCGATTTAATATATATTAACACTGTATATTACAAATGTAACAGCAGCTGTAATTTTGTTGTCTTACTCTAAGTACATTCCGAATGTAAGGAGTACTCATTGGACATTAACTTGAATCACTTGTACAAGAAGTATTTATTTAGGAAACCAGATTAGAGGATTGAAAGAAATAATGTCTTCAAAGAAAATTTTTAAATATTCATTTTCACAAACAACAGTTCTACAAGTAATTATTATTCTATGGGGCTCAAAGCTGGTTAAAAATTTCTTTACTATTATACGGCGATTTTTTTTCCTCGAAAATAAGTACTAGTTAGTTCGTTTTAGACGCTCCTCGGAAGATTATTTTCTCAAATTTGAGGCCTTCCGTAAACGAGGCTACACATATTAAAGGCTTTTACGAATATTATACACGCTTTCTCAAACCTCCCCGTATTTAACGTTCATGTCTAGGCGGTTCGTTTTACTTAAGTCGAGTTACTTAATTACATTATACGATTTATGCGTGGGGGGTAGCTTATGTGCGTGTCAGAGCGAGAGAAACAAATATATTTTAGTATAATATAATATCAAGCATTCTAGACAATTTACAGGATAACGTTACAATAAGTTTGAAACAGATGGTACACAAGAAATGGTTTACTCCCTGTGTAAAAGTAAAAGAAAACGTACGCTATTAACTCAAAGAAATGTATTTCGTTAATTACTAAGTAGCTAGAGTCGCCGTCCAACTATCAACACCACTGAAAGGAGTTTGAGGTCCCTGTCGAACGTTTCTACATTCAAGACAAAAACACACTCCTAGATTGAATACGCAACCTTACGCTCATACATTATTCATAAGGCTGTTGGGTGGATAGGTTTATTTGATCCTGGTACAAAATAAGCAAGCTACCCTGTCCACTTAATGGTAAGCCAATTGTTTCGCCCTCTTCCTAGTTCCAAGGCATCATAGTTTTCCTTTAGTCTCAATTACACTCCACCTGTCATACTTACTCCTTGATGTGACGGGTAATTAGTTATAGTGATTAAGTAAGTCATATAATGTGTTATTCTTTTCCCTGTAGTAGTTGTCTCCAGATAAAATGACGGTGTTTTTTATTAAAAGCGGGCTGAAAGGGAAAAAAATTAAAGTATTCGACATTCACTAATACACTTATCTTCATTTCTGTTAGGAATATATTTATATATATATTTGGGTACATTTATCTGCCTTTCCTAACATTACAATATTTTCCACCCGTTTCAGAATGACTCCATTTTCAAAAACTAAATAGTACTTCAAGAGTAAAGCAAAAGTGTTTATTTTGAGGTTATATAATTCATAAAACATTCTTAAGGACTTTATAATGTTAGGTTATGTTCTATATTGTTTAAGTTACTAAAAATATGTGAGAATAATAAAATTGTGCTTAACAAAACTAATTTTAAACTATGTACACATTTAGACTAAGTGTTTGTATTAAACGTAAAAGTGTAAAGGAATTTATATTATTTCTTAATACAAAATGCGTCTCACTACTAATTACTAATTTGTATCTAACTGCATTGATGAGTCTGTGAAACGGAATAGTATTGTAATATCGGACGGAATTTTTGATTACAAGTCATAGATTAGAAAACTATATCGTGACGTGATATTGCTACCTATCTAGAACTGACAATATGCATTAATTAAATATTTTTAATTTTAAGGCTGCAAAATCAGATTAAAACAAAAATAAATATTTCTTATCAAAGTTCTGTCGACATAATATTTAAATTGAATTTTATAGTTATTTAATTGGAATAAATTGTAGTAATTAAGACTCGTTCTGTTTAATTTCCGAAGCTCTCCGATCTCCTCCGAATTCGAACTGCGTTCCGTGACGTCACATAATGTTTTAAAACGTCAAACAAGGCTCAAAAATAGATGTTTCAACTTTAAAAAAAAAATGCTTGGCAATGGTTTAGAAAGATGCTGAAGAGTTTACATTTAGAAAGAACAGTGTAGAAGGATCATATTTTATATTAGTTGATTCTTCTTCACGTAGGCTACTAGTTTAACTAAAAACACCTGTACATATGTTACATTTGCCTGTAATAGCACTTAGGCCTACTTTTATGATTGTTGAGGACGGCAGTTTTGGGAGATTAGGACAGATCTCCCGAAACGGCCGTCCTCAACAATCATAAAAGTGAGTGCTGCTACAAGCAAGTGTAACATATGTACAAATGTTTTTATATTTAATATATCAGGCAAATGGACCATATGGTGGGAAAAGTCGCAAGGCAATATGAAGAGGAACTTTTATAAATAGTTGGGTTTGTAGTGAATGACGCCCTTAGGCGCGATTGCTTTAGTTAAATGTCAAATTCAAGCCTAACTATAAATTAAAGACTAATAGACTGAATGTAGAATTTTGCATCTTCTTGATCAATTCTAAATTTTAGTGTATTCTGATTTCGAATATGTAGGCCTATTGGGCGCAGTCGCTAAAAGGTAACATTAGGCCTTTCATCCAGTAGGATTGTTTGGAGCGATATCAATCCCCAGAGTATTCGTTATTAAAATCTCCAAAATGAAAATTACTTGGCAAATTGGACTAGGTATTTGTATTTAAAATATTAGCATTTTATAGAATCGAAATGAGTTAGTTGCTAGTTGTAGAAATGATTTTGTAAGCGTATGGAACGTCACATGGAAATGAGAAAGGAGTATACAAATTAGCAGTTTAAGTTTCTTAATACAAGGGAAATTGGTAATCGTGAAAATGAACAAGTGAAATTAGAAAATCTCAAAAATTATAATATTAATATAAAAAAATCTGTTCCAAAACGTTGCTTTTAACTATTTCGAAAACGTCAGTCTTGAATTTTGGGACGATTACAAACTTACGTTTTGAGTTAAATTTCAAATAAATTAATCAAAATAAAATTCCGAACCGATTATGCCCTAAAGAGACTAGAACAAGGAATGTTGAAACGTCACTATGATAAACTACGTAAATAATTTAGCCTTTTAAAAATTGTTATATCAAAGAAGTAATTAATTTGTCAAAAATAAATGAAAACATGAAAGATTTCAAATTTTGTAAAGACACCCTGTAAAATAATAAATACAAGGGAAGCGTAGGATTAAATATACAACTATTGTAGTGATGGATGCAAAAATTCAATTCAGAGTTTTTGCGAAATTTGTTTGGTTCAGTGTAAGGATAAAGGTTAAGTTCATCATTAGATCTATAGAATTTAAAGATCAGTGATACATAAAGATCCTAATAGGAAAATGTAATTAATTAATTTAAAACATTTTCTCTCCACTAGATATTACGGAGCGATTCACTAAATATTCATTGTTATATCCGTGATAACACTGGCGGAATGTATGTTCTTTATTTGTTTGCGTGTATTTTATTGGCTTTGCTTCTAAAAAACCATTCTACAAAAATCTATATATACAGAAAATACAGCGGTCAAATTTCAAAAATGCCAGTAATAAAATTAACTGAAGTGCGGTGTTCTAGGTATTGTTACAACACACTTGATAGTAGTAAAATGTGTTTATTAAAAATCCAACACGCGTAAAATGCATTGAGAGCACTCGGCATTGAAGCTTTTGCTCAAAGTTCTGTAGATTAGACGCTGTAATTGAGATCACGGAATTTCACTAGAAGTCTCTGTGAAAACCTACCCAACAAATTATTGATTCGTAGTATTTCCAATGTACGCTTGTTCCTTCTACTTGTTCTAATAAATTGAAAACAGAATTATTTCGAGGTTGTTTAAACTATTTATTTTTATTTGACGTATACATTTCATTTATAATGGCTATTCCTGGTGTAATAATATGAATAATACGTACAATAATGTAAAATTTGTATTACAAGACATGAATATGAACTGGCAACGATTTTTATCAATACCAAGTGAATTGTAGCCCGCAGGGTATACGAGTCAGCTCCGTGTCGAAAGTATTTTTTGCGAAAAAAAAGAAGAAACTTATTGTTTATTATGGTCAGCGAGCGGTTTTAAACCGAACATTATTGAGTGTATTATTATTTATCTTTTGTTTTCTAAATTAAGTTGTTAGCTGAGCTCTTTGATATACTTTTAATCTTAAAAAAAATACCTCTTCAAGATTTTTCATCACATTGAAACAAACGATATTTTAGTGTGGTGTAATCTTAAAGATTTTTTATTACCGGTTTGTTGTGAGAAAGATTATTCTGTTCCTGCACAATCGAGTATAGGCAACCTGTTTAAACACACCGAACGCTAAAGAAGGCACTGGTTGCCACACGGCGAGAAAGGTCGCTCGGAGAAACTTGTGACACACATACCTAGGTGTATTACTTACATTTTCTATACATATACCGTGAAATCGTTTCATATGGTTATTCATTCTGTTTATATCTAGCACAGACCCCAATACTTAACGCTAGCGACACTTAATTTTCAGGATATTAAATCCTATAAGATTGAATTTGTGAACGAAATTAATTTCCTGCAAAAACCTTTTTGGCTACTTACGTATTATATGGACGCCACTAATATAGGTACGTAGTAATCTTGTATAAAATTACAACCAAATCTATCCTGACTGGATGCATATTCATGTCTATACGTACTGCAGTGCGCTGTTACTACTGCGCACCCAAAAACGTACTCCCAACTAAAATGTGAATAAATAAACCTAACATAACCTAAGTTTATTGTGTTTTTCGCAGTTAACTTGCGTGTTGGTTCAAGTTAGTTTATTCGTCTGTGAAGTAACCAGTCAGGATAAATTTTGTTGTAATTTTATACATTAATATGTCCCTATATTAGTGGCCTCAGTATAATACATAAGTACCCCTTTTTGCTTACTTTTCTTAAATGTCGTGTTTTTCATTATCGGTTGCAGAAGGAGTATAAGGCGAAAAATTTTGACTTTCAGGTGTGTGACTTAGCATACATGATACTCTCGTCTATATCTTCTATTAGTGGGCGATATGGCCTTATCTGATTGCTATCTATATTTACAATCCTTTCTATCTCATAATAGTGAATAATACTGAATGATCCTCTTAAAATTACAAAAAAATAGGCTATCACTACTGGGATATCTTAAAATGTAAATGTAAGGAAACGTGTAGCGAAGTAAACATTCATGGTTTAACAAATTCTGATAAAAGAATGGTTTAAAGTTGCTTATCTAGAGAGGCGCCAAACACAGCCTCCTTAATATGACGATTTAGTCAGACCTTCCATAAGTTGGGAACCGTTGACGGTTCTCATCGGCATACGTTGTCACGATACCTTGCGGTCAAGTACCTTAACTGACTGCAGTTTGAAATTTATGGAAATTTTCTGTAGTAAATCTTCTGCCCTGCTCTCTCTACGCTTTCATTTCCAAATTACTACCGGGCACATGGAACTATTTGGCTCCTGGGCATAGCAAGGGTGCGTTAGACGACTGAAGGGCTATGTAGCTATTACGGGATAAAGCGGTTCCGTGTAATCTTCATCGATTTCAACTCGTTCTTTGTAGTACTTTAGAAAAATGTAAAGGTATTTCTCCATACTTAATCTCTCCAGATGTAATTGTTATACTTTGATTTAAAGTAGAATAAGAGTGGGTCTGTGGCAGGGTAGGGATGCGATGTTGTTAGTTCGAACGCATTGACAGTCAACCCGCCACTGCCAGCGACTGAAATTGCAGAACGAAGCAAGCTGCACCACTAGTAAATCACTCCACCGCAGTTTCGATGTCACTCAGCGACGAATGGAAGTTAAACGTCGAATTGGCAACAAGGCTCACCCACGCATAAAGATTTGAATTTCCTATTAGCTCAGACGGCTGTAATCCCCACTCCCTCCGGTCAATTTCACCTACGCAGAATCCTATTCTGTTTTAAATCAAACTATAGAATGTCATCTTTGAATCCCTATATTCAAAGGCACTACGAGCAACTAAGGGCAACCATCACTGTCATCGTCCTGATTTAAAAATGCTTTTACAAATGAAACGGCGTGGCTGCTGTGATTGTTCGTCATGGGACGAGTCCACAGATTGAACTCTTGCTCAGGGAACTGTCGTTCCATTCAAGACTATAGAATACAATTGGATCAACTGAGAAACTTGATGAAGCTTCAACAACAGAAGAGACACATCTTGGAAGTTCGACGAATTTGGGGAAACCATATACTCACCCCTTTCAGTATTGGAAAGTTACGATTTAATTCGATTCAATGTGCAAGTGGAAAAAAAGAAATCAAAAGTGTTGACGTTTTTACATTTGCTACATTTCAAGCGTTAGTACGAGTGATGAAAACAGTTGTTTGAAGTCATATCTTGACATTCAGTTTAATCAAAAGCACTATGTTTTTGATAATATATATTTGAAATTACATTTGAAAATGATTTAAACAACCTTTAAACTATCTTTAATTGAAGACGAAAACAGCTGTTATTAATCGTCATAATAGGTATCTGAAATATTCGGAACAAGATTCGCTAATTTTCAGATTGTTATGGATTCTTGTTGGAATTCCTAAGCGATAACATAACGTTCTATCGATTAGGTTCAATATAAAGTTTTTTTTTCTATTAACTACGTTAAAGAAGTTGCAGTCAAAATAAGCAGCATATCAAGTGAACGAAAAATTGATCTTTTGCCCAAGTTTAGCTTTTCACGCAATGTTGTGTTGTTTTTATTACTTTGGAACGAGAGGAAGAATTAGTGGCAGAAGAAGGTTTTACGGATGAGAAAAAAGAGAACCTTAGGGAAAGTTAAATTTGCAGAGAAGGACTAGCATTTTTGCTGAAACCTAAAAGGTTTTACGTAAGATTGTTTTGTCTATATTCTCTACTGAATTTTAAAGATCTGTCTACCCGTGCTCGCACCTGGAAACATCACTTTCTCTAGCCGGTTGTAAGCCGAGACACGTTCCTGCTATTGCCCCAGTTGTTCTTTTTTTACAAAAAATTGTCCTTGGCCGACATCTTTGTTACGGTATATTCACCTCTCCTAAGGATGTGTGATTTGTGTTATTTTTTAGAGAATAAAGAGAACGCAAACACATAACATAAAATTATTTAAAAAAATGTTTACAGTTTAAGATATTTGTACCTGTTGCATTACAGTAGCTAAGAAGTTGCATGATCAATCTGTCCTTTTTCCGTTTTTAAATGGCTTGGAAGAGGTATTTTGCGTATTTTCGTGGTTACATATTATGAGGGAGGGTTTTTACATGTGATCACGGTTTTTCAAGATAAAAAACTGCATTTGATGAGAGAAATTTAAGATTATAATTTTGGGAAATATTTATTAGGCAGTTCTCTATTTATTTGGAAGGTCTTTATTTATTTGGAATAAACCGTGGATAAATAATACTCAAATACCTCTAATAGTCTTGGTTTTTTGTGTCTATGAGGTTGGTAACTTGGTAACCGAAATAAAGTTGGTAAAATAGTTACATTAGTTAAAATAAAATGTTTGTGGTTAAAGGTTTTTGAGTATTATTTATTATACCAGGCCTTTTACCAAAAAAATGTTATGTTAGTAAATATATTGTTAACAATATTAATGAATGCAGATTTATTATATTTAGATATAGATCTCTTGGCTATTTTTGTAGATATTAAATAAAAACATCCTCTTACCACAAATTCAACACTTTTTATTTTAACCTTATGTATATTTCGATTACAAAGTAATCATATTCAGAGGTATCTTACAAAAAAAAAAAATACATAGTATTTTTTTGTAAAATACCTCTGAAGATGATTACTTTGTAATCGAAATGTACATAAGGTTAAAATAAAAATTGTTGAATTTGTGGTAAGAGGTCGTTTTTATTTAATATAAACATTTACGCCACAGTTGCTTCAAGTTGTTATATTTTTGTAGAGTTAACACAGTCAACAACGACCACTAACTCACAACCTATAATTTATTTTCTCTCATACGTTTTAACGACTACGTTTCATCATCGTAAGCAAGTATAACTACACAAGTTATAAACTATTAATATTTATAGTAATAATGATGTTTAGTTATATATAGTTATAATTAATATGTTTTAATTTAAAGTTATATTATTATAAATAATCTTCTTACTGATGAAGGAGACTTTGTTATTGAAACGCGTATCAGAATGTAAATTAGTGAGTTGAGGTTCTTTATTAAAATAGTTGTTATTCTTTGTATTTTAAGATAAGCTTAAATTTTGGTGGCAACGACCTATTTGAGTAGTAATTTAGAATTAGACTTTCAGAATTACATTTTTTGGCAGTTATTATGCAAGTTATCAGTATGTTTCAAAATTGTACAAAATATTCAAATTCCTCCTCCATTGAGTCAATGCTGTATGAGTATTGCAGCTAAAAGGAAGTCTTGAATGTATAAGCTTCGTCATGTCTTTCATTTAACTGCTTATACGTAAACATTTGAATACATTTTGTGAGAAAGATTTTAAAACAAACCTCTTTTATTGATGAAAGTTTTCAAAACATGTAAATATATTAAAAATTCTCACTAGAACGTTTACTTTTGCCTCCACGGTATAAGTTTGTGCAGAATGTTACGAAGTTGTCGGCCGTCCAGTACAAAGGATCGTTAATGGTGGTAGAATAGGTAAGATAATTAATAACAAGTAGTGCATGGCGAGGAAAGTTGCAGTTGCATAATGCGTTTGTTGTACTCAAACCTAACTGCAACTGTGCAATTGGTAGAATGCTGTTGATCTTTCTCTATTTCTGCATGCGTTTATGATAACTAAACAAAGATAACAATTTTAATAAAATTAAACCGCCGAACTTAGACTGAGTAGCATATCTTCATCGCGACACGAGAGAATTTGCTGTGTAAATATTTGTGACTTAACTAAAATTCTTTCTAGATTCATTGAAAAGGTCATGATGATACTGAAACCACATTCCTTTTGATTTGTAATAGAAATTTGTCTTCAGAAAACAAAACTCTCTAGACAGAAACCTGGAAAGACGGTGTAGCCAATAGCGTAAGATTTTATAACTCCGATTTAACTTCTAAGTATAACAGGGTTTCTGAGCTTCCGTCTTAGCTCTATAAACTTCCATCAGTGTTCCGTCCTTTGCTTTGTTATTGCCATTTTGGCTTTTTTTAAATTAAAGTTCAATTGTCATATAACAAATACTTATTGATAAAATAAAAAATAATAAATAAATTTTAATATAGTATATAAATAAAATTCCCTATTTCTCTCCGCTTCTTACATCCGCGCCGTTCACGAACGTACAGAAAAGAAGCAATTTATTCATACAATTTTACAAATCCGCTCGTACAATTTTACAGGCAAACAGATGGTGCCTGTACGAGAATCCTGGCTATGAAACAATGGTGACTGGTACGGTAGTAGTGATCCTAACTAGACGTGGGTAAAGGAGACCATTACTTGTCTCATGAGTTGGCTGGGCGCATCTAAGAGAGTCTATTACTTGATTTAGAGCTCACTGGGTATAAGCGAAGGAGACTATTAGTTGTGAGATGAGTAGGCACTAGTAAAAGAAGTCCAGATTAAGACGGCTGGACTCAAAACAGAGACAAATAAGTATTTCTTGAAATGGCTGGATCAAATAAAGAAAACAACTGGCTCTTGAGTTGGCTGGACGTCAGTAACAAAAGCTATAGACTTTCTTATAAGAAAACTAGCCACTAGTAAAAGAATCATAGACTAAGATGGCTGGACTAAAAAAAGAGACAAATAAGTATTTCTTGAAATGGCTGGATCAAATAAAGAAAACAACTGGCTCTTGAGTTGGCTGGACGTCAGTAACAAAAGCTATAGACTTTCTTATAAGAAAACTAGCCACTGGTAAAAGAATCATAGACTAAGATGGCTGGACTAAAAAAAGACAAATAACTATTTCTTGAAATGGCTGGATCAAGTAAAGAAAACTTAACTGGTTCATGAGTTGGCTGGACGTCAGTAACAAAAGCTATAGACTTTCTTATAAGAAAACTAGCCACTGGTAAAAGAATCATAGACTAAGATGGCTGGACTAAAAAAAGAGACAAATAACTATTTCTTGAAATGGCTGGATCAAGTAAAGAAAACAACTGGCTCTTGAGTTGGCTGGACGTCAGTAACAAAAGCTATAGACTTTCTTATGAGAATACCAGCCACTGGTAAATGAAACATAGACTAAGATGGCTGGACTAAAAAAAGAGACAAATAACTATTTCTTGAAATGGCTGGATCAAGTAAAGAAAACAACTGGCTCTTGAGTTGGCTGGACGTCAGTAACAAAAGCTATAGACTTTCTTATGAGAAAACTAGCCACTAGTAAAAGAATCATAGACTAAGATGGCTGGACTAAAAAAAGAGACAAATAACTATTTCTTGAAATGGCTGGATCAAGTAAAGAAAACAACTGGCTCTTGAGTTGTCTCTGCGTCAGTAACAAAAGCTATAGACTTTCTTATGAGAAAACTAGCCACTAGTAAAAGAATCACAGACTAAGATGGCTGGACTCAAAAAAGAGACAAATAACTATTTCTTGAAATGGCTGGATCAAGTAACTTAACTGGTTCATGAGTTGGCTAGGCGTCAGTCTTGTGAGAAGACTAGGCACTAGTAAGAGAAGCACAGACTAAAATGGCTGGACTCAAAATAAAAATACTGAAACTGTTTCTTGAAACGACTGGACCCAGTAAAGTACACTTTGCACTGGCTCTTGAGCTGGTTGGATGCAAGTAAAAGACACTATTTGCTGTCGTTTGGGCTGGGTAGGCTCACGTAAAGAAAGCTATTAACATCGTTTGTGTTGGCTAGACGCGTGTAAAGAAAGCTATCATTAGATGAGCCGCGCCTGCAAATTAGTGCATGAATTCATTGATAAACATTTCACTCCAAACAAAACAATAGACAATAACTTTCATTGTGTACTGCCAAGTCCGTAGGCTACCATTCATTGATCTAATACATTGATTGTATGTTAATTGTAATTAATTGGATATAGCTTCTGACTGTGATTTATAGGCCTAATGGTCGCTTATCAAAGTGAGTTTGGGCAACGTAATACTGTATCTTTACTCCGCAGAACATTTCTGCACAAATAAAAGAAACTGTGTATTTTTTCTATTTATAATATCATATTTGTCTCAAGCCCATAACATTCGGCGAAGCCATTGTTAAGTAATATTACAATGCACGAACATGTAATTATAACACATTTTAAAAACTTTCTGAGATAAAATGTACTCGACCATCATATTTAACATTTGTATGAATTGACAATTTTATTATTGATGATCAAAATCGTTTTGCTGTTCATGACGAGCTGGTTGTTAATCACTTATTACACTTTGATATTACTTGCGACCAGACGTTTTGTTAACTATAAGTTGTTAAATTGTTAACTTACACTTGGAGAAAACATTTTCGTCTTGAGGAGGCTGAAGAAGTCGTAAGACGAAAACGTTTCCTCCAAGTGTAAGTTAACAATTTAACAACCTTTAGTTAACAAAAAGTCTGGTTGCAAGTAATATCAAAGTGTAATAAGCCATTATTGATAATAATGTGTATAGGTTTGTGTAAATAGAATAACTACTTACAAATAAAAATTTCGATTTAGTAAGGAAATTCTCCTCATATTAATAATTTCGTATTTTCCATTATTTGTCTAAAATGCAATATGATACTTCAAACTCTTCCCTTTTTCTCACGGTTCCACTCCTATCAAAAATTGGATCTCATTACGGTTATTTTTACAGGGCTTCTAAAAAACTACCTGCAGCTTCCAAACAAACCATTCTCGTAAATTGTGCAGTCAAAAATTGTAACGCCTCTTCTTGATCTGTACTTTCCCTTAGAAGATATTCCCCAACACTTTTTTTTACATACCATGGCCTGATTATTCTAGTTTTCGGCTTTTTATCTCATTTATAACTTACCAGTTGTTATGTTACTAAATTTTAAACAATTTTGAAAATGAAAGTAAAACACAAACTGTCCCAAAAAAGTGCAAAATGAAAAAACAGGTAGTGCGTTAGAAATATTGAGTGTAATGAGTGTACATACAGGTTTTTGTACTATATTTTACCTAAGCAACTGCAGGCTAGTAAGCACCGTTCATTGCGGCCTCCCTCGCGGACTTCTAAGTAATTCAAATCTGTGGTTTAGATTATTTTTGTCGAATTACTTATGCGTTTCATACGGGATTATGTAGTTTTATATATTTTGTCGTAATCGTGATGAAGATCACTTTTTTATCACTATTTTCATTACGGGAATCGCTGTGGAATTGTTGTTCTACAATTACCAGAGCTACCTCAGTTGGCAGGTTTTAAATCTGCGTGCATTACAATTTGAAAGTGTTCACATCCAGGTTGGGCATTTTATAAAGTATTTCGACGTAGATACTTACATCATGTAATATTTTAATGTCGAATTCGATTAAAAATGTAATGTGATTCCCCTTTTTTCGAAATATTTGCTTTTTTATCACAAAATTAAAATTTTGCAAAATCTTGTAAAACATTAATTTTTGAAATTTTAAGTTTGTAGCTTAACAGTTTCGGCTGTGCGTTGATAATTGGGACTTTACATTAACTAACATAAGTTAATGTGTCATGTACTCCTACATCACGCATTTTATATGTAAATAAACGATTTTAATATGAGTACTCGCACGAAAAGATGAAAACGAAATACCGTGGTACAGCTACTTTTCTTTTGGAAATAATTTTAAAAGAGTGTAATTATTAAATACCTGCTTGCTTCAGTTGACTATTTCTTTAAATAGTTTTTAATTTACGATCGATTTATTCCATGAGTGTTCACTATCTTTAAACGGGCTGTAAAGTTTACACTATTAGTCACTTACGTGGTTTTAATACGATCGGACTCTAGACCTTCATTTATTAGTTATGGTTTAATATTATTTTCAACTGTTTATTAAACTTTGATCGCCAGAGATATTAATATTGTAGCGTTGTTGTTTTTAATTGGATATCAATAGGTTTTGTATAGGTTTAGGCGAAACATCTCTGTTGGGCGAAGCGGGAGTGTCGCGGCGTTGAATGTGTAATTTGACTTTCGAAAGGAGTGAAGTCACTGGAGGTGGTTAACAAAAAGAAGTGGGTTAACATTAGCAGCTGATGGACTGATTTAGCTGCATACAGTGCAGTGTTCCGTCTGCGAGTCATGTCATCCCAACGGCATCTTACGAATAAATTTAGGCTGTATTCAATTAACCTTTAGAACACTTGAGTGTCATTTCTTCTACGTAATCATTTAAAGATAGATCTACGTCTATATAGCAAGATTAACACTCCTCAGAAGGTGTATTGAGTGTCTTTGGAATAATATGTTGTGTATTTGAATATATATATATATATAAAGTTATTTATCTTTTTCTTCAGTGATAATATACGATTGAACAATTTCCAAACCATTCGCTTTTTCTTGAATGCCAACCTAATAATTATGTTCAAACATCACCAAGTGATTCAATATATTCAACGTAATCCAAGAACAACTAGGCGTATTGCAATGATTTATTGTAAAACAAGTAATATAATTTTTTCTATAAAGTCAATTCTTACCTAAATTAACAAAAAATTTTATCTTAATTTCTTTTTATTTTATTATTACAATTAATATCAATATGTACATACATATGTCAGAATAATAATATTAATTGGCAAAAGCTAATTTCCGTGCAATATTCTATTTTCCTTTCTATATATGGTGTACTACTATTATTTTTGTTTGTTACTATTTATACGCTTTCTTTGTCGCTTGCATTGTGTTGTAGTTTCTCTTCATTTGTTTTCGCAATGTCCGTTTGTGAAGCAAGGTTTGATACCGTTAATCTAGTTTGTTTGTTTATTTTATTCTTTTCATTCATTTTTAATCCTAGAGCACAACCGGATGGATGCGAAAGAAAATTTATATTACATCTTTGAGATCGATTTCACATTATTTTATTCAGAATTATATTCTCCACAAGTTTTACGTAGGGTATTTGTTAATAATTTAACAAAGGTAATGCACTTAAAACCTAAAATAGTTAGGTGAGTGCGTAAACCCTATCCTGCCTAATATGTTAAATCACGCTCTTTTAAGTACAGTTTTTGTAAAAAATTATAAATGCTACGGTATACATAAATGTTGTACATTAAATGTTTGAAAACGTAATACAAAATTGTATACATAGTTTTAAGCAAATACATGCTATATCAATATTTTTTTAAAATTAGCTAATACAATTTTATTTTTTGGGGGAAAACATTTTTTTAAAAGAATTTACAATTTGTATACTAGAGTAATTTCAAAATATAACCTTGATTTTGCATTGGTTTGTAGAAAACAGTATAAAGAATGACGAAAACAAATTTCAACCTTCTATCTTTAAAGATTTCTGAGAAAAATTACCTGCGTCTATAAAAACTAAAGTTTGGGGAACAGGCGTTAAAGTCAAATCTTACTTTAGTATCAGTGTGACACTCTTTAAACATCCCTGCACCTTAGTCCGGATCCTCTATCCTCTGCCTGCTTCTCTTCTTCACCCCCCTCGGGTCTTTCCCCCCTTTTTTATGGCAATTTCGGCTGCTCGGGTCATTTTTTCGGCTGATTTGTCGGCTTTTTTCGCAAAATGTCAAAACTGCGAAGCGCCTTTACTGATTTAGAGCTTAACTTTAGTAGTTTATAAATAGTCAATTTACTTGAAAACCTATCATTAAAGCTCAACATAGAATCATGTACACCTAATCTGAAAGTGCCTAGTCTCATAAAAATATTTTTTGGGAGTTTTGTCCAAACCACATTGTTTAAACCCTCTTTTATGTTTTGTTCTTTACTGCACCCTCTTTTGAAGAGATTTGGGGCATCCAGATCCTGATAATTTTTTTTCTGTTAAAACCATTACATGAGAATTTGTTTTTGTGCTGATATTCGAGGTCAGGGGCGTAGCCAGGACGATATATAACGAGGAGCAAGACCCAGGGGTAAATCTTAAAACATTTTTATCTCTGCAAAAACGTAGTATTGGTGGAGTAGAATAAATTTGTTTCATAGGTTAATATTATTCTGCTAAAATTAATTGGGGTGGTGGGCACGCACCCGTCCCTCCCTTTGCTACACCCCGATTCGAGGTGGTTATATAGCCATATTGTAAGCACACCTAGTGTAAGGTGCGAGGGACAAAGTTTGTGGTTTTTCATCGCCTGATATTTTATGGAAATATAACACTCATTCCTTTGCATCTGTTCCAAATCAGAACCTCCTCTTTTCGTTGCCAAATCATAATATTATTGCAATTTATAGATTTTCTGTCTGTCTGTCTATTTCGACCTCCTAAGCATTTGCCGACTTCTAATTTTTGCTTCCCAAAATATTTTTTAACCAAAACATAATTTCCCACCTGAAACATAATATCCGAGGATGGCCAATATATTACTTCGTTGTTGGCCCATGTTCAGGAATTTGCACGAGCTCATAGTTAACTTAGTTGTGTTTCTAGCAACAAAAAAAATTTTAGACCAAAATCTATTATATTTTCTTAGATAATATACTTCATGAATAAAAAAAGCAAAAAACAAATTTTGATTAAAACAAATTTGTTTGTTTGCTCCGCTGTTGAGGTTTTGGGGAAATCGATTCAACTAAGTTGCCTGTGATGGAAAGGAAAGGAACTAGATGAATGAACGGGACTAGAGAGCTGACACTGAACCTTCTAGTCTGAGTTATAGGGTAGGATTACCATCGTGTGGTCAGATGGCTTACCTTGAAGTAGTCATACTGTCGGGGTTATTTAGAAGTGGCTACCAATTATACCCCCTTGTATCAAGAAAGATAAGTGGGAGGTTCTAATGCGGATCTAAGAAAGGAGCCTAGTGATCGCTTGGGAACAGCGGAAAGGTTGACATCGCGCTGCCACGGTCGCTTACCTTGAAGTGGTCCTACTCTCGAGGTTATTTAGAAGTGTCTACCAATTACACCCCCTTGTATCAAGAAAGATAAGTGGGAGGTTCTAATGCGGATCTGAGGAAGAAGCTAAGTGATCGCTTGGGAACGGCGGAAAGGTTGACATAGTGCTGTCACGGTAGTTACCTTGAAGTGGTCCTACTCTCGGGCTTATTTAGAAGTGTCTACCAATTACACCCCCTTGTATCAGGAGAGATAAGTGGGAGGTTCTAATGCGGATCTGAGTAAGGAACCTAGTGATCGATTGGGAACGGCGGAAAGGTTGACATCGCGCTGCCACGATCGCTTACCTTGATGTGGTCCTACTCTCGGGGTTATTTAGAAGTGTCTACCAATTATACCCCCTTGTATCAAGAGAGATAAGTGGAAGGTTCTAATGCGGATCTAAGGAAAGGGCCTGATGATCGCTTGAGAACAGCGGAAAGGTTGACATCGCGCTGCCACGTTCGCTTACCTTGAAGTGGATATTCTCTCTTTTAGAGTCAAAGGGAGATCCATACTCACTACCCGGTTAAAAAAAGGTTATCTTTACAATCCGAATGTAAATGGTGTTTCTCGGTTGATCTTTTAAGATAATATTAATCTTTAATCGGAACAAACATAAAGTAGACCTGTATGTACTCCAAGTGAGGGAAGGCTGTTCTGAAATAACTTGTAGTATATGATTTATCTCCGTATTATGAAATTCGAAGTATGGCCTTGGAACCCTTTTTGTGTACTAAGATCAACCTGTTTCAATACACGACCAGTAGCGAACGAGGAATGTAACGCTGTGGGAGAAAGTTCACGTAAAACCTAATTATATCTTTTACCGTTGTGTACATCGCGCGACGCCAATGTGTGTCACGGGCCGCCGCCGACCTCCGGCTTGATCCCCGCGGACGGCTGCGGACAACTGATGTATCATTAAGGAAGAGATTAAGCTATACGCACAAAAAGTCATGGTAATCCTGTTACCAATAATTACTTAATGAATTATCCTGTAGGTATTATGAAGTAATGGATGTTAATGACTGAATTATCCTGTAGGTATTATGAAGTAATGGGTGTTAATGACTGTGGTTTTTGAACGTCTGGGGTTCGATGGTTGAGTTAATGCACAAGCTTTAAACAATTTTAAATGACTAATTTTAAAAATACTTAACTAAGTAAATACGTAATTGCTTACTTGCTGACGCGTTTCCAAACATTCATTCCTTTTACGAAGCTAACCCTCTACTGGCGGCATCGGTTAGTTGTAAAGGCTCTAACGGGAATGGATTTATGACTGTGGAATGGGGTGGGTTGTTTGAGTTTTGTTTCATATAATAGAAAAGGCTGTTGGCTTCAAAATGTGTGTGATCATTTAATTTTAAATGAGTCTTGATCTAATCTAAAGCGATTATTTTGGAAGAAACAAATTTTAAAAAGTTTTAAGGAAAATAAAAAAGTTTTCTTTTGTTTGTTTTGTTGTAATTGCTTCGTACATGAAAAAGTTGGGTTATTAATGACTTTTTTTAGTAACATTTGTTTTTTCAGTTCAGGTTTTGCACGAAAATGAATGAGGTGATTAACAACCGTGATTATTAAAACGTTTCTAAATTGATTTCAATTTAAAGATTGTGTTCACACAGCACCCAACAATCATTGTATTGTGCCTCATCTGGAGCAACATCAGCTTGATCTTGCCTTACTCTACCATATAGTAATTAACTTAAATATAGAGGAATAGCATGCAGATACCTCTTTTCATTCATTTTTATAGCAAGCATGCTTATGGTAAGCGACATTGCTCGCGCCATGTTATAATTACTCCTTACGTTTAATAACAGGGTATCATAATGTCCCTAACTTAACCCTACCTAAATCTACCCTAAGTTACTTTTCTCCTTACAAGAGGGTCTAACGGTTAGACCCCTATTTATGACCCCGATATAGAAGTATGTATACGAGAATATGCACACGTTATAAACTTTACCCATATATTCTCTCCTATAGAGTATTATTTTCTTACCTTACTCCTAGCGCAATCATTTCATATACCAGTTAGGTAATTAGTGACGCTCACTACCTCAGATACGTGACTCTGCACTCGTGAAGTCATTTACCCACTATAGACTCTCCCATGCAATCATCATATTCTTTCCTTACTCCAACTGCAGGCCTTTCCTATACTACATAAGTGATTAGTGACACTCGCTACTTCCCATACTCAAATCTACAAACGTGATGCCATTTACCCCTATATGCACTCCCATGGAGCCTTATGTTCTTACCTTACTTATATCGCAATACTTTCCTATAATACGTAAGAAGTTAGTGACATTCGCTACTTCAGATATGTAAATCTGCACTCGTGATGTCATTTACCCCTATATCCTCTCCTATGGAGTATTTTGTTCTTACCTTATTCATAGTAGTATTTTAATATCTCTAACTAATGATTTATATTTAATGTCATTGATGTTTATTTATCATATTGATTTTGTCATTTGTTAACCAATTTTAAATTCCTGGTCATAACTGTATTATAAAGTAGTTGTAACCAACGTATTCAGGTACTGGGTGTTGTCAGTTTTAACATACATCGCTCATTTCTTACATCAATTCTACTCTTTAGGGAAATCAATGGTTAAATGGAATCGGCTTAAAATTAAACATAATATGGATTGAAATAATTTCAATACAGTATAAAAAGCTCATTCGGCTAATTTATTAGTCACGAAATTGTGAAATTATTATATACATTAAACCTGGTTTTATTCCTAAAAATGTTAATAAAATGATATTTCGTAATTAAAATTTAAAAACTTGATGTATATATTTCACAAAACCTTTTTAAAAGCAGTGCGTATAGGTAACTTACACTTACAAATTTATACAATAACGTTTGCCAGAAGAAGCCTCTTTAAATCTTTGTACATTATCATTGCTACAGTTAAAGCAAATTCTATTATACATATAGCGAGGTTTTGGGTTTTAGCAAGATGTAGTTAAACCCCGGCGGTTGTGACTGTTAAATTTTCTTTTGTATAATTTACTACATATTCTATTGCAAAATTAATATAAATTTAATCTCACAAGTTTTTGTTACTCAAATAACATAACTTTATAATCAAGTCAAATATAGTATAGCACCAGACGTCCTGCTTGATGTGGTGCAGGCTTGCAATTGTCAGTTATAGCCCCTTAATTGTCTTTATTAAGACTAAGTGACTTGAAGTGTTTTAAAATTAATTCCAGTTTTTAATTTATAAAGTTTTGATCGATTCTGGGTAAAGGCAAATGTTAAAAAAAAATTATTATACACAGTTCTGAAAATTTTCAAAATAACAAATTTCAAAAGAAAATTATAAATTATAATTTAAACACATGAAATATTTTTTTTTTATTTAGGATGTGACACACACACACACACACACCTGCGCGCTCGTGCCCAGCCGGTATGGGTTCTCGTATAGCCTGAATATGCAAGTGAACTAGATCTCTAGTTTCGTGCAGTTACTTGTTCAAATCCTCGCCACCTAGCTTCTACGCAAAACTATATTCATTGAATCATGTGAACAAAAAATATAATTATTTTTGTATGTTTAAATTTCAATACTAATTTTAGGCATTTACGTACATCGATATTCTAATAATTACTCGATATTTAATCTTGTGCTGTTCATGATGAGTTGGTTGTTAATTACTTATTACACTTTTGCTATTACTTGCGACCAGACTTTATGTTAACTAAATGTTGTTAAATTGTTAACTTACACTTGGAGGAAACGTTTTCATCTTACGACTTCTTCAGCTTCCAGAGTAAGACGAAAACGTTTCCCCCAAATCTAAGTTAACAATTTAACAACCTTTAGTTAACATAAAGTCTGGTCGCAAGTAATAGCAAAAGTGTAATAAGTGATTACTCAATATCGATATTTTAATCACATCCGTGACCTTTATCGTGTTTCCAAAGTGTATTTATCCGTTATGACGTTTTATTGACGAAATGCATTATTTTTGTAAATCTAAAATAGTAAATACTTGTGTATTTTCCAACTCGCGTAAATATTATTCGTTCCGACAAGGAAGATCGAAGATAAAGCGGAAGATACGAGGTCTTCCGACCTGGATTCAGACGTAAACAAGTGAAAACGCAGCGGAATGGCCTTGATAGAACCGAAGTGTGCCACAGCGGTGAAAGTCGATCGGCCTGGACTAAGCATGGCTTTTTATAGCCTTTCATTTTTTGGAATGAAAAGAAAATCTATCGGCCGTCACTAATTCTGAGAGAGTTCACTTTAGCGGAATTTTGGCCATTGTTAGGAGTAATATAAATGGATATGTGATTATAATTTCTCTCTTTATATAATATAATATACATAATTTTTGTTTAAAAATACCTACCCCAAGCGGGGAAATGTTTAACCGGTTGCCGACGTTAAGACGTACAGGTATGTCAGTGACACTAGCGCATCACTAGACGTGACACATTTATAAACTACGGTAACAAAGTTTAAAATTTAGTTGAAGAAAATTGCAGTAGACTTTTTTGCAAGGAATGTTCCTCTGAAAAATTAAATTAAACTTTTATTAAATATTAAAATTAAAATTTAAATTAAATTAAATTTATATTAAATATTTATAAACTAGTACATAGTTGAGTTTTGTAAATTAGAAGAAATCTTAGAGTAAAGTCACCTGATCTAGAGTTTTTTCGTTGTTCTGGATTCACTCCTCTAAAATCCAAAAATCATGACTATTCGGAGTGAAATCCAGTAACATAACCGCACCGCTATACAAGTCAAAACTCATGATCCGGGCTTTAAGACATCTGTCAACTGCATATCTGCGTTACAAGAATTGCTCATGCGGCGCCTGCAATCTGAAGTATATAGGTCGCGCAGTATAAATGAAACTGCGGGATGGTATTTTCAGGGGAAAACAGGCGTAGCGTTTCACTAAATCATGTTTCTCCGATCCAATAAAAGTTTAGTTCTAGAACGCTTATTAGTTATCTAATAAAACATGTTCTTGCTTTAAAAATAAGCGACCTTGATGTTTCTCAGGGATACCTGTAAAATTATTCCATTACCTTGTCTATTTTAATTATCAAAAGCTTCTGCAAACAAAAAGAAAAAAAATATTTAGAACTAGAAAACACATGACTTTGGGCCTAGAATATAGTCCTTTCTTTGCAGCTTTGGTTTGAATTTGCTAATATTAATAAATGCGAGGTATAAGGTTTTACTTAACACCTAATATTAGCTACATTTCGGGCCAGGCGCAATCCCGTATTACTAGTTTGGTAATGATCAGCGCGTGCCAACGACTCATGCGGACAACATTGCACCTCTAAGCCTACTTCACTTCTAAACAACTCCACAGATAGCCTGAAACTGGCGAATGTTGTGTAACCACGAATGTCTTCTCATTGCAGGCTCTCTTCAGCTGTCTTACTTTCGACTATCGGTTGAAATTTACTGTCCAATTGTGTTTCTTTTTTTATGCTTCTTAGTTGTAACTAATCTTTTCTTTTTACTCTTCGCGTGATGCCAGCACATTATTGACGTTAAAAACGTGATGGATATTTAATTCAAAATGTTTTCCTGTTTTTTTATAAGTGTGCAAAATTTTCTGTTATATTAATAACACGGCCAAAAAATCGCCATGATCAGATAGAGCGATGACTTTACGGTTGCCAGAAATTGGTATCAAGAAATGAGTTGATGTAAAGTTATTGACGACTTAAATGACATTTTATTCAGCGAAATTGCATTACCTATAAAACAACCATTCCTGTTACCATAATCAAGGACCGTTCATAGTTAAACTAACATTTATAGAATGCCATTTTCTATTAAATCTATTTGTTTTTTACTCATTCTTCCTCCGAATGGTATTTTACGCCTTTTTGAATTCTGTTTAAGAAATGGTAAACTGAATTAAATAATAATGAACATTTATTTTCTCAGTCGTATTTCAATGACAAAAGTCATTATCATTAACGACCGTAACTATAAAGAACTATACAGAACTATATATCTACTAAAATTACAACGTACCCCCAGTTCATATCTTCGGCGTAGTCACGTCCACCGGGCAACATAAACTGTTACGCGCTATTTCTAATTTATCGCCAAAAACAATAATAATTAGAGCCAGTTATACTCTGTAATGTGGTGGCTTTGTGATTGAAAAGCGTATAAGAAAACAAATTAATGTTTTTTAGTTGGTTTTAGCTATCATTTAAACGTTGCAAGTAGTATAATACTAAACAACTTTTGATATATTGTATTCTCTATTTTCAAGAACATTCTGGAATTATAAATTTATAGAAGGCCCATTTTCCTTACATGAACATTGGTAATATGCGAATTTACTACACTTGATAACAGTATAATAATAAATGAAACCTCTTTACCGCAAATGAGTTTTTCTTTTATTTAAAACCTTATGTATATTTCAATTGCACAGCAATCATCTTCAGAGGTAATTTACAATAAAAATGCCTTATTATTTATTATTTATTTTTATTGTAAATTACCTCTGAAGATGATTACTATGAAATTGAAATGTACATAAGGTTTTGAATAAAAGAAAAACTCATTTGTGGTAAAGAGGTTTCATTTATTACTAAACATTACGCCACAGTCGTTTTATACAGTTATTAATAACAGTATGTTACAGATAAAATGTTATTGGACAGGCTTGTATAACCTTTTTGATAATGATTATTGAGAGAATATGATGCTACAGTGTATTGAAAGGTAACCTTTTAACTCTGTTTTAAAGTACAGTAAATAAATGTCTTATAGAAAATTTTGTTTATTGGTTTCTTTTCGAGTATTTAATAACGCAAAGATCAATATACTTTATTGTTTGTAAAATGAACATCAAACTGGAGCTATGAGAAAGTTTTGCTGCTGCTCAACACTACCATCCAGTTAGCTTTGTCATCTTGAGCGACTAAATATAAACAACTAAAAGTTGATTTTAAGAATAGTAATCTTGGTGATTATTTTCAAACTTGCCGATGTGATGAGATTGTACAAACGTCGTAGTAGAGGAAGGTAGAGCGAGTGAGACCAAGTGGTAGTACTTGTGGTCGAACACCAAAGTTTAATGCAATCCTTCAAACGGGAGGGAGAGAGAGAGAGAGAGAGAGAGAGAGAGAGAGAGAGAGAGAGAGAGAGAGAAAGGTTTCAGTGAACGGGAAACAGTTGTAATCCTAGTGGTCGAACACAAAGGTGCCATGTGGTAATACGAACAAGATGGAAGAGGGAGGTTCAACGAATAATAACCAGTGGTAATATTGATGGCCGAACACCAATGTTGGAAGAGAGGATAGTGGCAAGGTAAGAGAAGTAGTTTCAGTGAACGGGAAACAGTTGTAATCCTAGTGGTCGAACACAAAGGTGCCATGTGGTAATACGAACAAGATGGAAGAGGGAGGTTCAACGAATAATAACCAGTGGTAATATTGATGGCCGAACACCAATGTTGGAAGAGAGGATAGTGGCAAGGTAAGAGAAGTAGTTTCAGTGAACGGGAAACAGTTGTAATCCTAGTGGTCGAACACAAAGGTGCCATGTGGTAATACGAACAAGATGGAAGAGGGAGGTTCAACGAATAATAACCAGTGGTAATATTGATGGCCGAACACCAATGTTGGAAGAGAGGATAGTGGCAAGGTAAGAGAAGTAGTTTCAGTGAACGGGAAACAGTTGTAATCCTAGTGGTCGAACACAAAGGTGCCATGTGGTAATACGAACAAGATGGAAGAGGGAGGTTCAACGAATAATAACCAGTGGTAATATTGATGGCCGAACACCAATGTTGGAAGAGAGGATAGTGGCAAGGTAAGAGAAGTAGTTTCAGTGAACGAGAAACAGTTGTAATCCTAATGGTCGAATACCAAGGTGCCATGCGGTAATACGAACAAGATGGAAGAGGGAGGTTCAACGAATAATAACCAGTGGTAATATTGATGGCCGAACACCAATGTTGGAAGAGAGGATAGTGGCAAGGTAAGAGAAGTAGTTTCAGTGAACGAGAAACAGTTGTAATCCTAATGGTCGAATACCAAGGTGCCATGCGGTAATACGAACAAGATGGAAGAGGGAGGTTCAACGAATAATAACCAGTGGTAATATTGATGGCCGAACACCAATGTTGGAAGAGAGGATAGTGGCAAGGTAAGAGAAGTAGTTTCAGTGAACGAGAAACAGTTGTAATCCTAATGGTCGAATACCAAGGTGCCATGCGGTAATACGAATAAGATGGAAGAGGGAGGTTCAACGAATAATAACTAGTGGTAATATTGATGGCCGAACACCAATGTTGGAAGAGAGGATAGTGGCAAGGTAAGAGAAGTAGTTTCAGTGAACGAGAAACAGTTGTAATCCTAATGGTCGAATACCAAGGTGCCATGCGGTAATACGAACAAGATGGAAGAGGGAGGTTCAACGAATAATAACCAGTGGTAATATTGATGGCCGAACACCAATGTTGGAAGAGAGGATAGTGGCAAGGTAAGAGAAGTAGTTTCAGTGAACGAGAAACAGTTGTAATCCTAATGGTCGAATACCAAGGTGCCATGCGGTAATACGAACAAGATGGAAGAGGGAGGTTCAACGAATAATAACCAGTGGTAATATTGATGGCCGAACACCAATGTTGGAAGAGAGGATAGTGGCAAGGTAAGAGAAGTAGTTTCAGTGAACGAGAAACAGTTGTAATCCTAATGGTCGAATACCAAGGTGCCATGCGGTAATACGAACAAGATGGAAGAGGGAGGTTCAACGAATAATAACCAGTGGTAATATTGATGGCCGAACACCAATGTTGGAAGAGAGGATAGTGGCAAGGTAAGAGAAGTAGTTTCAGTGAACGAGAAACAGTTGTAATCCTAATGGTCGAATACCAAGGTGCCATGCGGTAATACGAACAAGATGGAAGAGGGAGGTTCAACGAATAATAACCAGTGGTAATATTGATGGCCGAACACCAATGTTGGAAGAGAGGATAGTGGCAAGGTAAGAGAAGTAGTTTCAGTGAACGAGAAACAGTTGTAATCCTAATGGTCGAATACCAAGGTGCCATGCGGTAATACGAACAAGATGGAAGAGGGAGGTTCAACGAATAATAACCAGTGGTAATATTGATGGCCGAACACCAATGTTGGAAGAGAGGATAGTGGCAAGGTAAGAGAAGTAGTTTCAGTGAACGAGAAACAGTTGTAATCCTAATGGTCGAATACCAAGGTGCCATGCGGTAATACGAACAAGATGGAAGAGGGAGGTTCAACGAATAATAACCAGTGGTAATATTGATGGCCGAACACCAATGTTGGAAGAGAGGATAGTGGCAAGGTAAGAGAAGTAGTTTCAGTGAACGAGAAACAGTTGTAATCCTAATGGTCGAATACCAAGGTGCCATGCGGTAATACGAACAAGATGGAAGAGGGAGGTTCAACGAATAATAACTAGTGGTAATATTGATGGCCGAACACCAATGTTGGAAGAGAGGATAGTGGCAAGGTAAGAGAAGTAGTTTCAGTGAACGAGAAACAGTTGTAATCCTAATGGTCGAATACCAAGGTGCCATGCGGTAATACGAATAAGATGGAAGAGGGAGGTTCAACGAATAATAACTAGTGGTAATATTGATGGTCGAACACCAATGTTGGAAGAGAGGATAGTGGCAAGGTAAGAGAAGTAGTTTCAGTGAACGAGAAACAGTTGTGATCCTAATGGAGTAACAGCAAGGTGAGGTAAAACGACTCTAGCAGCTTAGGAGAGAAAAGTTCAGCGAGTGAGAACCAGCCGTAATCTTGATGGTCTAATACCAAGGTGCTATTTGATAATATAGTCAAAGTAGTTGGTTAAGGACTACAGTGAGATTCAGAAAACCACAGTTTCCACAAACACTACAGTTTTAAATGAACAATTGCTGTTAATATAAAACCTGTGATATTAATCTGAGGTCAAAGTGTAATCTCGTTTGTATTGGCTGAAGTTACTCGGAGCGAGATTAAGGTTATCAATGTCAGTGAAAATATATGAGTTATTAGAAAACAATGAATAGAGTCTTATCTGAATCTGACATAATATTTTTAGCTTCGAATATAACCTATGATTTAGAATTGCCATTACAGTGCGTTAATCAGACATTAATGCATGTAAAAGAATTGTTTCAGTTAGCCACTCCTCCAACCGGAGATAAATTTCAAACAGGTAGGTTGGAGTGCTTTCGAAATTCAATGTGCCGTATGATTAGTTAATTATTTACGTAGGTTCTTTTTATGTCAGCATGGAGAATTGAGAACGTCTCTGACTGTGAAACTGCAAGTACAATGCAGCGACTTTTAAAAACCTGAAAAGAAAGGAAAAGTTTTAAAAACTCGTAAAAAATTCAACACATCCACCCCTTTCCTAATCTATTATTCAGTCCGGATCCAGGCCCCTTAATGACCGTCTGTATGCTGTTTTTTCTATAAAATAATGCCATAATGATTTCATTGCTTTATATTAGTAATGAATAACCTAATCTCCTTGATGTAATACCTTTAAGTATAATTGAGTTGTGACATAATGTATCTAATGCTACAAAGGTTTTTCATTTTTTTTAGTGTATATTAGTGTGAATTTTAAGTTTAAAGTTTTATTTTCTTATCAACATATCGGTGTCAGGAATACAGTACATTATGGATAATTATCATTTTATAATTATTTTGTAAAAATAATCAAATGATTTATATCAGTTTAGATATCGTGTCTGGAATTTATAAAAAAGCTAAAACAATGATCACATTTCTTTATTTGAACTTATAATATCCCGAGTAACTAGACAAAACATGAGCAAAAATATTTAATTATTTTATAAATTAAATCCAAAATCATGAGTTACAACCAAGAAATAAGCTTAATTGCTTACAGTGCTATATAACATTAAATTTCATGCTGATCCAGATAAAATTTCTTTCTCATCCTAACATGATCAAGTATTCATTTTTTTAAATTTTATTAAAAAAGAAAATAATAGTAATATTTAGAAAAGTATGTAACATGTAAACCAGGTGTTAATTTTAAAAAATAATAATAATACATTAATTATCAGCATACTTATGGCAATATTATACGTTCCAGGTTGTATAAAATTAATTGTAATGAAAAGGGAAATAATTCGTTAAATGTTTTTTTAGTTTTTTTTATGATCTCAAGAAAACAGCTTTCAACACAAAATCAGTTTAAGGGCCCTTTATAATTGTTTATTTTGTTTTGTAGTTTCAAGTCTGTCAGCCTATTATTACTATTACTGCCTATGAAGGATAGAGAAGAATTATAAATATAACTAGGATTAAAGCAAGCTCCTAGTAGAGGATATAAGATGCATCATGACGTCATAGTGCAATGAAATCATTCTCTTCATTTTGGCCATACCCATTGTCTACGAGGAAGGATGGCATTAGGTAGGATTAAGGAAAGGATTGATCCCTAACACTGGAAATAGGGTAAAGTTATGACATCGCGTGGGGAAGGTCCCATCCTAACCTACTCTCACCGAAATGAAAAGAGGCGTATTCCCGCTCTTATTACGCAATCACAATAAATTGATTTTAAATTTAATTTTTTTTACAAAAAATTTTTAAATAATGAGATCTGTTTAAAAGCTTTTGTTAGAAGCATTAAAAGATTCAAAATTAAAGTGAAACTGAATTTCCTTTACAATAAATTATTTAATTAAATGTCTTTTTGAAATTTGATTCAATGAAACAGTTCTTGCTGTAATTGTAACGTTTTAAGTTACTAATAATATCCCAAAACACAAAAACTTATTGTAGGCTACAAATGTAAAAATAATATAACGCCATCAAGTAAATATATATTTACAAAGATTTGTTCCAATGAAACAGTTCTTGCTGTAATTGTAATGTTTTAAGTTACTAATAAAATCCCGAAACACAAAACCTTATTGTAGGCTACTAAAGTAAAAATATATAACGCCATCAAGTAAATATATATTTACAAAGATTTGTTTCAATGAAACAGTTCTTGCTGTAATTGTAATGTTTTAAGTTACTAATAAAATCCCAAAACACAAAACCTTATTGTAGGCTACTAAAGTAAAAATATATAACGCCATCAAGTAAATATATATTTACAAAGATTTGTTCCAATGAAACAGTTCTTGCTGTAATTGTAATGTTTTAAGTTACTAATAAAATCCCAAAACACAAAACCTTATTGTAGGCTACTAAAGTAAAAATATATAACGCCATCAAGTAAATATATATTTACAAAGATTTGTTCCAATGAAACAGTTCTTGCTGTAATTGTAATGTTTTAAGTTACTAATAAAATCCCAAAACACAAAACCTTATTGTAGGCTACTAATGTAAAAATATATAACGCCATCAAGTAAATATATATTTACAAAGATTTGTTCCAATGAAACAGTTCTTGCTGTAATTGTAATGTTTTAAGTTACTAATAAAATCCCAAAACACAAAACCTTATTGTAGGCTACTAAAGTAAAAATATATAACGCCATCAAGTAAATATATATTTACAAAGATTTGTTCCAATGAAACAGTTCTTGCTGTAATTGTAATGTTTTAAGTTACTAATAAAATCCCAAAACACAAAACCTTATTGTAGGCTACTAAAGTAAAAATATATAACGCCATCAAGTAAATATATATTTACAAAGATTTGTTCCAATGAAACAGTTCTTGCTGTAATTGTAATGTTTTAAGTTACTAATAAAATCCCAAAACACAAAACCTTATTGTAGGCTACTAAAGTAAAAATATATAACGCCATCAAGTAAATATATATTTACAAAGATTTGTTCCAATGAAACAGTTCTTGCTGTAATTGTAATGTTTTAAGTTACTAATAAAATCCCAAAACACAAAACCTTATTGTAGGCTACTAAAGTAAAAATATATAACGCCATCAAGTAAATATATATTTACAAAGATTTGTTCCAATGAAACAGTTCTTGCTGTAATTGTAATGTTTTAAGTTACTAATAAAATCCCAAAACACAAAACCTTATTGTAGGCTACTAAAGTAAAAATATATAACGCCATTAAGTAAATATATATTTACAAAGATTTGTTCCAATGAAACAGTTCTTGCTGTAATTGTAATGTTTTAAGTTACTAATAAAATCCCAAAACACAAAACCTTATTGTAGGCTACTAAAGTAAAAATATATAACGCCATCAAGTAAATATATATTTACAAAGATTTGTTCCAATGAAACAGTTCTTGCTGTAATTGTAATGTTTTAAGTTACTAATAAAATCCCAAAACACAAAACCTTATTGTAGGCTACTAAAGTAAAAATATATAACGCCATTAAGTAAATATATATTTACAAAGATTTGTTCCAATGAAACAGTTCTTGCTGTAATTGTAATGTTTTAAGTTACTAATAAAATCCCAAAACACAAAACCTTATTGTAGGCTACTAATGTAAAAATATATAACGCCATCAAGTAAATATATATATTTACAAACATTTATTCGAATGTAGGATTCGTTTTCATGAAAGTTCGGGAAATGGAGAAATAAAGAATCCAGTATGATTCTCCCCACTCCCAGCACTGTAAGAGATCCGTCCTACTTTATCCCACCAATAAATCTCATTGTCTTTTACCATGTACTTCATCATCGGTAAACCACGAACATGTTTTATAGGAAATACTTTACAGAAAATTCCAGAATCAGTGTGTTAAACTGTATAGTGATTAAAATAAAAAATACGGACATTATTTTTATTTAAATAACGCCCGGCCTTTATTATTATCGGGAGTAGAGTTTCGCACATGGTCAGTGCTGCTAGTCACAGGCATGACTGGTCGTTTTAGGTTAGTGTTGTGTAATCTGTGATCTGTGATGTAATATTATGTGTTGTCTGTGGTTTCATAAATAATCAGAACTCCGACAAATAGAACAAAGCCAGCATGTAGACAATTAGTTAATTTAATATTAAAGTCGACGTTTCAGTTATTTACAGTCTACGTTATGGCCATTCTCAAAATTAAAAATATATAAATATTCACGTACATACCCATACCTATTATTATCAATTATCATTATTATTTATTTATTATCAGTTTGATGTTAACTTTGTATATTTATTTTGTATTATATTTTTAAAGATTGTGTTTGACTGTACATGTCTGTTTGTTGCTTTTAACGTGATTTGATTGATTTTTATATATTTCGAAATTTCCTGTTAGTGGCGTGTTAAGCAGAGATTCTTAGATTTCCATAACCTAGGCAATAAAATCGGCTGCACTATAAACTTGAATTCTCTTGCTGTCAAAATTCCGTATTGCCATATCGAGATATTCCTCAATCGTTAAATTGTGATTTCTCTGAAATGCCATATTTCTATATTGCTTATTGTGATATCTCTGAATTACCAAATTTTTGTTTTCAACTCGCTATAATAAAAACACTCGTTTTTCACTATGTTTTCAACTCGTTTTCACAGGTTGTTGCTATGCAAACAATAAAAAATCTTTTTCCGTTCCCGAGTCACGTAAGATTATACCGAAATCTTTTCTTTTTTGCGGGAGTATTGGCACCAACATTGACGGGACTAAATGGTGGTGGTGATACCTATGGCAATAGAAGAGTCCTCGACATCTATATTTCAAACGATTTCAGTTATTTTCCTGTTACTCTTCGTCTTAATTACTTAAAACTGCACTCCTTACTAAAGACTATACTAATCTGTTTTCGAAAAGCCCACTGGATATATTTCTTAATTTTACTAAAAGCCTTCTTAGTCGTTGCTATTCACTTCCGGAACATTTCTATTTATCTCAGGAGAATAAACTATCCCAGCTTGTTTAACTGCCCTTTATACAATATTTACATTTAACTGTGTTGTTTTTTTCGCCACTAGTTTGTTTACTTATCAATTTCTTATGAACTGTTCGTCTTATAGATAACTTATGTACTCAAAGGTTTAGTTAATCATATGTTGTTTTAAAATTTGTTGTTGGTGTCGTATAGTTTCTTTTGCTGTTTATCTAGTAGCATTTATTTCTATTGTTCTTATAAACAGGCCCAGTTATACATTTGCCGAAATTGCACTTTACTTGTTTTGAAATCTCGATAAACAGGCTTAACAGAGCACCGCATTGTATTAAGTGGCAAACGAACACCTCAGGCCAGTGTTGAACTCGCGTTTAAATTCACTAATTGAATCGTGACTCGAACTCTCTAAGAAAGTGAACGGCTTGGGAACCTTGCTTCATAGCTCACAACATTTATAACATTAGAAACTTTTGATTGCCTTAAAATCGGTATGGATGCGGAAATTCACGACATCTCAAGGCCTAAAATGACAACACAGTATTCATAAAATAAGCGGGAAATGTAAAATGGGCGAATGTTGCACAGCATGGTTGCTCTGTCTACAGTAGAATATTCCAGCATAAAATTTGCCCTGCTCTTGACACTGTAAATATGTAAATCATTCTTGCTAGTTAAGTTCTTGGAAACTACACATATTAAGCGACAAATTGATTTAGATTATGCGTAAGTTGTACATATATACTGTATGAACACTTTACTCGTTAAGTTTTAGATAATTAATGAGTTACTCAACTCAACTAAACTGCACGAGAACTCTGAATTAATGAGTTACTTCATAAATAATGGAAAGAAATTCGTTAAAAAACCTGTCTTTCCTAAAGTCATATGCTTTCGGCAGCCTGGCAGCCCCAGCTAAAAATATTAGCCAGAATTGGTTTGTGCTCTATTTAGTTGTAACGCTTTGTATTACTTCATACAGGAACTAAGTGTATCTAGAATATCGAGTAGTGGGATATTATTACTAGTGTGACCACAGATACTTCAGATAAATGTATATTTAGGTAATTGGCTGTTTTAGGCCACGATAGTCCATACTTTGCTGGTAAGGGCGTAGCAACCCCAAAGTGTCTGGGCAATCTAACTGGATCCTTATACATTCCTTCATTTCTCGTAGTTTGATTTCTCTCTTTCCTGTTCTATGAGCTTCTATTGTAATTAATTTCCCTACTGTGGCTCATAGTTTTCGTTCAAATCTTGAAGCTTTTATAATATTAGGACGGTGTTCTTTTACTTTTTCTCACGCAAAATTTCGTCTAATTATAATATTGTATCTTTTTGCTGTTAAAACATAATGACACGAATTTATTCCCAAAACACGCTTAAGGTAGGCCAATTAGGTAAATTACTTGTTCACTAGTTATATAAGGAGATGAGTTTCGGCTAAACATGAAGTAACGGCGGAAGAAGTAACAGACTATAATGCATAATTGTCTATAACTTTCTACAAAAACAGACATATCGATTAAGCAACTCCAAAATCATTAGCAATTATTTTTGTCTTTGCTCTGCAACACCTCGTATTGTCACCGTGATTGGTGACGATTTATTGTTTGTTTTAAGTACCATGACTAACATTATCCCAGTCACGCCGTCATCATGGTACTAACTTTCTTTTATGGCTTCCCACTTATTTACATCGTACACATATCCTGATTTTTATTTTTTCAGTCACTGTTAAATTTCAATAATATTTTTTTATTACAAAAATAACTGTACAAAACGAACTTTTTTACAGATTTTACTTATATATATTTTTCTATATAAGGAAAACATATTTCAAATATCGCAAACGTTACGTATTGGTAAAAATTTCAATAAAATTTCAACATAATCTCAGTTTACAAACGCACACGAACACTTGAGTTTTGTAGTTAAACAAAGCAAATAATTTTCTACATTAAATTCCAATATACCTATTTTACAATATAGCAATTATTTGGTTTGAATAGGTTTAGCCTATTCGAAAATAATAAAAATAATAATCCTAACGCTAAAATTCAATTCAGCAACCGGTTGCTTACGTTCATTGTTATCTTTTTTCAATTTCTAAATTCAATGTCTGTAAAAAACTAATATAATAATACACAATGTACAAAGAAAATTAAAATTCCTATAACCGATTGTACCTAGGTTGTGAGTAAAAAAACTTCACTCAGCAATTGTTCACTTTAAATTAGTAAACTTAATTTTTCATTTTTTTAATAACCAAACCTATTCTAATGGGATACCTAATAGCTATATTGTTACGTTCTTACAGGGGTTCCATAAATTAAAAGGCAGTGTTAGGACTAACTGTTTAATAACTTACACACTCTTATGGCTAAAATTATAAACACACTTGACATTTATAAAACCTTCCAACACAGTTTTAATTATCTACTAATAACTATTTAGTTCGCTAGTAATCTATTTACACTTAACACGGGTTAACTGTCACTCTGTCTCCAAAACTGTGTTCACTATACTACAAAAACTGCCCTTTCTCGCTTAACAAAATTTTTTATCTCGACTTGACGATGCTAGTAATTTTCATTCGCTTATTGATAGGAGGTAGAACAATGTAACTGTTATCTCCGCTAAAGTGTTACTTACCTCCTTGAGTAATTTCTAACCATTTACTTCTAGAAGTTTCTCGCATTAACGAGGCGGTGTTCCGATGTGTCCGCTCACAGGCGGGACTTAGCACATTACAATATTTCAATATATCAGTGTAGTATAGCGTATAGTATTCCTGAGAATTACTTTATAAAGGATGTGGTTTTTCACTTCAATAACCGTTTAGTTTCCATAATGAAAAATTCGCAAACGTTAAACATGAATAGAGATACGCCCAATACTACATTCAAGACAATGGAGGCGAAATATTTGATTCAGGATTCGTTTAGTTGAAGTTAGCAAAGTTAACGAAGCATATTCTATTTTAGTAAAGCTACGATCTAAATATATATTGTTAATTATTATTTACGAAGTAATAGATATTAATAGCTGAATAGTAATGTAGCAGCAACAGCACGGTAATTCCTGAAACATTAGGCCTGCTTTATAAGGGGCTGGTCTTGAAGTAAGATTACTTTTGTATTACTATAATCAAGCTGTATTAGTGTCTTAGACATTTACAATAACTTTGCTTACAATGTCTTGCTTACAATATATTTTTAAATACATATGTAAACACGAAAAAATCGCGGTTATTAGGTTCTTGTCACGTATTATTAAATTATTATTATTAAAAACGTTTAGTAGTAAAGAAATATTGTTGTCTTCTTATGGCTAAATACTACAGTTATTTGTAGAATACGTTTATGTATTACTATAATCAAGCTGTATTTGTGTCTTAGACAATTAAAATAACTTTGCTTAGAATGTCTGGCTTACAATATATTTTTAAATACATATGTAAACACGAAAAAATCGCGGTTATTAGGTTTTTGTCACGTATTATTAAATTATTCTTATTAAAAACGTTTAGTAGTAAAGAAATATTGTTGTCTTCTTATAGCTAAATACTATGGTTATTTGTAGAATACGTTTATGTATTACTATAATCAAGCTGTATTAGTGTCTTAGACATTTACAATAACTTTGCTTACAATGTCTCGCTTACAATATATTTTTAAATACATATGTAAACACGAAAAAATCGCGGTTATTAGGTTCTTGTCACGTATTATTAAATTATTCTTATTAAAAACGTTTAGTAGTAAAGAAATATTGTTGTCTTCTTATGGCTAAATACTACAGTTATTTGTAGAATACGTTTATGTATTACTATAATCAAGCTGTATTTGTGTCTTAGACAATTAAAATAACTTTGCTTAGAATGTCTGGCTTACAATATATTTTTAAATACATATGTAAACACGAAAAAATCGCGGTTATTAGCTTCTTGTCACGTATTATTAAATTATTCTTATTAAAAACGTTTAGTAGTAAAGAAATATTGTTGTCTTCTTATAGCTAAATACTATGGTTATTTGTAGAATAGGTTTACGTATTACTATAATCAAGCTGTATTAGTGTCTTAGACATTTACAATAACTTTGCTTACAATGTCTCGCTTACAATATATTTTTAAATACATATGTAAACACGAAAAAATCGCGGTTATTAGGTTCTTGTCACGTATTATTAAATTATTCTTATTAAAAACGTTTAGTAGTAAAGAAATATTGTTGTCTTCTTATAGCTAAATACTATGGTTATTTGTAGAATAGGTTTACGTATTACTATAATCAAGCTGTATTAGTGTCTTAGACATTTACAATAACTTTGCTTACAATGTCTCGCTTACAATATATTTTTAAATACATATGTAAACACGAAAAAATCGCGGTTATTAGGTTCTTGTCACGTATTATTAAATTATTCTTATTAAAAACGTTTAGTAGTAAAGAAATATTGTTGTCTTCTTATGGCTAAATACTACAGTTATTTGTAGAATACGTTTATGTATTACTATAATCAAGCTGTATTAGTGTCTTAGACATTTACAATAACTTTGCTTACAATGTCTCGCTTACAATATATTTTTAAATACATATGTAAACACGAAAAAATCGCGGTTATTAGGTTCTTGTCACGTATTATTAAATTATTCTTATTAAAAACGTTTAGTAGTAAAGAAATATTGTTGTCTTCTTATGGCTAAATACTATGGTTATTTGTAGAATACGTTTATGTATTACTATAATCAAGCTGTATTAGTGTCTTAGACATTTACAATAACTTTGCTTACAATGTCTCGCTTACAATATATTTTTAAATACATATGTAAACACGAAAAAATCGCGGTTATTAGGTTCTTGTCACGTATTATTAAATTATTCTTATTAAAAACGTTTAGTAGTAAAGAAATATTGTTGTCTTCTTATGGCTAAATACTATGGTTATTTGTAGAATACGTTTATGTATTACTATAACCAAGCTGTATTAGTGTCTTAGACATTTACAATAACTTTGCTTACAATGTCTCGCTTACAATATATTTTTAAATACATATGTAAACACGAAAAAATCGCGGTTATTAGGTTCTTGTCACGTATTATTAAATTATTCTTATTAAAAACGTTTAGTAGTAAAGAAATATTGTTGTCTTCTTATGGCTAAATACTATGGTTATTTGTAGAATACGTTTATGTATTACTATAATCAAGCTGTATTAGTGTCTTAGACATTTACAATAACTTTGCTTACAATGTCTCGCTTACAATATATTTTTAAATACATATGTAAACACGAAAAAATCGCGGTTATTAGGTTCTTGTCACGTATTATTAAATTATTCTTATTAAAAACGTTTAGTAGTAAAGAAATATTGTTGTCTTCTTATGGCTAAATACTATGGTTATTTGTAGAATACGTTTATGTATTACTATAATCAAGCTGTATTAGTGTCTTAGACATTTACAATAACTTTGCTTACAATGTCTCGCTTACAATATATTTTTAAATACATATGTAAACACGAAAAAATCGCGGTTATTAGGTTCTTGTCACGTATTATTAAATTGTTCTTATTAAAAACGTTTAGTAGTAAAGAAATATTGTTGTCTTCTTATAGCTAAATACTATGGTTATTTGTAGAATACGTTTATGTATTACTATAATCAAGCTGTATTTGTGTCTTAGACAATTAAAATAACTTTGCTTAGAATGTCTGGCTTACAATATATTTTTAAATACATATGTAAACACGAAAAAATCGCGGTTATTAGCTTCTTGTCACGTATTATTAAATTATTCTTATTAAAAACGTTTAGTAGTAAAGAAATATTGTTGTCTTCTTATAGCTAAATACTATGGTTATTTGTAGAATAGGTTTACGTATTACTATAATCAAGCTGTATTAGTGTCTTAGACATTTACAATAACTTTGCTTACAATGTCTCGCTTACAATATATTTTTAAATACATATGTAAACACGAAAAAATCGCGGTTATTAGGTTCTTGTCACGTATTATTAAATTATTCTTATTAAAAACGTTTAGTAGTAAAGAAATATTGTTGTCTTCTTATAGCTAAATACTATGGTTATTTGTAGAATAGGTTTACGTATTACTATAATCAAGCTGTATTAGTGTCTTAGACATTTACAATAACTTTGCTTACAATGTCTCGCTTACAATATATTTTTAAATACATATGTAAACACGAAAAAATCGCGGTTATTAGGTTCTTGTCACGTATTATTAAATTATTCTTATTAAAAACGTCTAGTAGTAAAGAAATATTGTTGTCTTCTTATAGCTAAATACTATGGTTATTTGTAGAATAGGTTTACGTATTACTATAATCAAGCTGTATTAGTGTCTTAGACATTTACAATAACTTTGCTTACAATGTCTCGCTTACAATATATTTTTAAATACATATGTAAACACGAAAAAATCGCGGTTATTAGGTTCTTGTCACGTAGTATTAAATTATTCTTATTAAAAACGTTTAGTAGTAAAGAAATATTGTTGTCTTCTTATAGCTAAATACTATGGTTATTTGTAGAATAGGTTTACGTATTACTATAATCAAGCTGTATTAGTGTCTTAGACATTTACAATAACTTTGCTTACAATGTCTCGCTTACAATATATTTTTAAATACATATGTAAACACGAAAAAATCGCGGTTATTAGGTTCTTGTCACGTAGTATTAAATTATTCTTATTAAAAACGTTTAGTAGTAAAGAAATATTGTTGTCTTCTTATAGCTAAATACTACAGTTATTTGTAGAATACGTTTATGTATTACTATAATCAAGCTGTATTAGTGTCTTAGACATTTACAATAACTTTGCTTACAATGTCTCGCTTACAATATATTTTTAAATACATATGTAAACACGAAAAAATCGCGGTTATTAGGTTCTTGTCACGTAGTATTAAATTATTCTTATTAAAAACGTTTAGTAGTAAAGAAATATTGTTGTCTTCTTATAGCTAAATACTATGGTTATTTGTAGAATAGGTTTACGTATTACTATAATCAAGCTGTATTAGTGTCTTAGACATTTACAATAACTTTGCTTACAATGTCTCGCTTACAATATATTTTTAAATACATATGTAAACACGAAAAAATCGCGGTTATTAGGTTCTTGTCACGTATTATTAAATTATTCTTATTAAAAACGTTTAGTAGTAAAGAAATATTGTTGTCTTCTTATAGCTAAATACTATGGTTATTTGTAGAATAGGTTTACGTATTACTATAATCAAGCTGTATTAGTGTCTTAGACATTTACAATAACTTTGCTTACAATGTCTCGCTTACAATATATTTTTAAATACATATGTAAACACGAAAAAATCGCGGTTATTAGGTTCTTGTCACGTATTATTAAATTATTCTTATTAAAAACGTTTAGTAGTAAAGAAATATTGTTGTCTTCTTATGGCTAAATACTATAGTTATTTGTAGAATAGGTTTACGTATTACTATAATCAAGCTGTATTAGTGTCTTAGACATTTACAATAACTTTGCTTACAATGTCTCGCTTACAATATATTTTTAAATACATATGTAAACACGAAAAAATCGCGGTTATTAGGTTCTTGTCACGTAGTATTAAATTATTCTTATTAAAAACGTTTAGTAGTAAAGAAATATTGTTGTCTTCTTATAGCTAAATACTACAGTTATTTGTAGAATACGTTTATGTATTACTATAATCAAGCTGTATTAGTGTCTTAGACATTTACAATAACTTTGCTTACAATGTCTCGCTTACAATATATTTTTAAATACATATGTAAACACGAAAAAATCGCGGTTATTAGGTTCTTGTCACGTAGTATTAAATTATTCTTATTAAAAACGTTTAGTAGTAAAGAAATATTGTTGTCTTCTTATAGCTAAATACTATGGTTATTTGTAGAATAGGTTTACGTATTACTATAATCAAGCTGTATTAGTGTCTTAGACATTTACAATAACTTTGCTTACAATGTCTCGCTTACAATATATTTTTAAATACATATGTAAACACGAAAAAATCGCGGTTATTAGGTTCTTGTCACGTATTATTAAATTATTCTTATTAAAAACGTTTAGTAGTAAAGAAATATTGTTGTCTTCTTATAGCTAAATACTATGGTTATTTGTAGAATAGGTTTACGTATTACTATAATCAAGCTGTATTAGTGTCTTAGACATTTACAATAACTTTGCTTACAATGTCTCGCTTACAATATATTTTTAAATACATATGTAAACACGAAAAAATCGCGGTTATTAGGTTCTTGTCACGTATTATTAAATTATTCTTATTAAAAACGTTTAGTAGTAAAGAAATATTGTTGTCTTCTTATGGCTAAATACTATAGTTATTTGTAGAATAGGTTTACGTATTACTATAATCAAGCTGTATTAGTGTCTTAGACATTTACAATAACTTTGCTTACAATGTCTCGCTTACAATATATTTTTAAATACATATGTAAACACGAAAAAATCGCGGTTATTAGGTTCTTGTCACGTATTATTAAATTATTCTTATTAAAAACGTTTAGTAGTAAAGAAATATTGTTGTCTTCTTATGGCTAAATACTATAGTTATTTGTAGAATACGTTTATGTATTACTATAATCAAGCTGTATTAGTGTCTTAGACATTTACAATAACTTTGCTTACAATGTCTCGCTTACAATATATTTTTAAATACATATGTAAACACGAAAAAATCGCGGTTATTAGGTTCTTGTCACGTATTATTAAATTATTCTTATTAAAAACGTTTAGTAGTAAAGAAATATTGTTGTCTTCTTATGGCTAAATACTATAGTTATTTGTAGAATAGGTTTATGTATTACTATAATCAAGCTGTATTAGTGTCTTAGACATTTACAATAACTTTGCTTACAATGTCTCGCTTACAATATATTTTTAAATACATATGTAAACACGAAAAAATCGCGGTTATTAGGTTCTTGTCACGTATTATTAAATTATTCTTATTATAAACGTTTAGTAGTAAAGAAATATTGTTGTCTTCTTATGGCTAAATACTATGGTTATTTGTAGAATACGTTTATGTATTACTATAATCAAGCTGTATTAGTGTCTTAGACATTTACAATAACTTTGCTTACAATGTCTCGCTTACAATATATTTTTAAATACATATGTAAACACGAAAAAATCGCGGTTATTAGGTTCTTGTCACGTATTATTAAATTATTCTTATTAAAAACGTTTAGTAGTAAAGAAATATTGTTGTCTTCTTATTTCGAAATACTATAGTTATTTGTAGAATACGTTTATGTATTACTATAATCAAGCTGTATTAGTGTCTTAGACATTTACAATAACTTTGCTTACAATGTCTCGCTTACAATATATTTTTAAATACATATGTAAACACGAAAAAATCGCGGTTATTAGGTTCTTGTCACGTATTATTAAATTATTCTTATTAAAAACGTTTAGTAGTAAAGAAATATTGTTGTCTTCTTATGGCTAAATACTATAGTTATTTGTAGAATAGGTTTATGTATTACTATAATCAAGCTGTATTAGTGTCTTAGACATTTACAATAACTTTGCTTACAATGTCTCGCTTACAATATATTTTTAAATACATATGTAAACACGAAAAAATCGCGGTTATTAGGTTCTTGTCACGTATTATTAAATTATTCTTATTATAAACGTTTAGTAGTAAAGAAATATTGTTGTCTTCTTATGGCTAAATACTATGGTTATTTGTAGAATACGTTTATGTATTACTATAATCAAGCTGTATTAGTGTCTTAGACATTTACAATAACTTTGCTTACAATGTCTCGCTTACAATATATTTTTAAATACATATGTAAACACGAAAAAATCGCGGTTATTAGGTTCTTGTCACGTATTATTAAATTATTCTTATTAAAAACGTTTAGTAGTAAAGAAATATTGTTGTCTTCTTATGGCTAAATACTATAGTTATTTGTAGAATACGTTTATGTATTACTATAATCAAGCTGTATTAGTGTCTTAGACATTTACAATAACTTTGCTTACAATGTCTCGCTTACAATATATTTTTAAATACATATGTAAACACGAAAAAATCGCGGTTATTAGGTTCTTGTCACGTATTATTAAATTATTCTTATTAAAAACGTTTAGTAGTAAAGAAATATTGTTGTCTTCTTATGGCTAAATACTATAGTTATTTGTAGAATAGGTTTATGTATTACTATAATCAAGCTGTATTAGTGTCTTAGACATTTACAATAACTTTGCTTACAATGTCTCGCTTACAATATATTTTTAAATACATATGTAAACACGAAAAAATCGCGGTTATTAGGTTCTTGTCACGTATTATTAAATTATTCTTATTAAAAACGTTTAGTAGTAAAGAAATATTGTTGTCTTCTTATGGCTAAATACTATAGTTATTTGTAGAATAGGTTTATGTATTACTATAATCAAGCTGTATTAGTGTCTTAGACATTTACAATAACTTTGCTTACAATGTCTCGCTTACAATATATTTTTAAATACATATGTAAACACGAAAAAATCGCGGTTATTAGGTTCTTGTCACGTATTATTAAATTATTCTTATTATAAACGTTTAGTAGTAAAGAAATATTGTTGTCTTCTTATGGCTAAATACTATGGTTATTTGTAGAATACGTTTATGTATTACTATAATCAAGCTGTATTAGTGTCTTAGACATTTACAATAACTTTGCTTACAATGTCTCGCTTACAATATATTTTTAAATACATATGTAAACACGAAAAAATCGCGGTTATTAGGTTCTTGTCACGTATTATTAAATTATTCTTATTAAAAACGTTTAGTAGTAAAGAAATATTGTTGTCTTCTTATGGCTAAATACTATAGTTATTTGTAGAATACGTTTATGTATTACTATAATCAAGCTGTATTAGTGTCTTAGACATTTACAATAACTTTGCTTACAATGTCTCGCTTACAATATATTTTTAAATACATATGTAAACACGAAAAAATCGCGGTTATTAGGTTCTTGTCACGTATTATTAAATTATTCTTATTAAAAACGTTTAGTAGTAAAGAAATATTGTTGTCTTCTTATGGCTAAATACTATAGTTATTTGTAGAATAGGTTTATGTATTACTATAATCAAGCTGTATTAGTGTCTTAGACATTTACAATAACTTTGCTTACAATGTCTCGCTTACAATATATTTTTAAATACATATGTAAACACGAAAAAATCGCGGTTATTAGGTTCTTGTCACGTATTATTAAATTATTCTTATTATAAACGTTTAGTAGTAAAGAAATATTGTTGTCTTCTTATGGCTAAATACTATGGTTATTTGTAGAATACGTTTATGTATTACTATAATCAAGCTGTATTAGTGTCTTAGACATTTACAATAACTTTGCTTACAATGTCTCGCTTACAATATATTTTTAAATACATATGTAAACACGAAAAAATCGCGGTTATTAGGTTCTTGTCACGTATTATTAAATTATTCTTATTAAAAACGTTTAGTAGTAAAGAAATATTGTTGTCTTCTTATGGCTAAATACTATAGTTATTTGTAGAATACGTTTATGTATTACTATAATCAAGCTGTATTAGTGTCTTAGACATTTACAATAACTTTGCTTACAATGTCTCGCTTACAATATATTTTTAAATACATATGTAAACACGAAAAAATCGCGGTTATTAGGTTCTTGTCACGTATTATTAAATTATTCTTATTAAAAACGTTTAGTAGTAAAGAAATATTGTTGTCTTCTTATGGCTAAATACTATAGTTATTTGTAGAATAGGTTTATGTATTACTATAATCAAGCTGTATTAGTGTCTTAGACATTTACAATAACTTTGCTTACAATGTCTCGCTTACAATATATTTTTAAATACATATGTAAACACGAAAAAATCGCGGTTATTAGGTTCTTGTCACGTATTATTAAATTATTCTTATTATAAACGTTTAGTAGTAAAGAAATATTGTTGTCTTCTTATGGCTAAATACTATGGTTATTTGTAGAATACGTTTATGTATTACTATAATCAAGCTGTATTAGTGTCTTAGACATTTACAATAACTTTGCTTACAATGTCTCGCTTACAATATATTTTTAAATACATATGTAAACACGAAAAAATCGCGGTTATTAGGTTCTTGTCACGTATTATTAAATTATTCTTATTAAAAACGTTTAGTAGTAAAGAAATATTGTTGTCTTCTTATGGCTAAATACTATAGTTATTTGTAGAATACGTTTATGTATTACTATAATCAAGCTGTATTAGTGTCTTAGACATTTACAATAACTTTGCTTACAATGTCTCGCTTACAATATATTTTTAAATACATATGTAAACACGAAAAAATCGCGGTTATTAGGTTCTTGTCACGTATTATTAAATTATTCTTATTAAAAACGTTTAGTAGTAAAGAAATATTGTTGTCTTCTTATGGCTAAATACTATAGTTATTTGTAGAATAGGTTTATGTATTACTATAATCAAGCTGTATTAGTGTCTTAGACATTTACAATAACTTTGCTTACAATGTCTCGCTTACAATATATTTTTAAATACATATGTAAACACGAAAAAATCGCGGTTATTAGGTTCTTGTCACGTATTATTAAATTATTCTTATTAAAAACGTTTAGTAGTAAAGAAATATTGTTGTCTTCTTATGGCTAAATACTATAGTTATTTGTAGAATAGGTTTATGTATTACTATAATCAAGCTGTATTAGTGTCTTAGACATTTACAATAACTTTGCTTACAATGTCTCGCTTACAATATATTTTTAAATACATATGTAAACACGAAAAAATCGCGGTTATTAGGTTCTTGTCACGTATTATTAAATTATTCTTATTATAAACGTTTAGTAGTAAAGAAATATTGTTGTCTTCTTATGGCTAAATACTATGGTTATTTGTAGAATACGTTTATGTATTACTATAATCAAGCTGTATTAGTGTCTTAGACATTTACAATAACTTTGCTTACAATGTCTCGCTTACAATATATTTTTAAATACATATGTAAACACGAAAAAATCGCGGTTATTAGGTTCTTGTCACGTATTATTAAATTATTCTTATTAAAAACGTTTAGTAGTAAAGAAATATTGTTGTCTTCTTATGGCTAAATACTATAGTTATTTGTAGAATACGTTTATGTATTACTATAATCAAGCTGTATTAGTGTCTTAGACATTTACAATAACTTTGCTTACAATGTCTCGCTTACAATATATTTTTAAATACATATGTAAACACGAAAAAATCGCGGTTATTAGGTTCTTGTCACGTATTATTAAATTATTCTTATTAAAAACGTTTAGTAGTAAAGAAATATTGTTGTCTTCTTATGGCTAAATACTATAGTTATTTGTAGAATAGGTTTATGTATTACTATAATCAAGCTGTATTAGTGTCTTAGACATTTACAATAACTTTGCTTACAATGTCTCGCTTACAATATATTTTTAAATACATATGTAAACACGAAAAAATCGCGGTTATTAGGTTCTTGTCACGTATTATTAAATTATTCTTATTATAAACGTTTAGTAGTAAAGAAATATTGTTGTCTTCTTATGGCTAAATACTATGGTTATTTGTAGAATAGGTTTATGTATATGCGAGGAGTTGAAAATTGAAAATTATGTAAAAAAAATAATAAAATTTCATAGTTTTTGAAATTCAGCCCAATTTATGAATTTCTAAAAAAGTATCGAATATTTCTATCCTAATATAATATTTTTAAAATAAATATTTTAAAGTATATTTTGACTTTGGGAAACATAAACAGTAAAAAGGAAACAATCAATTACTTGTAAATTGATTTTAGTTTTAGGAAAATTACAAAAAAAAATCTTTTGCTTCTCATTGTTACTTCACAAAAGCCTGTCAAACCGAACAAAAATTGTTTAGTTTGTTCTACTTTTAAGCAAAAACTAAATTATTCCAAATTTGTATTTATTTGTTACATACCTTCTTTATATAACATTTTTCAGATTTAACTCCTTCAGAAATTTTGTTTACGACGTTTGTAGAATTTATTGTTTTCTATCAAATTTAATGATGAAGGTTTAAAAAAACAAACTTTTAATATCGACGAAAATAGTTTGCGTTTTCCAGCTTTTGTTTTAATCACTGTAATTCTGAGATTTGTTTTTCCAATATTTCAAATCAAAACAAGTACTAATTTGAAACGATGAAATTTACCTCTCAGTTTATAAACCTAGGATTTCATTATTGTTTCATGTAATGTGGAAGTTGAAATTAGAACGGCAATATTCGTAACCGATTAATAACATGTTTCGGGAATTATATTTATACGTGAATAGTTTGTTTTTAAATCTCCGTCAACAGAAATAGTTCTATTTCTACGCAATACCTGAACCTCTCACTGAAAAATAGGCAACACTGTAAAGTGATAGTAAAAGTTTAATAAAATGTAAGGCAAGTTTCACTTACATTACATAATAAAAAATTATAATTATTTATACATTTCATTGATAATTCTATTAGAAAAATTCAAAAAAAAAGGTTAAATCATAGTATAGTTTCATTTACTGGGTTTCCCAAATTGAATGTCACGACAGGTGGTTTACCTGACTGATCACAATGCCGGTCAAGCCCTCTTAGAAACAAGTTTTGACCGTTACATCACCACTAATATGAAATTTACAAATTTTACTTTCCCTATTCAGCGGCTACGCCGAGTGGGATATCCAGCTCTGCCCACAGGGAACAAGAAATGTCTGTGTGTCGCAATTTTCAAACTTATTCAACATTTTTCTTTTAATATGTTCCTAAGATACAGTTGAAGAATTTCATCTAGGGAAATTTCAGATAGGCAGATTTGAAAAAGGTAAATTTAAAGAATCGAGAATAGTCCTGTCAGACCGAAATCGCGATCTTCAAAAGACCAAACAAACCGCATAATGAGCTACTTACTCGAAGTAATTTAAAATTTTCTCTCTTTACAAGATTATAATATTAAATTTTGAAGGCGAAATAAAAAATTTCATATTTATTTTTAAAAAATCATCAAGTACGTTGAATGTTTTGTCACGATTATGGCGATGACCGCAAGTAATGTTTATTTTTACACCTCTTATATTTATTTAAAAGGTAAATTTTCAAAAATGTTTGGTGGCTGTGTTTTTATGCATCTTCAACGCTTTCGTATTCACGTTTCAACACAGTCAAGGATAGTTTATTTCCGAATTGGAATTTCCTGGCGGACAACCTCGAACACAATTGCTTGGAAAAGGTATTCGGGCACTGATAAAATCCTATTTCTTCATGTTTTCAAGTCGATACATCGAAGCCTATCTTACGAACGATAGTTAGGGTTATAAATATAGTTACGACTTCGGCAGCGACGTAAGACCCCCTACCATGGGATATAAAGGAGATCGTGTTGCAGGATTATATCGGAAATTGACCAACTCTCCATCATGACATGGTCCTATATAATCCCTTGTAAGACGAAGGATAAACGAGTAATAAATATATATATAAATAACACACACACACACACACACACACACCACACACACACACACACACACACACACACACACACACACACACACACACACACACACACACACACACACACACACACACACACACACACACACACACACACACACACACACACACACACACACACACACACACACACACACACACACACACACACACACACATATATATATATATATACATACATGCATACAACATACATACATACGTATGGATATATATATATATATATATATATATATATATATACATAAGTCAATTCCTAAATAAATCAACAAAGACAAATTTTATTTGAGTTTCTTTTCATTTTATAATTACAATTAATATAAGTATGTAATAAAATACATACTGTCAAAATAACAATATTAAGTAGCAAAATAGAAAAGAGAAATTTCTTGCAATTTTCCATTTTCCTTTCTATGTATGGTGTTGTACTATTATAGTTGTTACTATTTATACGGCTTTTTTCGTCCCTTGCATTGTGCTGTAGTTTCTTTTCGCATTCATTTAGCATTGTCCGTTTGTGAAGCAAGGTTCGATACCGTTGATTCAGTGTGTTTGTTAATGTTATTCTTTTAATTAATTTTTAATCCTAGAGGATCATTTGTGATATTGTGCGGTAACCTTAGCAACAATTTAAGGTTGTGCAATGGAGGTTTCGACGACGAACCAGATTGTGGTAAAAAAAACATTCATATACATCTTTGAGAAGTAAATTTCTAATTATGGGAAAGGTGGCTCAGTGCCAAAGTGCTAGACTTCAAACATGAACATACTCAGTTCGAATTCGACCTAGACCCTCAAGTTTTTATAATTTAATTAATAATTATATATTTAAAAAACCTGTATAAACATCAATTGTCATCCACTACAGGTTTAAAAAAAATTATTTGAACTTGATAGGATGAATAAAATCGTATTTTTATTAATGATCGAAAATGTGTACAAGATATATATATATATATATATATATATATATATATATATATATATATATATATATATATATATATGGAGATTGTAAGCTAATAAAAGAAATTGAAAAAGAGGTGGAATTAGGATTAAGGAAAGTACATAATGATCCCCTGGTACTAAGATAGGATAAAATTAGGGATATCGCGAATACAGCGTCGAATAACTGAAGTAGGTAGATCTCACACGTAGTGAATAGAGATGTTCAGAAAGTAACAAAATCTTCAAATTAAGTACATATTTTGCCTGATGACAATAAATAACCGTGTATATATATATATATATATATATATATATCATTACGGATAATAATGATAATGAAAATAATATATTTTAATATGGATTTTAAAAATCTATATCTGTAAACTGGTAGTTTAGTATTTTTACACATTTTTAAAAACCACTCTAAACATAATTTGTACAACATTATAATATTTCATATAATTTCTTACCAGTAACCATTTTTAATATACTCGCATTTCTTATTAGTGACTACATTTCTTATAATCGTGTAGACAAAATTTTCATCAGTTATTCAATATTTTGCGATTGTATCTCACAATAATATTACATTTCAAATAGAAACGCGTTTATTAAAAATTATTAAAATTTTGTGTTTCGTGATCACTCTTATCGTTTATATATTAGTATTTTTTTCCATTTTTAAGATGAAATTATGTAATTGAAAATAGTGATACCTAATCTGTAAACTGGCCTGTATGTAAAACGTTACACTTTGTCTAGGCCTAAAATGTTCTGTTTGAAGTGAAACGTTTTGTTATGGTGTATTATGTAAAAAAATGCTACGGGAGTGAATCTGTAAAAGTGTCGACATCAATCAGAAATCTGTGCAAAAATGCGTAACACTCCACATATCAACGAATTGTTCCATAGATTTCAAAATATAGTGGTATGTTAACGCTAGCAGATGTTTTCATCTTCACTTAGAAGTTGGTTGAGGTTATGTTTAAATAATTTTCAAATACATTTCCTATATAATCATGAATAACATATGTTTGATTAAATTATGCGCTAACGTATGATTAATACTACTTTTTATACTAATTATAGGAGCTATTGCTTTCAGTGTTGTACACTACCAGTAGTTTAAATGTGTGCCTAAGGAAAATTATGTTAGGTCTATATCCTAATACGCTATTTGTAAATTTACTATAGTACGTACTTGTTAAGGATTTAGGTTTAGTTTATTAATTGTTTTCATTTACCAGGGCCTACTTAATAAAATTTATAATTAAGGAACATTTAAAGTGAAATTTCCAAACTGTATATTGTGAAATGTGAATATGTAACAATATAAAAATGTATGTTACATTCTAAAATGTATGAGTTTTATCTCAATTCTTTAGAACATTAAAATAGGCAATATATATGTCTAAGGAAAGCTAGACTATAAGGACAAAAGTCCTTACAACAAGTTTGTTAGAACAATGTTATGTTACCTTATGTCGCATACTAATGACTTCTATCGTTAATCATTAATATTATATATTAATAAATATTATCGTTTCAACATTTTTTTTAACTTGTAGTAGATTACACTTGATGTTAATACAGTTTTTTTAAATATTAATTTATAAGTTAAATTCAATAATGAATTAATTTTAGTTTTATATGGGAAAAAAACTATTTACAAAAGGGGCAAGGTATGCAATATGGATGTTGCCTTAAAATAAGTGATGACATATTTTATAAAACAGCTGATTTTTTGTTATGAGTTATGTGTTAGAACAGCTGTTTTAACGCATAGGTTATGTTACTTTGCTTATATTATTTGTAATTATTTAATATAAAGTAACAAAAATCCAGTTTTTGTTGACCTAAGAAGGAATCGATTTTTTAAAATGTTGTTTATATTACTTGTTTTATAAATAAAATTATATGAAGTTATTCGTCTATAAATAGCTCATAACCGTTATTTCCATTTTAATAGTAACTTCGATTTGTGTTCTATGAATTTCGTACCAGTGGGCAGTAAATACACAGATGTTCAAGTGTAGTAGATATTCTTTGTTTGAATTAATATTTAAATTAATTACGGTTTTTTTATGTTGGTTGTCATTTTTAAACATCATGAAAAATTGTTTTTGTTATTGGCTTTCCTTGTGAAATTTGGAAATAAGGTAGGCGAAATGCAAGAACGTTGTGTTATTTCATCTGAAGTATTAAACTGATCAAGTTAGGTTTTTGTGACATCTCACTGGAAGAGAACAAGAATGCTTGAGCATTATCTCAAAATAGGATTCAAATATTTGGAATCAGCTAAATTTGGCGCGCAGAAACATAGTGAAGTGAATTTTTCGAGTTCAAAGGTCATCCATTTTTGTAAGACATTTAAAAGGGCATTTCGGTTCAAACTTAGTTTGGGTTCAATATAGTTTGCTATACAATTCTCAAAACAACGTTTATTCTTACTAGACATGTTTTTGCAGTTAAGGTGCCATCATCAGTCATACACTCACTAACGATGGCATTACTGCAGACGCTTGTTTGGTAAGAATAAACATTATTGTTGTGAAAATTGAGTGATGATATTCGTATTTCTACGTGTTTTTTAGAGTTAAAAAAATTACCTAATTTATATTATTATTAGTTTTTGAATATGAAAATATCGAGTCCAGGAAGATATTAAAATCTGCTATATTGTAACACGTACCATAGTCTATTGTTAGTCTAGACACAGTTCCCTATGTCTGTTGTGATCGATTGTTTGACCTTGGCTACAGCCTCGCAGCGGGTGTTACTGCAAAGAAAGTAAAAGCTAAACAAGGAACAAAAGCTCGGAGAAAGTGGCTCGCCTCCGGTATCGGACAAGGTTCAGGAATTTCAGGGATAGAGATTTTAAAAAAAATTAAACTGGAACTTGTTTTTAATGGGAATTTTAACAACTTATTTTTGCAATAATTACAATTAGGTATTTGCCAATCGACAAACAAATATTGTCGATAGCGTATCATTGCCATTAACTTTCTAATGTTATTCGAAGAGAAAAATAGGATATTGATTAATGTTGTTACAAACAGAAACGTTTTGGTGGTGGTACAATCTTGTTTGACCACCATTTTGTTGTTTACGTAAGTGTTTTTGTTGTTTTGTACAGTGAGGAACTTGAAGAGATATATTTATATTGTAAAACCTAAGTTCCTGCATTTTTATTTAGGAGTGCTAAGAACGGCAAAATAATTAATAATTTTTTAACGGTAAAATAACCACAAGCTCTAATAAAAAAGAATTGCTCTTTAAATATGTCCGAGTTTATTAATTTTTTCACCAAATTAAATTAAATTTGCACTTAGTGTGAAAACTGCAAAAACCGGAAAAACTGTTCTGTCATTAGTAATTTATTTCATAAATTGTGTGCTATTAACATTTGTAAAGCAAAAATAATTGACTAGTTTCTGGTATTTCAGAATTTATTATTATAAAAGTTCAGTATTTATTTGTAGGTTTAAAAAGAACAGCCAGAAGTATGACTTCTGGCTCCTACGTAGGATATGATAGGATTGTGAATGTAGGGATGGTTAAACCCTCTGTTGGAAGGATAATAGGATCACATATGTAGAGTCGGAAACTGAAGGAGATCCACCCTTTATTAAGATCATGAAGAGAGGTTTACCCGTCACATCCCCTTGTAAGAAGATATATAAAGAAATTTAAATTGAATTAAAGCTAAATAAAAGACGTAATAACCCCTTAGTATTTGGAATAGCTACTACTTATGGTATCCCGAGGACGTGTACGCTTGCTTGAAATAAATCTCTCAAACAGAAAGAGGATTTTGTTATTACAGGCTAGTAGTTACAAAGGAAATGGTTAAACTTGCTTGAAACAAATCTCTCAAACAGAAAGAGGATTTTGTTATTACAGGCTAGTAGTTACAAAGGAAATGCTTAAACCGGAATTCATACCTTCCAGTTATTTACCTGCTTTTTCAGGTATATATTATATACATATATACCTGTTTTAGGCTTTTAACTTTGAGCTTCTTAACCTTTAGAAGCCCTTAAAGCCATTCCTTAAAATATTGCTAATGGAAACCAGATATCGAATAATATAGATTTTTCTGTATTCCCGTCCGTATCCCAATTATATAATATACGAATAAATTAATAATAAACCACTAATGTACATCCCTGAGCGGTGGTTAAAATGCATTCGATGGGTATTTTGTCGTCTAGAGGACTGAAAAAAAAAATACTTCCATCCATCAAAAAAATGGAAGTTGAGGCACATTAATCCAGTAGAAGAATCAATTAATAAAACGAAATACCACAATAAAAATCTGGTCCTAAATAGTTAGAGTACACCCCTCTTTAGGAAACAATCATTCATTTATACTTCAGCTAAAACCTAGAAGTGGAACGTCTTTAAGTGAAAATTTCGTTTAAAACGAAGCTCAATTCTTAATGTAATACATATCAACAATGATTCCGTTATTATTTACCTCAGTTGCTAAAATTAATAATATTAAATAAAGTCCTTTAGTTGAAATAATACAAAAAAAATTAAAATTATGAACTAGTTATATGAACGTGATGAAATATTAGGTCAATTCAAGGTATAACTTAATTTTGATAAATTAAATTACCATAGGAATATTTTTTTAGCGCCTAATAATTAATGCACCTAATATTGAAATACAGTTTAATAGAAACGTTCATGTTTGTTGTTTAATGTTCTCGATGCTTACTTAAAATTACTCCTAATTAAAATGGAACTTTATTATTTTTCTATACAATTTTACGCAAATGTTTGACAAGGAATATATTGTGCTTCGTATACATTTTCTTGCATCCGATCGTCAGACGTTATTATTTTACTTACAGGTATAAGAACTGCATTCCTAGGATATGTGATGTTATTTCAATGTTGCTTTCAGCAATATTCTGTGTATAAAATTACTTGACACATGCAAGATAAAATTACAATAACAAAAAATAACTAGGAAAGACCTTCTGTGTAAAGCCATAAGAATCGAAAGAGCAAAACTCTTTAATAATAATGTATATTTCTATTGAAAAAATATGATGACATTTAAAATTTTACATATACTTTCTATTTATAGATCGAAATAACTTAAATAACACATTATAAAGATATTATGAAAAGGGAGGTCTGGTGTCACAGTAGATGAAGAAATACGTATGAGGACTCCGATTTCAGATTCTCACAACGAAAGTCTACATTTCCAAACCGTGTGGTTATGAATTGTCACCTATCTGGTACATCCTTTATTATTTAAGAACTCTTGCATCTGTCGGGACCATCCTCTATTATTTAAGAACTCTTGCATCTGTCGGGACCATCCTCTATTATTTAAGAACTCTTGCATCTGTCGGGACCATCCTTTATTATTTAAGAACTCTTGCATCTGTCGGGACCATCCTCTATTATTTAAGAACTCTTGCATCTGTCGGGACCATCCTCTATTACATAAGAACTCTTGCATCTGTCGGGACCATCCTTTATTATTTAAGAACTCTTGCATCTGTCGGGACCATCCTTTATTATTTAAGAACTCTTGCATCTGTCGGGACCATCCTTTATTATTTAAAAACTCTTGCATCTGTCGGGACCATCCTCTATTATTTAAGAACTCTTGCATCTGTCGGGACCATCCTCTATTATTTAAGAACTCTTGCATCTGTCGGGACCATCCTCTATTATTTAAGAACTCTTGCATCTGTCGGGACCATCCTTTATTATTTAAGAACTCTTGCATCTGTCGGGACCATCCTCTATTATTTAAGAACTCTTGCATCTGTCGGGACCATCCTCTATTATTTAAGAACTCTTGCATCTGTCGGGACCATCCTCTATTATTTAAGAACTAGTTTTTTTTTCACTTATTAAAGTATAACGTTTTATGGCGTGTTAGACAAAAAAAACTGTACGTATGAGAGAATCGATATAAAGTGAAGTCGCATCGTGTGGATTCTATCCAGAGTGCCTAACAATTTTCTCCCTTATATCTTTATAGCTCTATACGAACGCTAAGTCTTTCTATCTCTAACCTGGAAGTTTGGAGAACTATATAATTGTATTACCTAAATCCATACGTGGTTATAGGATAAGGAATCAATAGTAATGAATAATCTCTTTGAACCTTTTTTTCTGAGTTAGATTTTTCACTTAAAACGTTTTTTTTATTACATCAATAAATTTTTGTGACTGATGGAGATCGCCACTGAGCGATTAAAAACGTTCGGTCTGAGTACGTTTTTACAAATTTAGACAAAATTAAAGTTCGGATAGTCGTAAATTAATGTAAAGTTATTAAATAATGTTTTAAAAAAATATGGGATACATATACGCACACATTTTGTAATAGGCTTACTCTGGTAGATAGGATCGCTAGAACTTCAATTACCTAACACAGGGCTACCGGAACCTTGGTTTAACGAAAATAATAGTCCTGGTTACCAAGGGCGGTTAGCCTTGATGAGCTTATGTAACCTGAACTAAATAACATTTAGTGTTTGTTATATTTAGAAGTTGTGTAACAAGTTACAATAGTTTATGGTTAAAGTCTTGAATTAGCTGTGTCAAAACGTTTTCCGTAAATAAAAAGTCACGTCCGGTTAATTGCTGTTTGCGTAATGTTTATATTTGTATTAATTTTAAGAATATATTTTCTAAAAACTTATTTGATTTTGAAAATATTTCAGTGTTGATAATTTGATATAGATAATATGTATTGGAAGAATTTCCCTACATTCATTTTATTTCTTTTCTTTCATTTTAAGTCGACTAATTTTTTCAGGTAAAAGTAAAATCTAAAACTGTCTTCAAAAGTTAAGATTAAGTAACTAAAGGAAGAGGAGTCATCAAGGAAGAACCTGTGGTTTAGCGATTGTCCGAGATACTTATCTTATTTCACGCCATGCCACCTAAATATAAATTTGTCTTTACTGTGGCTTGGTTTATGACAACTATTGATAAAAATGCTTGTGGGCTAAAACAACTATAAATTGTTGGCGTAACTATTTACTCAAAGTATTCAGTTGGAAGATAAATTACATGTGATAAAAGTCTATAAGAGTGTTAATTATAAAACAGTGTTTAAATATCTTATTCTTGACATACAGATTGACTAACTTGTTAATGTTTATCTGTCGTACGTTCTGAATCGTTTGGAAATATCCACTCTATATGTAATAACCTGTTCTATTTTGTACCGCATCTTCCTTCTGAAGAGATATTTAGATCACAGAAGACTCCGAAGGCCTAAAGATAAATTGAAGATCAATTAATAATAATACGGGTGACATTTTAATACTGGTTAGATTCCTTGGAGGAATTATGTAACGATTAACATACAAAAGCTATATGCTAAAACTAAACATCAAATACGCAAGTAGGTGATTATAATAGAAACTCAACAACCGCAAAACATATGGCACTGAGCGATCAAAGAATCACAATGAGACTTTTCAACAATTTTGTGTCTCTGGCTGGAATACAAGCATGGACAGGGGCAGAGACTCCATGTAAGGTCTCGAGTTGTGGGTCTATAGACATATACAACAATGTTACAAACGAAGAGGTTGAGGGTTGATTGAATAGGTACAGAGAGAGACAAGAATGACGAACATTAAGGTTGGAATAACTAGGTCATCTTATAAGACGCAATAAGTATAGGACACTTCAGGTGGTCTCTTAAGAAAAGTTTATAGTAGCATTGATAGTAGTGGGATGCGATAATATCAGAACAGCCTCATAGATAACCAACGTTGGCAAGGATTAAGTCACATGGTGAAGATGTTGCAATGAATGCGTTTCAACTTCCTAACATTAGGCTTCTTTTTTTTATTTTCATTTCCCAAAGTCCACATCTCTACCCTGCCTAAGTTCTTTTTAAGGTTTGAATTTCTTTTCAGAGGAATTAAGCCACCACCATGAAAATTTGGTGCATCCTATTTTCTTTAGGATGAAAGTAAATATTGAGAGCCCAGATTCACATTTAGATCGTTTGTGTAAATAGGGAAATATTGATGGATGAAATGAGAATGAATGAGTGTGTCTGAGTGTGTGTGTGTGTGTGTGTGTGTGTGTGTGTGTGTGTGTGTGTGTGTGTGTGTGTGTGTGTGTGTGTGTGTGTGTGTGTGTGTGTGTGTGTGTGTGTGTGTGTGTGTGAGTGTGAGTGTGAGTGTGAGTGTGAGTGTATGCGTGCGTTTATTCAATACAACAAAGAAAAAATATATGAACTTTTCCTCCATAGAAATCCAAATGTAGGTAGTATAGTACAATCGGTTTTATGCTCGAAGATCAGTCTGGTGTATAATTAATCTAAAACCTTTCCAAGAACTGCCCATTGAAATGTCTACGGACGGAGATACTCCCAAATAATTGAGAAACGGTCGTGTTGAGGCATAATTTATGGCGATTTTTAACCACCGCGCCGGTGACTTTTTGAAACTTAGAGGCTGTTTCAACTTTCGACAAGAAACAGGTCATTATTATGCTAAATATTAAATTAGTATTGAATAGAATGGAATTAATTAGGGGGTCGCTTACTTTTATTGATCCTTGGGATAAATATTAACATAATTTATCAATACGTCTTTTAATTCTTAATGATAGTACAAGTCTCTATTTTCCTGTATACATAGTATTTAATGTTTATTATTCACTTGAAATATAACGTGTACAAATTCTAAACAAATACAAGCGCAACACATGTCATCCTTAACGTTTTCTTTTGTGCTTACCTTACGGCTATTTATGTGAACGGGTCTTGGTGTAGAAGTCCTGTGAAATAAACCAAATAAATGAAGTATTACCAAATCGTATTAGTCACCATGTTAGAAATAACAAATTGCTTAAAATTTTCAATGATCCAATTTATCCATTTATGAAGTCTTATGAAAATATTGTTTCATTTATTGTTGTTAGTTTATCGTCGTTTCTTAGACATTTGTCATATTTATATTCAACTAAGAACCAAGCTATATTGCAAAATACTATTAACCTGGTGATAAAGACACCTCAAAATAACTCCAAATATAAAATATTTATTGGCGCCGGTACTCTAAAAGTTTACAATTTTAAATAAGCATAACCTAACTCTAAAGTAGTGTTAAAAACTCATCCGGCCTCTCATATCCGGTACCTTCAATATCCAGACGTAATATGAAAATAAAGTAAGCATCATTATTCCGCAAGACGCCCTGCCGTCGGTTCAGTTCTCTAGCATTCCAGCTTTCCAGGCATTTGACCAGCTGATCAAGTACAGTAGAAATCACTTTGTGAAAAATCGGGTTATTGGATGCGCAGTGCCAAGAGTCGCCAGTGCGCATGCGCGTTAGGGCGACAGCTCTGAGTGACACTTCAGTTGATCGTGAAAGCGGCCGGTGGTGGATCTATACAAACCTTTCCAAAATCATTTTCCCAGTGTGTTGTTTTGATTTATGTTTCATGTTATCTTTTGTGTTTTATAGAGCACTTGTTCTCTAAGAAATGGTGCAACTGGGCAGTGCCCGGATTTTTCCTCTTGACGTCTCTAAATGAATCAACTCAGCCAAAAGTATTTAGTCTGGCTAGTAGCGTTTGTACTTAGAACCTTTTGTTTCTCCTCCCCCTCGCACGCGGCCAAACCCCACCCCTCACCCCTACATGTCTGCGAGAGGCGATTTTTGTCAAAGTGATTCAACTATATGTCCAACAAGACGAAGCAACAGCAGCCTTTCGTAACTCTTTCGAAGTTAGAGGCACGAAAGCAACGTGTTCAACGAAGCAAGCAAACCGCCATTCAATCTTTGTGTACCAAAACTGATAATTAATATACATATGAATATACCTATAGTTCTATATTGCTATTGAGATATAATTACAGTTTCCAGTAGGTGTAACCTATATACTTAAAACAAACATACATCTACATCCAATGGAATGGTTGTGATTATGTTGTATAAACGTACATCATTACATAATCTCTCATATCCGGATTTTTCGCTATCCGGCTGTTGCCACATTGATCCGGATATGAGAGGTTTTACTGTGCATAGAAAATCTCTTGACACTATATAAAACCACATTTTTATCTCAATTTTTAGAAATATAAAGTCGCACAATGCCTACGGCCTAAGGAAAGCTTACAACTCCTATTGCAGTTTATTTAGGACTGTCTGCATTGTCAGTTAATTTGTTTACGAAATCTCTTGTTCTTGATTCTATGTAAATAGATTCTTTCTCCAACCACTGTTTACCTTTTACGCTATGATTTCTATAATTCAGACATATCATCTACGTTTTTAACCTTTGCACACTACAGGATGTGAGAAGATTTTAGTATGTTTCTTTGCTATGTTGAATAATTTTCATTGACAATAAGCTTTTGCTTATGTAGGCTATTTCAAATTTTCCTGAGTTGGTTACAACCAGACTAGAAAACAAGCTGTTCTGGTGAAAAGTCACTTAAAAGGGGGGAAACGTTAAATAACGGGGTTTCTAACAACACGGTAATTGCAATAATCCGTGTATCTTCCCTACTTATGTGGTATCTGTAGCTTGAAGTCTCTAGTTATTTCAGCTAGCCTACCTTGCTTACATTCATCCTCCTTTCACTGGCAGCGATTATAGCCTGTATAATACAGTTCACCTTAAAACTCAAAATAATAACTCTCGTTCTTTCTATAAATTTATCAGAATTGTATGAGTAATCGTCTATTTAAGAATATTTACTAAGAAGACTGTATCTATTAAGATCTACAATGTTATATAACACCTTTCTTTCAGGATTTGATATCATTTTATAAATGCAGAGTGCACGAGAAAGCAATAATTTGAAATGGTCTATGAACATCTGTAATCTCATTAATCAATGAGTTTAAGGCAATTTGTATCCACTCCTGTTGCGCAATCTGCATAACCGTCGGAAGGACGGCGCTTTGACGTTTGCTAATTTAAAGTGTATTACTAAAAAAAAAAAGAAATGTTTGTAACATTTTCATTCCCAACACTATTTTATCCAGTTAAGATGCGCTTCTATTGACGTACTATGAAACGTGCACTTATCAAAAGTTTGATTGAGTAATTATTGCAAAACGTTGGGAAAACGTTTAAATAATTTACAATTACGATATCTGAAAGAGCCGGGACAAAAAGATAACCTTTCTATCTCGTTTTGCCCTTCAAAATTAGAGTTTTCTAGACAAAGGAATTTTACAAAGATAAGAGAATTTCTCATTTTATCGGGTGGAAGCAGGTCGTAGTTTACGGATAAGTCTGGCGGGATAAGTTTAGTTACTCTCTTTTGCCCATTAGCGCACATAATGTGGGAGAACACGCTAGAGGATTCAGGAAAACATAATTCTGAAAATAAGAAGAGATTTAAAACACAACACTTAAATCATTCAGAAATTTAAAAAAAGTATTAGGTAGTGATTATTTTCTCAAAATAACTCCTGATTTTGCTTCTCTAAAAACGAACTCACTAATAGGGCATTATTATAAACAACGTGATGTAAGGCTGTTTAATAAAATATCTGTTTAACTTTAACTTTATATTTGTACGCTGAAACGTCAAAATATTTTTTAAATAAATAATTTAAACTTAGGTTGGTTTTATTTTACTGTAAATGTTGAATAGCCTATATGTAGGCTACATATATAAAATTTTATTTTAAATTGAGTGCTTTATTGAAAAAAAATATAATGTACATGTATTATTTAGTGGGGTGAGTGGAGTAACGAATATGACCTTGATTTTAAGTAGCTATTACCCTCATTGGCCGAAAAGTCGCATGTAGTAACTTCTAGCAACTGTGGTGTAATTTTTAATTATAAATAAATAAAACCTCGTAAACCACAAAAACCTTTTATTTATGTCCTGATGTACGTTTCGATTGCAAAGCAATCGTCTTCAGATGAAATTACTATAGGGTTACCTCCAAGAGGCAGTGTTGTAGTAATTACCTCTGAAGATGATTGCTTTCCAATCGAAATGTACATCAGGACATAAATAAAAATGTTGTGGCCCAAGAGGTTTTATTTATTTATAATTCACATGTATCCCAAAATTCCTTTGCATATAATGCGCCTATAGATTTTGTCTTTACCGAAATCTTTTAAACCAGCAGTTCATAATCTTCCCTACATTAACCATGGCCGATAAATAGGACGTAACATTGTCCCGCTAACTGTAGATGTATATATTATTAAAATTGTAAATATATATTTGTCCGTATAGTAATATTTCAAGGAGATACAATAATATCTGCACAATGTCCAATAAGGCCACACTTAGAGCTTCCGGTAATAGTCTCACAAACATATTGTACATATTGTAAAGTCAGTAAACGGTGGAGTAATCTCGGGAGACGATAGTAATGTAGTCAATTCACACTGTGTAATCGCACTATGCCTAGTGTTTCATAGAGCTTCCATAGGCTCTACTATGGTCTGACAACCACAGTAATGCTGCCAGTTCGCTTTGTGTGCCTACTGGTGTCTATAGAGCTTCCACTAATGGTCAGACAACTACAGTAATGCTGTCAGTTCGCTTTGTGTCCCTACTAGTGTCCATAGAGCTTCCAGTAGTGGTCTGACAACCACAGTAATGCTGTCAGTTCGCTTTGTGTCCCTACTAGTGTCCATAGAGCTTTCAGTAGTGGTCTGAAATCCCAGTAGTGCTGACAGTTCTCTTTGTGTGCATACTGTGGTCCATAGAGCTTCCACTAATGGTCTGACAACCACAGTAATGCTGTCAGTTCGCTTTGTGTCCCTACTAGTGTCCATAGAGCTTTCAGTAGTGGTCTGACAATCCTAGTAGTGCTGACAGTTCGCTTTGTGTGCCTACTGTTGTCCATAGAGCTTCCACTAATGGTCTGACAACCACAGTAATGCTGTCAGTTCGCTTTGTGTCCCTACTAGTGTCCATAGAGCTTTCAGTAGTGGTCTGACAATCCCAGTAGTGCTGACAGTTCGCTTTGTGTGACTACTGTTGTCCATAGAGCTTCCACTAATGGTCTGACAACCACAGTAATGCTGTCAGTTCGCTTTGTGTGCCTACTGGTGTCCATAGTGCTTCTAGTAGCGATATTACAACCACGGTAATGCTGTCAGTTCTCTTTGTGTACCTACTGGTGCCCATCTAGCTTCCAGTAGTGGTCTGGCAACCACGGTAATGCTGTCAGTTCTCTTTGTGTGCCTACTGGTGCCCATCGAGCTGCCAGTAGTGGTCTGGCAACCACAGTAATGCTGTCAGTTCTCTTTGTGTGCCTACTGGTGCCCATCAGGCTTCCAGTAGTGGTCTGGCAACCACAGTAATGCTGTCAGTTCGCTTTGTGTGCCTACTGGTGCCCATCGAGCTTCCAGTAGTGGTCTGGCAACCACATTAATTCTGTTAGTTCTCTTTGTGTACCTACTGGTGCCCATCGAGCTTCCAGTAGTGGTCTGGCAACCACGGTAATGATGTCAGTTTCTTTGTGTGCCTACTGGTCTCCATAGATGCCCGCTTTGTGTGCCTACACTATACCTAACCCTTCCCATACGTTTTCCCATAGTTGTGTACAAACCCCAGTAACGTAGGCAGGTCGCTTTTTAATACCAAGTTGACCTCTAGTTGTGCCATAACGCCGCCTAATAATGGATGCAAGAGATAGCATGTGCTCAACAAGGTACCCAGTAGTGCCACACTACATGCCTTGAACGTCAAAGTACCCAGTAGCAACTGCACAAAGTCACAACGCAGCAAACAAGAACGATCCCATCACACTCGGAAATTCCGATTTGTCCCGCAGTAATAGTCTAATACACGCAGCTCAGAAATACTCCTTTGAGTCACAGAAGCACCCACACTTTAATGAAAGCTGCTCGGTGATATCAGAATGACTCAGAATAACGGAATCCAAGCCACGGTACTACCTCCATCAGGTTACAGTTACAGCACTGACGAAATGTGTGAACATTCACTAAAACAACAACTTTGCACTAAAAAAAGGGAAATCAGGTGCTAACAAGTTCGAAGTGTCTTTTCTGCTGTACTTCAAGTGTATGACTTTAATCGCCAATAAAATACATACAAGCGTGCCCGCGCACGCGAGTGCGTACACGAACAAGCGCGCGAGGATTTTAATCATAGGTAGATTAGAAAGTGTGTTCGTCGAAGGAGTGGCGGATTCCACATTCCAAACACGCTTACCGCCGCGTCCCGTATATGTCCAAATTCGTATGACGTAACAAAAGTAAGTTATTGGCGATTTCACTGGCCTTCTCAAGGTCGTTTACGGTGAAAACGCAATAGTCCGTTGCGTGTAATAATATATTCGTGTACTTATTTTATGCAAAACAATGCGTCAAGTACTGAGGAATATAGAGGAAATGCCGACGCTAGTTCAAACGTTTCAGAATATGTTCCGATGTTTTACACTGGGTGCATAAAGTTAACAATCATTGTCTATATATGTTTTAATTTTAAAATTTTCGACACGACAGAAATAAATAATCCGAACTGATTCACTAGTTCCAACGTGTTCACTTAAAAAGTGCGAGGATTATACAGAACATTCACCTTAATACATGGCCGCATGTGAACGTATATGATAAAGCTTGCACTGCCCTATTCTGGTGAACATGTGCGAACCTGTTATTCAGTCCTCATTATTTCTTGGAAGTATTGTACTAAATACGTATACCGAAGACAGACATACCATTGTTATAATTGAATGTTTATATTATTACATAAGGATCGAGCATGTGCCTACGTGACTCAAGTCTGGTATGGCATTTCCGTTATATTGCCGCCGGTGCAGCAAATGAAAGGCCTCGGCGTATTCTTTATTTTTTGTTTGAATCGAAGTAATAAATAACAGATTTGGAAAGTTCTGTGCTTTTAGGATGTAGAATGGATCTTGAAGTCGAAGTTAAAGTTAGGGTAAATACATCGCTAATCGAAGGTCATGGTGTTTTTTAATTCAACGTTATTATTTAACGGTTTGGTGGAATTTCGAATGCAGTTGTTGATTGGTTGCAGGAGATATGGCGAATAATGTAAATAGGGTGATTTAACGGAAGACGCGTGGCTTTTTGGAGGAATTTTTCTGTGGCCTTGTGCCGGTTGTCTTCGTCTTTCTCACCATGTTACATAGGGCGCCGAATTGTAGAATTCATTGAGTGACACGTTAAGGTAGGTTATTTTCAAGTCTCGATAAAAAATTCTTTAATTAACATAAACGCAATAATAGTTGGGAATATAAAAGGTTTTTAATTAGACAAGGTTTATTTGACTTAACTCAATATTCATCGTAATTTTAAGGTATATTTTACTAATGGGATAACTGCTAAAAATCGTTCACTTAATTACAATTCTTCTAAAATGATCGACCGACTTAGTTTGAAAATTTGCTCGAGCAGAATTCTACAATGAAGGACCGTTATAGGTCGAAAAGAGAACTTCCGCTTCCAACAGAAGCTAACAATAGAATCTACTGGAACAATGGCGGACCAGATTGACCGGCATTCGCGATTAGCTGAAGTAACAATCAATATTCCGATTGTACTCAGTTGCCAATCATTCAACAAGAGCTTTATTTGAAAGTTTTTTCTCTAATTTTAATTAATGCTAAACGTTTAGTGAAAGGAATTACGCAAGACCTTATGAATGACCAAGGACATGAGACCAGTGGGAAAAAGAGTAAATGAATAATTGAAATAGGAAATTTTAGTACATTGAAATTATACAAAATAAATCCGTTACCTTTATTGGGAGAAAAGACAAGAAAGGTATTTTAAAAGGAGTAGATGACATAGTGTTAATAGTGGACATAGTGTTTCGATGACAGACGACATTTTCAACGTATGCAGTAATAGTGTAGGCCCTACTTTATTCACTATTATATATAATTTATTTATTATGATTCTGTAATATTAATTTATGTGAATAATATATATATAATAAATTAAAATATTTCAAAAACAAGAATACTTTTAATGAATATATTTATTCAAAGCTTTTCGCCGATAAAATAGTACCAGCATCTTCAGGAAAATAATTATTTAATCTTTTTAATCTTCAGGATTAGATAATTATTTTCCTGAAGATGCTGGTACTATTTTATCGGCGAAAAGTTTTGAATAAATATATTCATTAAAAGTATTCTTGTTTTTGAAATATTGTAATTTATTAACTATATTACAAGAAAATATATCACCATATTTAATCATATTTAATATATATATATATATATATATATATATATATATATATATATATATATATATATATATATATATATTAAAAGAGTTATTGGATGATATGTTTTCTTGGATATTGAATATATTCTTTTAATACATTTTTCATTCACGTTTCGAATATTCACGTTTCCAAATATAAAAACTGAAGTTTTTAACCACATGCATTTCCGTTCTAGCCCGTATATCAACAACTGCAGTTATAGTTCTGCTACCTTTCTGGTAAAACACTAACGCTTAAATGATTTTAATGATTTCAATAACATTTTCGGTGCACTACATAAGAAATTTCAGTAATATGTTATGTATAGAGGGCAATGAAATATGGGTAAAATATTTCTGTAGCCGTAACTGGCTTATGAAGCTTTTCCGGATATATGTTTTTGTACGGTTTTTCTTGTTACTTAGTCTTAGCTGTAGAAGCTGTGTCTCCTAGCTAGCTTTCGCTTCCCATATTTTCCCGTGAACAATTGTCAGCAAAAGTTTCTTGTTTTTCAAAAGAGTTTGCAAAATTATGTCCCACTGCATATGTTGTTTCTGGTCGGTTTATTTTGCCTATTAAATACGTTACAATTTTTTAAATTTAAATAATAAATATTTGTACAAATTAGAAGATAATGCTTCCTTACAACAACGTCTTTATCGATTCAATGAAATAATATGACTTTACTTCGTCTTAATTTAAACGTATGATAAATTAACTATGATGGTATTGGCAGTCTGATTGTTCTCCAACCACCGCATTTCTATTTATATTCAATCGCTGTTATGTTCAGTGATAGAAATATTTTTTCATATTTTTTATTGGAATTTCCATTTATTTTAGGTGTTACTATAGAAATGTTGAATAGAAATTGTGCAGACAATACGTTAACATAAATATCAACTTAAAAAATCTAACACCTTGTTAAGAAAAACCATATCGCAAAGATTATAATACTTATAATATATGATTTGATGCATATAATATAAGATTATAATGTACATAATACATGCAACATGATAGTACGCTTAATGCAGAAACTTGATATCAAACAAATTCAGGTTTTAGTTTTTATAAAATATAAATGATTCCATGCAGGTATTTCTAAACTAAACTCAACTGATAGGTAAATTTCTGCTAACTCAAATTATTTCACAAATGGTTTTTAAGATTATATGTATAAACGTTTTGTAATTTGACCAGGAAGAACTAATCAATAATTTTTTTTTTGTTTCAGGTTTGCATCTTGTGTTGAATAGCTTGTTGACTGGTGTATAAATAGGCTTATGGTTGCTTGACCAACACGAGTAAGTAATTGCCTTTTACATTACACAATACCTGAATTGCAAACATGCTAAAAGTATTACATTGTGTAATGTTAATAAAACTTGGTTAACAGGAGGTGGTTGAAGCATTTTGCTCCTTTCCTTTGTAATTTTAGCCAACTGGCGCCAGGTCAGGTGTGTCTAAGGTGCGAAATGTAATAGATTTTTATGTAAAGTGAAATGATAAATTGAGTAAAACAGGTCCGAGATTTGTAGCTACAGTAATTTTTAAATTAGCTGTCGATAAACCAAACATTATATGAAAAATATGTTGTGTAGGTTTGAAATATATTAAATGTTTTAAATGAATAATAACACGTATAATTTGTAAACAAACCTTTTAGAGAATTTATTTCCGGAGAGAATTATGTAAAATAGGGTTATAGTAGACGCACAAAAACTTTTAACAATATAATTTTTATAGAATTAATGCTTCACAGTTTGATGCATGGTAAACCAGTGCAATAGGCAATCCCCCTTGTACTTCTGCATAGGTTGGGTAGAAGATACTGAGGCAATAGGCAATCCCCCTTGTACTTCTGCATAGGTTGCGTAGAAGATACTGAGGCAATAGGCAATCCCCCTTGTACTTCTGCATAGGTTGCGTAGAAGATACTGAGGCAATAGGCAATCCCCCTTGTACTTCTGCATAGGTTGCGTAGAAGATACTGAAGCAATAGGCAATCCCCCTTGTACTTCTGCATAGTTTGCGTAGAAGATACCTGAAGCAATCGATGATATTTCATGGAGATGATCATTTGGTTGGTTGATTCAACTAAATAATTGTAGACAAAGTTTTCTCAATTGGTCTTTTTATCAGTGTATCAGTGTTTGCAGACGAATGGGTCATTTCTAGCAAGTTCGTTTATTAAACGCCATCCAATTATCGTGTCCTTAAACAACCTTAAGTGATACAGTATATTCATCATAGCACGAACACTAATACAAGAGGATTTGCCTATTGCACTGGTTTACCATAAATTAAATCGAGTTAATTTTAAAACTTAACTTTTATAAACATTTCTGAGCGTTTATTATTTGTCAATTCTGTACAATTTTCTTCATAGCTAAATTCTTTACACGTTTTGCTTACAAATTTTACTATTAGTTAGTCATTTAACGAATTTAATGTACTTTAAACCTAAGCATAACATGTTTTTCATATGAAGTTGGATTTTTCGTCAGATAATTTAAGAAATACTGTAGGTACATATCTGGAACCTTTTTTTCAATTTGCCAGTTTATGCTACATAAAATCCACTAAATGTTACACCTGAAATAACACTCTACAAATTTTAGTATGGTTTCATTTTTAAGAGAAACTAAAATCCATGTGAAAACCTTCTTAAGCTGTAATTCGTTAACGAAGCGTTTTCAGACCTATGTTGTATGGTCTTTTTTCATTATGTTTACCTGAGGAACAAGCCCTGTCAGTTTTCCCGTTTCTTCCTGGCACAACCCGTATATAATGACTAAAATATATGCTACTACTTAGTAGTGCATGCCTTTCCCAGGTGGTGCAGATCAAGTCATTGAAGTAACGAAACCTACAGTAACAATGGTGATTATTCTCTAATACACGCAGTATTCAATTTCTGTGGTCGTCCAAAGATTTACGTTTCTCCTTGAAATAATAATTCCACTCAATTGTAAGATTTACGTTTCGCCTTAAAATAATAATTCCAGTTAATTCTAAGATTTACGTTTCGCCTTAAAATAATATTCCAGTTAATTCTAATATTTACGTTTCGCCTTCAAATAATAATTCCAGTTAATTCTAAGATTTACGTTTCGTCTTAAAATAATACAGTTAATTCTGAGATTTACGTTTTAGTCATAAAATAATAATTCCAGTTAATTCTAGGAATACATAATTGCCTTTGATATAATGATGACAAAAAGGCACTAATTTGAAACTGTTTAAAAGCGATACTCTCTACTTGTAGCCAAGATGAGTACATGACATATCAAACAATTGGCTTTAACATAAACCTACTGCTTTTAGATGCAAACCGCATTGATTTAAATAACCATCATTAATAAACAGTTATAACAGATGTTATTAAACAAACAAGACTAATAAGAGGTTTTCTATCTTCTTTATTAGAATGCGTGATAATAAAGAAGATAAGAATTGTATTGGTCTAGTGTATTCAGTAGAAGCAATTTCAGCAGTAGTATTAAACATGACGTACACGCATGTATTGATACCGTTAATGAAACCAACAAATGCCATTTTTATTTAGCACAGAGGAACTTATTCAGGCAATATTATTCAATTAACTGATACTGAGAGTTAGATAAGGAATTTTAAAAGTAGCATGGACCTGTGTTAGCTGTGACGAAGGACATTTTGATCAGACGTTATAAACGTAAGATCTTAATTTCATTTGACGATAATCTTAAATATTATAAGTATTAATATTTGTGTATAAAAATGGACACGTTTTCTAGTCAGTATTTCAGTCCGAGTTTTTAGTAAAATTTATATTTTTGAAGTTGTTTTGTTTTTTTATTTTACAACCATTATTTACAATTTGCTCAAAATGAAATATTTTACAAGCCTTATTTAAATTACAACGATTTTGTATTAACACCCATTTTAACAATTATACATCAGCCATCGAAACGAGAGTTTTCACAGATATTTATTTCCATTTAACCCGCAATATCACAAACAGTATTTTCATCCTGTTTTTGGACCAGTTTTAATGGCTTTCAAGCCACAAGAAATATCACAAGGATTTCAAATATCACAAGAAATCACAACTTACTACCCTTAATTTACGCCGCTATAGTTTCATGATGATCTTATTTCATGGGGACGGTTTTAAATCGTGAACTTTCAATCGAAGCATTTGAGACTTATCTTGTAAACATCATATCTTATTTTTCGATGTAGCTTCATCCCCGTCTCTTTGTGAATCATCCTGTGTTGGGCGCGCGCACACACGCTCACACACCACATACACACTCACACACACACACACACACACACACACACAAACAAGCACACACACACACACACACACACAAACAAACACACACACACACACACACACACACACACACACACACACACACACACACACACACACACACACACACACACACACATATACACATACACACACACACGCACACATTTACACATACACACACACACACACACACACACACACACACACACACACACACACACACACACACACACACACACACACACACACACACACATACACACACACACACACACACACACACACACACACACACACACACACAGTCACACACACACACACACACATACACACACACACACATACACACACACACTACATATAAGTCAATACATCCCAGCTACGAAATAAGATATTATTTTTGTTCACACTAGAGCAGTATGAAGTTTTCAAATATACTAGAACACAAAATGAAAACAGATTCAGTACATTACTTGTAAAGTATATTGTTTAACCAAACATATTGAAAAATCTCCCCTTTAAAACCGACACCGTATTCAACTCTATAATTTATCCTGCGGCTAACCTAGACTTTGGGGATAACTGCTTACATAAATAAAAAACGTTACATTTTAGTAAATTTTTAATAGTTCTTTAATTAGGGCCTTGGAAGTCGTTAGTTGATAAAGTTCGGTTCAAAATGTTTACCAAATATTGTATATTTACAGAGCATATCGTTGAGGTAGTCTAGCATTAGTCGCAAAATACATACAGTAGTTAGCACCAACATGTTAAACAGAAGAGCAAACGCACTTCACTCTGGCACTACCCGTTATTTCATTGTAATAACATCCTGTATTTTTATAAACAGCTTTGTAGGCATACATAGATTCATTTACAGTATCGTGACTCGCTGTACTTATATTTGTGTTTTGTTGAGTGCCTTAGTGTTCATAGACGAGAAGCTTTTATTTTTATGAATAATAAGTGTTTGTAATACAAACTTCAAAAGCTGTAGTGCCAGACATTCATTACATCGAATTACATGTTTTTGATTTATTTATGAAGCTTTTAATTGCTAAAATATAACATAAAATAATTGTTCCCATTTTCGGCCACGCTAGAACGTAAATACATAACTTATTTTGAGGTTATTTCAAGTTCAGTTGTTTAAGTAAATATTGTAAAAACTGTAATTTGATATTTGTATTTGTTTTCTTTTACCTGGAGGTAGTTCTGATTTGAGCTACATTCATAAGCAATGTTTACTTTATGTCAAAATGGCATAATTAAATAATACTGAGAGCAATCAATACGATAACTTATTATCTTATACGAAATTCAGTAACAAAGCCATCATAATCAGTGAGTAGCTAAGTATTGTATAGCTATAATTACTGATGATAATGGCTTTGTCATTGAATTTTGTATTAGATAATAAATTACTAACAGCTGGTTTTAGTACTTTTTAATTACGTCATTTTGAGATAAACTGAACATTTATTAAGAATGTAGAAATCAGAACTACCTCTACTGAGGAATTAAAGTAGGCTACATATTAAAATAGTCGGCATCTGAAAAACAATAGAGAATTTGAAATGTGTGTGGTTATACCGTATCCGAAGACGTTTTGGTTAGTTAACTTTAAATAATGGACTGGTAGTATTTAACTAGACTTGCTCCAAGTTAAGGGTTATGTTGGCTAGTTAGGTGGACAGAACGAATGCCGTTAGGTTTTGTCGTATGTTGGTTAAATAACTAGCACCATATTGGTTCGATCTAGCAAGTGAAACAACGAGGATTCAGCTTTGAAAAATTCTTGTTGAACTGTCCTGATTTTCTCAAATGGTTTTGGGAGTGTTCTCAAAAGCTTAGAGGTTGGTTTTTTCGATTTGTTCAAAGCGAAAAGAATATTAAACTGAATTGGGGTGAGTAATTATACGGCCCCATACCGTATAGCGTTTGTGCAATCATTGTACCTCATATAAATAATAAGTATAGACATTTATGGTTCCGGATGGTCTGTAGGAACGCCGTGAGTCAGTCGTGAGCGGAAGTGCCTGGCAAGGAAATGACCTTGGACATGTCTTGAATATTATGGTGTAATATTTATTCATTTAGAACAGCGTGATATCTTTCCATTATGCCATGAAAGTACACTCATTATAAATATTGGCTTTTAAACATATTTGGACAGCTTTTCCAAAAAGTAATGTAACATACTGCGTTGGTTTAGTAGGCAAATTACAATTCGTCCATCTTAGGCGTGGACAAGAAATGTCATCGTAGATTCCACCTGAAGATAAACACTGTTAATATAATCAAATATTGTATAAGTTATATGGGAATCAGACGGTATGTAAAAGGATTGTGAATAATGATTGGAACGTAAAACCTTGGTAGAGGATATTAGGTTAATTGCTTGCTTAGGACTTCGTACATGATTAGACTTACTTTCTCTATCAGGATCGTAGGAAGTGTAACGGCACCCGCTTCCATGGAGAAGGTCGCTTTCCTGAAGTCGAGGTCAGTCATATGGGGTGGAAGAGCTTAGGAGACTAATAAATAAAGTCATGGTAACTAATTCATTGCTTGTACGACCAGTATGCACGTGACCGAGTGTACAAGAACTAGTCTAAAGTCCTGCTCCGACAAGATCTACCCTAGAAATCCTCCCATATAAGCATTGGTTTGGACATAATAAGTATCAGTAAAGTATTTAATTATAAGCTACACGGCATCAAATCGTTGTATTCAATGACCCAATTTTCACAGCTATGATGTGCTTATTATAGCGGGAGAGAGATTCAGAAGTAAAAAACCTTTCGAAATTCTGAAACGAAACTAAAAATTGAACTGATTTCCAACTAGAAGTAGAAATACGTAAAATACGTTGGTCCAAGCGAATTTATGGGTAAAATTCGCAACAGTTTTTTGTTTTGAAACAAGTCTAAAATGAAAACATTTAAAATGTTTACAAAAAAATTTTTGAAAACGTCATCCCCTTCCCATTACTGTCTACGACCCTGGCCTTACTTCCCCTCCTTCAATTCATGATTCAGAAAACACTATCAGTTTTCATCTATCTTCGAAAAGTGACATTAAAATACTCAATAAGTAGGTCCCTATATATTTTATAAGTGATTTATTAATTATTGATTATGCTTTTAATAAAAAAATTACTGCAGAAAGGTTGTCTACTTAAGTTACGCGGCCCTGGTCAAAAGCGATAGCTTACCTTGTTGGATAAATAAAACTGATGAAATTATTCCACTATTTTTTCTCATCCCTCTTCTCACACGGGGGATTAACGTGTAGAACAACTCTCTACGGACCTGATAGGAAGTATATCTACTCCATAGTAGCACAATCCTTTCATATCCTCCAAAGCGTGTGGTCGTTTTGCTTAATCTTATCAATTACTCACAATCTTCTTTATTATCAACTTGAATCATCGCCTAGAAATCCCGAAAAGAAAGCCAAATACAAGAGGCTTTTACATTTTCACACGAGCTTTCTCCTTCAAAACCCATTTTTAATTTCTTCACGTTATATTTATAGTTATTAATGAAAATATTGCACAAAAATACGCTTATAATTTCACAATATACCCTTATACTTTAGGATGTGTAATGCGTATATCCTGGACCTGCCCTACCCTTAACGACGTTCATTTGGGCAAAGGTGAGGTGGTAGAGAGAGAGAAATAGAAATATCGACTTAAGAGAAAAATTCTGGAAATTAGAGGATCTTGGGAGATATAGTAGTAAATGTCAGCCTAAACCAATAGCTCAAGCGACAATTGACAGTAGCATTAGACCCAGTTGATGAAACCCTCTTGGTGTCATAATTTGAGTGATTGGTTCGTTCTGTCATCTGCCCAAGTATTCAGATCTTCGGCAAATATAATCAGAAACCCTTTGTTAATATCGAACGGAAGAAATGGATATGGCCCATGTAAAGATAATTTTATATGATGTAATAATTATCGGTTCATATTTCGCTCGTAAATAAAATTATTATTTGTTTAATTAAAGGTATATCATTGCATGTACGTGCAATTTATCTTTGGAGAATATATATACATATTAAATGAAATGTGGTGATATGTTTTCTTGTAATATAGTTAATAGATTAAAAATATTTCAAAAACAAAAAATACTTGTTTTTTAAATACTTTTTAATTATTAAATTTATTATATATATATTTATATATATATATATATATTAATATTAATAATAATTTCAAGTTTATTAAAATTATTTGTATCAGTATAAGCAACACAAGTAGGAGATACTTCTCTCAATTCCTATTTGTGTTTTACGAGCTTTATAGAACCTGATAGAAACTCGAATATATTTGGGCTACCATGTATTGGTTTGTCGGGTCTTTATAATTGGATTTATATGGTTCTGGTTGCTACAGTTTATTATTTAAAATTCCTATTATTTTACTTTTATTTGCCACACGAAGAATGAACTTCTGTAGCACAAATAAAACAGATAGGCTACTTGTAGGAAGGGTATAATCGGTTATCGTTGAACTGATCCGGCGTAGTGTAGCCAAGAGAAAGTCATTGGCAGAGTTGTAGGTAAGTAATACGGTACAACCTACAGACCCTGCATATCCTAACCTGCCCACTTTGATGAGTTGCAAAGCCTGTTTTCCTAGCTCTCTATCTTCGTTATAGTGGAATTTATAAAATATTTTAGGTACACAAAAGTAGTTCCAGACACAAAATTTCTAGTGCTTTGAATGTTGCAGATAGTGGTTAGTCAAATTTTTATAAAATTTATTTTTTTAAAAATTAAAAATAGATTAATTTATAAACTCTGAATTAGCAGTATTGTTTTTTTCAAATTTTGCAAATATAAATCTAATAATTACTGGCTGTGATCGAAACCTGCTGTTTCTATATATCTTTAGCTAGTTTACTTGTATCATTTAGTTTTTCTATGCATGCAAACGAAAGCCTATTTTTCGCAGCACGTATTTCCTATCTCCAGTGATTTTCATATTTCAAATGATTTCAGAGTCATGCGTATGTTGAAATCATACAAAGGCTACGCGCAGCTGAACGCCGCATAGCAACATTCCGCAGTGATTTTTGCCAAAAAGAAACTACTCTTTGTGAATATTTTATGTTCAGTGAAATTTGGCCTACAAATCCCATTATGCAATAGGCTCGAGTCTGCATTCCTGCATTGTAAAGAAGGTTTGCGTCTTACATTCGCAGACTTTGTATTCTGATTGCGATTTTTTGATAGAAACTTTTGTCTCCTGTCAGAATTTATAACGAATATTTGTTAACCTAATGGCGGCGTTAACTTTAGTTCAATCATTACCCCGCCTGTTTTTCAATGATAAGCAGATAACACAATATGCGCAAAGAATGGTAAACAAATTCTGGAGTAACTATTTTCAAAAATTGTTTTTAGCAAACTACAATTCGAAATCATATTGAACTTTATAAAGATTTGGCTACGAGCTTAGCTAGTGAGTTCAGTGTATTGTAGGATACACATGAAAACTTAATATTCAACAATAATTTTACTGTCGGAAAACATGTTTTGGATTCCCGTTTCCATCATCAGTAAGTGAAAACCCGTTTTAGGCACAGGTAGATCCTTAGATATATACGTCAATTTTATAAATAAACAATACTCATTGCAAAAATAATTTAAAAGACATTTTTCCATAGTTACGTACAAGAATGTAGGTAACCATTTACCTACAACAATCTTGCTGCAACCAGTCACTGTTGATGTCGACACGGTTGCCGAGATAGATTTGATTAAATTAAATATTTTCCGCAAGATTTGAGTGTAAGTGTTTTTGTGTGTATAGAAGTATCCAAAAGAAATGTACTACCTTAATATTTAGTAAGTAATTAATTAATTCCAGGCCATTAGTAACCCTTCTTATTTTACAAACTTCCTTTTTCTCTGATTTCGTGTCTTTTATCTAGTGTGTCTAACATGTTCTATCGTCCTATGCTTTCTTCCGCTAACGGTTCTTCCTGTACCACGCTGCAGAATGCACAAGAACTCCATACTATAGTTTGATTTAAAAAAGAATAGGATTTTACGTAGGTGAAATCGACTAGAGGGAGTGGGGATTACAGCATCTTCAGAGAGTGGGGATAAAAAAATTCGCATCTTGCTGCGTGGGTGAGACTTGTTGTCTATTCGACAACTGCGGTGGAGTGATTTACTAGTGGTGTAGCTTGCTTCGTTCTGCAATTTCAGTAGCTGGCAGTGGCGGGTTGACTGTCACAACATCGTATCCCTACCCTGCCACAGACCCATTCCTATTCTACTTTATTTCAAAGTATAGTAGCGTTCTTTTTCTCTTATTAAAAATCTTTTCTGACGTATGTTTTCATAATTTGTATTATTTTTTTAACGTCATAACATTTATTCACGCTCCACACTACGTCTAGGGAAGATTATACTCCGTTGATTCTTCGTCTTGTTTGTGTTTCACTGATCGACGTGAAGACACCTCTCTTTCCCTCGGTTAAAATAGTTTCAGGTATCATTATGACCTCTCTTTTTTTTGTCGTACCTGATTCTATTTAATTTTTTATTACAATATAGTGTAACAAGTGCACATATCTTTAACACCCAGATAGAGAGTAGGTCAACTTCATATACGAGATACTTCTGCATATTTTAAGCCATGATCCCATATTGTATGATTAAAATAAGTTTTTTTTTATAGTAGTTCTAAGCCACCAGCAGGGTAGAACGACTATGTTCTCCTTCCAATGTTAGGAATAATTTGTCAATATAGGTAGTATTAAGGCAACAAGGTAAAATTTTCTTTTGATCAGTTTAGAGTGAATAATTTGACTGATTATCTTTAAAATTAAAAAAATCTCATCTACAGAATAATTACGTTTCTCGGCTTTAATTATCATGATATTTACTCCAAATATTAATGTTAATAACAATAATTTTTTTTCAAAACCTATGAGCTACCTTCTCCGTTCAGTTCTTTTTTTTACATTAAATACGACGAGCGATGTATGTATTTTTATTGTATCCCCACAAACTGCTTGAACCTATCTCATTTCCTTTAATTTACTGATTTTTTGTTATATATATCTCATATCACCGTCGCTTTATATAAAATAAGTTGTGTGTATTCTAACTGTTTAATTCACAAAATTTCTTATAAATCCAACAAGCCTGCCCAAATTGTGTAGATTAATTAGATATAATCATTTAGTGATCCAGAAATTTTTCATACTAAACTAAACATTGAATTTACAATGTAAAAAAATTATTCTGTATTAAATGTTCTGTAAAATGAGATTATATTCCGAATAGTATAAATGTTACAAATATTTAATGAAATGTAGGGACTAGAGTTCCTCAACTGAACGATTGATGTCATTCCGCTGTGCTTTGCTGAAGGCTAATGTGTGAAGGTAATGTGTTGTTTGTCTAACTTTCCTTGTGTAAATACAGACATCGCTTGAACTAACTTGACATTGGCCCTCCTCGACCGTCAGACAAGCTGGGATTTCTTGGTCAGGCGCATTGCACGCTTAGTTTGCTCTCTAGATACGTAATCAATTTGTTTAATGATACTAAATACACTGGTTATACAAAATACATAAATAAAACAAACAGCTATAATTTTAAAAACGTTAAGGCCTTGAACGTTCGCGCTAATGGCTTCACGGTTAAATAACCTACGTAGGTCGAACGCTCAATGTGGAGTTCCGTTTTATGTAGGCCTATGTGTTTTGCTGTTGCGTCCAGTATATCTGGACATTATCCTCCTTTCTCACTCGTGGTGGAATCAGAGGTGGAAGACTAGGAGACGTCACATAGCCAGACTGTAGTACGGAAGAATAACCTCCCTCACTAGACTCAAGTTTTTCTTTCTTACCTCCTACCTACACGTTATCCTCCTTTCTCACTCGTGGTGGAATCAGAGGTGGAAGACTAGGAGACATCACATAGCCAGACTGTAGTACGGAAGAATAACCTCCCTCACTAGACTCAAGTTTCTCTTTCTTACCTCCTACCTACACGTTATCCTCCCTTCTCACTCGTGGTGGAATCAGAGGTGGAAGACTAGGAGACATCAGACTGTAGTACGGAAGAATAACCTCCCCCTCACTAGACTTACGTTTCTCTTTCTTACCTCCTACCTACACGTTACCCTCCCTTCTCACTCGTGGTGGAATCAGAGGTGGAAGACTAGGAGACATCAGACTGTAGTACGGAAGAATAACCTCCCCCTCACTAGACTTACGTTTCTCTTTCTTACCTCCTACCTACACGTTACCCTCCCTTCTCACTCGTGGTGGAATCAGAGGTGGAAGACTAGGAGACATCAGACTGTAGTACGGAAGAATAACCTCCCCCTCACTAGACTTACGTTTCTCTTTCTTACCTCCTACCTACACGGTATCCTCCCTTCTCACTCGTGGTGGAATCAGAGGTGGAAGACTAGGAGAAATCACATAGCCAGACTGTAGTACGGAAGAATAACCTCCCTCACTAGACTCAAGTTTCTCTTTCTTACCTCCTACCTACACGGTATCCTCCCTTCTCACTCGTGGTGGAATCAGAGGTGGAAGACTAGGAGACATCACATAGCCGGACCGTAGTACGGAAGAATAACCTCCCTCACTAGACTCAAGTTTCTCTTTCTTACCTCCTACCTACACGTTATCCTCCCTTCTCACTCGTGGTGGAATCAGAGGTGGAAGACTAGGAGACGTCACATAGCCGGACTGTAGTACGGAAGAATAACCTCCCTCACTAGACTCAAGTTTCTCTTTCTTACCTCCTACCTACACGTTATCCTCCCTTCTCACTCGTGGTGGAATCAGAGGTGGAAGACTAGGAGACGTCACATAGCCGGACTGTAGTACGGAAGAATAACCTCCCTCACTAGACTCAAGTTTCTCTTTCTTACCTCCTACCTACACGTTATCCCCCTTTCTCACTCGTGGTGGAATCATAGGTGGAAGACTAGGAGACGTCACATAGCCGGACTGTAGTACGGAAGAATAACCTCCCTCACTAGACTCAAGTTTCTCTTTCTTACCTCCTACCTACACGTTATCCTCCTTTCTCACTCGTGGTGGAATCAGAGGTGGAAGACTAGGAGACATCACATAGCCAGACTGTAGTACGGAAGAATAACCTCCCTCACTAGACTCAAGTTTCTCTTTCTTACCTCCTACCTACACGTTATCCTCCTTTCTCACTCGTGGTGGAATCAGAGGTGGAAGACTAGGAGAAATCACATAGCCAGACTGTAGTACGGAAGAATAACCTCCCTCACTAGACTCAAGTTTCTCTTTCTTACCTCCTACCTACACGTTATCCTCCTTTCTCACTCGTGGTGGAATCAGAGGTGGAAGACTAGGAGACATCACATAGCTGGACTGTAGTACGGAAGAATAACCTCCCTCACTAGACTCAAGTTTCTCTTTCTTACCTCCTACCTACACGTTACCCTCCCTTCTCACTCGTGGTGGAATCAGAGGTGGAAGACTAGGAGACATCAGACTGTAGTACGGAAGAATAACCTCCCCCTCACTAGACTTACGTTTCTCTTTCTTACCTCCTACCTACACGGTATCCTCCCTTCTCACTCGTGGTGGAATCAGAGGTGGAAGACTAGGAGAAATCACATAGCCAGACTGTAGTACGGAAGAATAACCTCCCTCACTAGACTCAAGTTTCTCTTTCTTACCTCCTACCTACACGGTATCCTCCCTTCTCACTCGTGGTGGAATCAGAGGTGGAAGACTAGGAGACATCACATAGCCGGACCGTAGTACGGAAGAATAACCTCCCTCACTAGACTCAAGTTTCTCTTTCTTACCTCCTACCTACACGTTATCCTCCCTTCTCACTCGTGGTGGAATCAGAGGTGGAAGACTAGGAGACGTCACATAGCCGGACTGTAGTACGGAAGAATAACCTCCCTCACTAGACTCAAGTTTCTCTTTCTTACCTCCTACCTACACGTTATCCTCCCTTCTCACTCGTGGTGGAATCAGAGGTGGAAGACTAGGAGACGTCACATAGCCGGACTGTAGTACGGAAGAATAACCTCCCTCACTAGACTCAAGTTTCTCTTTCTTACCTCCTACCTACACGTTATCCCCCTTTCTCACTCGTGGTGGAATCATAGGTGGAAGACTAGGAGACGTCACATAGCCGGACTGTAGTACGGAAGAATAACCTCCCTCACTAGACTCAAGTTTCTCTTTCTTACCTCCTACCTACACGTTATCCTCCTTTCTCACTCGTGGTGGAATCAGAGGTGGAAGACTAGGAGACATCACATAGCCAGACTGTAGTACGGAAGAATAACCTCCCTCACTAGACTCAAGTTTCTCTTTCTTACCTCCTACCTACACGTTATCCTCCTTTCTCACTCGTGGTGGAATCAGAGGTGGAAGACTAGGAGACATCACATAGCCAGACTGTAGTACGGAAGAATAACCTCCCTCACTAGACTCAAGTTTCTCTTTCTTACCTCCTACCTACACGTTATCCTCCTTTCTCACTCGTGGTGGAATCAGAGGTGGAAGACTAGGAGACATCACATAGCTGGACTGTAGTACGGAAGAATAACCTCCCTCACTAGACTCAAGTTTCTCTTTCTTACCTCCTACCTACACGTTATCCTCCCTTCTCACTCGGTATAGTAGGGAAGTAACCTCCCTTATTCGCTCATGTCTCTCTCCAGAGAAATCATAAATCCTTTCTAATTCAAATTATCCTTTTAGTATTCTGTTCCTATAGTAATTTTTTTTTATGTATGGCTTGTGCCTATTTAAGGCTTGTGAGGCTTAGTCCCTGTAGGGCTAATTTTATAAATAATAAATACTCATTGTAAAAATAATGTAATACATTTTTGCATAGTTATACGTAGAAGTATGTAGGTAACCATTAATGGATACTTGCTCATTTACATCTCTCTATAACATATATATTTGTGATAGAGAGTAAATAAATATATATCCTATCTCTAGGATATATGTTTATATATTGTTATATATGTATTTGAACAATTGTAAATGCATGAAACTGTTCAAATATAAAATTATATATATATGATATTATGCCCCCAAATATTTTGGCTTAGTGTGTAACTGTATATCACTGTAAGATATTATAGTTTACCTTAACGCGTGTCTGACGACTAAATGAGTTTTCGGTACTGGACAGTCTACGACCGACTCAACACAAAACATTTCGATGACACCATTTAGTTTTAGGCGAACCGTCCCCCCTTCCTCACCAATCTAATCTGACACTGTAGACATCCCAAACCAGGTGGTTTGTGTCACCTTTTCAAGGGGCTTGGTACCAGTATATAAGAGCGGCCTAAACTGGAAACCTGCCGACCTTTGGGACGATATGATACTTCAACCGACGCTACGTCTTCGTCCGCTCTTCCAGAACTACCAACACCGGTAGAATCTTCTTTGCCGTCAAAATACTTCAGACCGTTTAGTTCGGTCCAGGTAATGCAATAGGTTCTTTATCCACTCTTTAAATCGGATCTTTAGTAACCAAGGACCAAAATAGAAGAATGAGGACTTGGTCTGAGGCAGGAACGAGTATAACCTGTAGCTCTCAACCTGCTTACTGTCTCTTGAGAGCTCTAAAGTTTACTATCTAACCCTTTAAAGTTATCATTCCTCAATTTCCATTTGAAACCTGTAAAGCTTTGAAAGAGCGCTGTGTCTTTCTTGATATCCTCCGGCTGCCTCTTATACTCCCATTCAACAACGCTTGGCCTCATTGCTAACCATCTTTGTGTACTTGGAAATAAAAGCTATTTTTCCCCCAATAACTAATAAAATTGTAGTTTCGTTGAAAGGAAAGTAACAATAAGGAAAAATTACACCAAGAAAAGAAATCAATGCTATAGTTTTATTTGTGTAAATAATAGTTCATTATTGTAAAACCCATAACAAAATATCTTATGTATTTCTTAATAGAATTGTTTCTTGTTTATTATATTTCTTTACTTTTTTTGTTCTTTCGTCGAAACTATAAACGTATTGATACCAGCATAAATTAACTAAGCTTTCATTTTGAAGTAAAATACAGGTTACTAATAGCCAGGGCAAGCACAAAGATAATAGTGATCGTGCGTTCTTATAAAAGAAATTAAAAGCGGTTTGCTTCTAAAGTAAGCATATTAAAATATAAATAAATATAACTATTATTACAAAACGTCTAAACTTAATCCACGGTTGATAATAGAATACAAATGGAGAATCAATCCGTTTTTATTTAACTAAATGGATGAATTAATCTTCAAAATACGGCATATGAAAGCAGTTTCTGACAGCAGAGTAAGTGAACACTAACCTAAATAACCCCAGTTCTCTCCTCCCAATAACATAAAAAGAAGTTCTAGATACGTTTTAAAACTCCATGGCGACTCCAAAGTCAAACTTAGGGTAATAATGATGAACGGGCCACATTTTACATCTTACTTGAACACCGTATGACCCCAAGAACTCAATCATGTTCTGTTATTTTAGTTTTAGAGCGAGTAGGCAATATGGCTAGGCTGTTATCGTCTTTGAAAGCTTAGACATTTTTATGCTGGACGTAATATCCTCTGATCGGGGGGGGGATGTATAGGGGTGAATATCGAACATCAAGTGTGCAGGGTCGTGTACCTGGATTCGATTACTCAAATAAAGTAGATTCAACTCCGTCTATCCTAAACTATGGCAATGATTTTTAAGAAGTCATTCATATTTTTAAAATTTCTTCAATAAAATAATAGTTTTTCAACAGGAAGCTCTAACCTACAAATGTTTCTCTGCGTTGTATTTATAGCAGAATGCTATCCAAAGCTACAAAGACAAAATTATTTTTTTTTCCATATAAGTATTATATAAATGAATGACTTGACTACCACATGGTAACTCTGGCAATAACGATCTTGCAAGTTGGCACCACTACAACATAGCTACAGGCTTGCCAATTTAATACAGAAAATAAATATTCCCGGTTACGTTGGATGAATCGGTAAGGAGGTTTAAGAATGGTCGGAGTGGAATGTGAAGCCGTGGTGGGAATGACGATGAGGATGCAGTGTTATGCTAACTTCAAGGCTAATATCTTTCAAAAGGGATTCCCCCGGTTGTTGAAAAACAGAGTTCTTTGAAATTAGCAATTTAAAACTAGTCTTGTGGACCCGAACACGCGTACAGTATTGTCAAGGAAACGACAGGGTTCTTTGTTTTCCTGTTATTGAGGGATTTCCATGTAGTCATTTGGAACCATGAAACGCTTCAACATACCTGACTATACTCAACGAATCATCATCATTTTTAATAATAGAAATAAATCATCAAAGATTAATAATAGGAATGAACCGGCGCAGAAATAAAAATAACCGAAGTCGTTGACCTCGATCAAATGACTGCCTACTTGTTACATTGTTTACCAAAGAAAAAGGAACACATTTTTTCAAACATGTAGTCATTCTATTATAATTAGGTGAGCTAGTAAGAAGTTACAACATTTCTTAATAAAATGTGTTTATCATTCCAAATGATATAAATTTACCGTGATCTACAAAAAACCATAACTCGTCTTAATATTAAGTTAATTAGAGCTTATTTAGTGATAACAATTCTCAACAGTAAAAATTAAAGCAGGTAACTGTAAATCTCACTACACATTAATTTAGTAAAGCAACCAGACTAGTTTCGACGATGATGCCACCCTCATCAGTGCTCATCTACTACTGAATCGTCATTGAAACTAGTATGTTTGTTTTAATGAACTGATTTGTATTGAGATTTAGAATTAACTGTTTTACTTTTTACCGTTGTATTTTCCTTTTTGTTGTATTTCGGTTATTTCTATTTCTATATTTGTTCATTTCGATTGATATTTATATAGTACATCTGAAGTTCTTTCGCACCGTGAAACTTTCGAAATGGCTCAGGAGTTCAAAAAATACTAGTTCTAATAAAGCGTGCTGTCTTGTCAAATTCCAATGTATTACTTACAAGTTAAATGCATTTACTTTAGAGCATTGTCCTATTTAAACTATAAAAATTGTTTACAATTCAAACAAAATTATATCTTTTAAACAAGTTAAAATATGTTAGGAGAGGTAAACAAATAACCTGCCTCAAGCTTATTGACAGAAAATATGTTAAATTAAAACAAAATAACAAAAGTTTTTTAGTTGTAACCTTTCTTTTCTTCACTCGGTAAACTGTTTTTTTACCTTCCATATTTCGTCTCTTTAGACAAAATAGCCTCCAACTTTGATGATATTACCGTTTTTAAGGAGGGGGTGATTTTTGTAGTGTATTTTATACTCATGCCCTATATATTATTGATATTTTATAAAAAATAGTTGTTTTTTTATGATTTAGAAACATATATAAAACAAAACTTGTTAGTAAGAGTTAAACTTAGTTGGCAAGCAGACATAGGTTAAGCATTCGCAATGCATACAAATTGTGCGATGAATTCTTAATCAATTGTAAGCAACTAACATAAGGCAATTGCAAGTTGACGGACCAAATTGTGTACCGTATCGGTATTGTTTGACAACCTGATACATTTCAATAATCCTGATGAGAGGTAACAGTAATACTGCTTTCAACGGCAAGATGAATAGCTTATTACTTTTCTATTAGTACCTCCCCGATACACTCGTATCAACATTGTTACCTGAACAGGCCTATAGCGTAAACTTCTGCATTTAATATTATTCTGCATACATTATCAGGTTATCTGAAATATCTTCTTTTTGTCTCCCTGGCGCTGTATAACACCCTGCAAAAAGAACTCTGTCAGACCCAATAGTTATAGCTAAAATTTAAAATGCAATCAAAAAAATTAGTTTTTGACGCAGTCATATTTTTCTAATTGAATTTTCAAGAATAACATTTCTG